>JBBDGP010003730.1:7500-598107 GCA_037952835.1 Lithobates septentrionalis
GTTCAGCCAAACACGATGATGTAATCTAGGTAGACTAATACTTCTACCAAGTTCATATCACCCACCGTGTTCTCCATCAGTCACTGGAAATTGGCAGGGGCTCCAGTTAACCCATGTGGCATTCGATCAAACTCAAAGAATCCCAGTGGGCTAATAAAAGCTGTCTTCTCTCGATCTTCTATGTGCAAAGGAATCTGATAGTATCCACTCTTTAGAACCAACACACTGAACCATTTGGCCTCTGATAAGCATTGTAAGGCTTCTTCTAGGTGAGGGGTCGTGTATTGATCTGGGATAGGGGTGGGACTTTGAAGGCACTACCACATCAACAATAAACAGTAGAAAAATAGGAAATATTTATTGACATACCATGGGTAAATTATTGCACATGACCATGGATACAAATTATATACACAAAAAATGCAAAAGAAATAATATGACTTCCTTAACCAACGCGTTTCAGAGATGAAATGTTGTCTCCTTCATCAGGGTTTTCACATAGAATTTAAATGCAGGATAATCAGCAATGATTAAACCCTAACAAGTATTACTAGGTAATCATACACAGAATACTGAGGGTATTGCAGCACTTACATCATAATCATTTTGCATGTACATTTAGGCATCCACAGTGATTAGAAGATAATTAATAGAAGGGATAAATCTGCGGCGCTAATCTATAAATGTGAATTCCTAGGACGCCAAGGAGATAAAAACTAGTAGAAAGATGTCAATAAAGGTTCAGGAAAATGACAATGGTTCTAAGGTGCGTGGAAAACTAATAATAGAAAGAATAAGCTAATATACCAACAACAATAATATAAAGCAAGCTCATCCAAGGTCACCACAGATGATACTGTTCACACACCTATAAACGAATAACGGGAGGTAAAACTGCGGCATAAAACTAAATGGGTATATTCCTGGGGTGCCAAAAGGAAAAAACCAGTGGACACCGAAGGGCCACAAACCATTAAGGAAGAAGCAGGTAACAACTCAATGGTTCCTATGATGCGTGAATAACTGGTAAATAACCGAACGGAATAAACTAATAACCACACCAGGAAGGGAGGTCCAGGTACGGAGCTAGTTCATGTAGATTAATATTCCACCATTTTTTGTGCAACCAAGAGTCATAAAAAATCAATGTTGCATCAAAAGAGTGCGGCTAATTAAGGAACTAAATGACCGGGATCCAGATAATTGGTGGCCTCTTCAAGACCTTAATTGTGTAAAGCAATAGATTCTACTCGTGACTACAACAACACAGGATTTCTAAATAAACAATAATAACACAGTGCAATATCCAAGGTACGGGCAAGTGAATGAATAAATAATTACATATATATTGACTAAGGTCCTAATGATCGCAAACCAAATAAAAAATATAATGCTGTTTAAATAAACCTTATAAGAAAAAATCGGTGAATAAAACTAAGTAACTAAATAATATCTGAATAAATTCTATAAAAAACACTCTATAGAATATATTGTGCAAATGTTTGTGCAACATCCAAGAAATAGATATATAAAAATAAATAGATAAGCATGAGTATCCAGTTAACCAGAAAAAATGTAACAAATCGGACAAATGTTTCTAATGAGCAAAAATGTATCTTCTAAATAATAACACACCAGAGAAATAACAAAGCCAGTGTTCAGCACAAGTGACAACTGTATGTGATAAAGAAGTGTGTTATTCCCAAAGTGAATAAAAATCGTTTCTGAACTAAAAAAGTGAAACAATAGTTTTAACAAAACATCCTAATCATATCTCCTTCGTGATCAATCCAAACAATCCTTCACATATCCCCAGTGAAGACAGACAAGTGTATAGACAAATGTACCGGTTCCCCCAGCCTCTCACCTCCCGGCTGAGTGATAACAGCCCAAAAGTTAGCCTCACGCAGTCTGTGCTTGCAGGTGGTTTTGAACGCTGTCAGCTCCCAGCAGGGTGATATCAGCCTTTAGTGTAGATGATGAAGCCTCTCCCGATCTCCAAGTTTCTCAAGCAATGTTCGCTCAAAAGAATAAGGGGAAGGATTCCATAGTGTAGTATGTAAATCATCAAATATTTTATTAAATAGTAGCCCACTTACATTAAAAAACAAGCAACATCAGCAGAAACTTTAAAACCGGCTCACTGACTCACCGATCCCGGCCGTGATCGGAAAGACAAGCAGCCCAGCAATACCGCCTCTCTTCTCCCTGACGCGTTGCGTGACTGTCACGTCACTTTCTCAAAGGGAATGAAGAAAGGCGGACACGGATCGTTCTTATGGCAGAGGGGTAACCATGGCAACCCCTCTGACACAAGCGTAACGGCAGGATAAAGCGGCACTCCTCGTGCACAGTATAAATACACTAAAACATTGTTCCTAAACCAATCTCTAAATTACTATATATTGGCCATGTTTTTATACATACTTATAAAAATTAATAATAATACAGGTAGATTAAAAGATGTTATACATGTATATAAATGAACTTAATACATTAAAATGGAAAAGGTAGGGGGAAGAATGGAAAAACTCCCTCTAGTGGACCGTTGTAAAAATACAGATCCAGGTAAAAATGACAAGTCAAGGATTAAACTTCAATGTTTATGAATATGGGCAAAGAACACATAAAAGAATCTAGCTTAAAACGGTTCTAAAAAATCAAGAATCAAATTGGGTACTAAGTTCAAAGAAAATCATAATATGCCTATTGTAAAGGTGAATGGCCCAAGGAGAGAACTAATGTATATCAGCACTTCTAATAGTTAGAGATAAAACAATTTAGGTCAAATTCAACATTATGACCCAGAGGCGTTAAAGTACGGAGCTCATGTATCCAGCGGGATTCTGCCTGACTCAATTTTATCACTTTGTTATCACCCCTCCAATGGGGTTTATATTTCTCAATTCCCCATACTTTTAATGAGGAGGGGTCCCTATTATGATATTGATCGTAGTGTTTTGACAGACTATGTTTTGGATATCCTTTCTTTATATTTTGGGTATGTTCTCTCAGTCTCTTCCATAATTCTCTTTTTGTTCGTCCTACGTACTGGATCTGACAGGGACATTCCAGCAAATAAACTACTCCCTCTGTTCGGCAAGATATAAATTCTTTGATTTGGTATTCTCTATTGGTGACTGTTGATTTGAAATTGCATTTTTTCTTTTTTACCTCATTTGTGTGTCTGCAGGTATAACAAGTCTTACAGGGATAGAAGCCCTTCCCATCAAAGAAGGAAAAATTTCTCCGCGGGGGAGGGTCTAGTACATTTTTAGCAACCAGATCCCTCAATGTGGGAGCTCTCCGATATGTGAATCTTGGTTTCTCTGGTAGTAGCATTCCCAAGTGCCTGTCTGCTTTCACTATATTCCAATATTTTCTAAAGATTTTTTCTATTTGCTTATGTTGCAAACTATAATCCATCACTAATGGTACAGAGTTCATAGAGTTAGTTTTTCTACTTGAATCCTCCATTAGTTTACTTCTATCCATGGCCTCCACGTCTTTAATTTTCTCCTTTATGAAATCAGAGCCATATCCTTTTTGGATAAATCTTTGTCCGATAAATTCAGCTTGTTTCAGAAATACCTCTTGTTTTGTACAATTTCTTTTCAGCCTAGTGAGCTGGCCCTTAGGTATATTGTTTAGCCAGGGGGCATGATGACAGCTATCTATTGGCAGATAGCTGTTTCTGTCAACTTGTTTAAAAAATGTTTGGGTAATAAATCTTCTATCCTCTTTTAAAATTTCCAAATCTAAAAATTGTATTTTTTCATCATTGATCTCCCATGATAAATTAATATTTTTATTGTTTAAATTCAAATTAAAACCAAAGTCCATCAAGCTTTCCCTGTCGCCAGCCCAGATAACGATAATATCATCAATAAATCTTTTAAATAAAAGAAGTTGCTGGGGTCTATTTTTATATACGGCTTCTTCCTCCCATTCCGCCATGTAAAGGTTAGCTACGCTGGGTGCATACTTGGCACCCATTGCAATACCACAAATTTGTTTAAAAAAATCATTTTCATGCCAAAAATAATTGTGATCCAAACTATATCTTAAACACTCCAATAAAAACTTTCTTTGCACCGCTTTTAAATCACTAAATTTCTTCAGGGCCCATTTTGTTGCTTGTATCGCCTCTTCGTGATTAATTATGGTATACAGCGATGCTACATCTGCTGTTGCAAGGTAAACTGGTCTGTCCACAAAAATGGGACAGTATCCAATAGCTGGAGTAGATGTTTGGTATCTCTTAGGAAGGACTCAGTTTTTCTCACTAATGGTTGTAAGAACCAGTCTATATACTCCCCTATTCTTGCTCCCACTGAGTTTATTCCATTTACAATTGGCCTTCCTGGAGGTTTCTCTTTATTTTTATGAATCTTGGGGAGGGTATATATAACTGGGGTACGACATCCACGTAGTTGTAAATATTTTGCCTCTTTTTTATTTAGTAGGCCTCTAGATTTTCCTCTCTCTACCAGATAGGTTAGGTCATCTTTATACTGTACTATCGGATTTCCCGGCAGTTTTAAGTAAGTGGTGGTGTCATTCAATTGTCTTTTCAATTCCTCCTGATAATCCTTCTTCGATTGGATCACTATTGCTCCTCCTTTATCAGCCTGTCTTACCACAATTTCCCTTCTCTCTTCTAATTTTTGGATACCACTCTTAATCTCCATGGGATCATTTATTTTCCTGATTTTTAGATCATGCAAATCCTTCAGGACCATTTTCCGAAACACTTCAATATTTCCATCAGTTCCCAGTGGGGGGTTGAATAGTGATTTATTCTTCAGGTCACTGTGTTTGATTTCACTTACCACCGTGTTGTTCCTTATTAGATTTTCTCCTTGTGTCAGAGGGGTTGCCATGGTTACCCCTCTGCCATAAGAACGATCCGTGTCCGCCTTTCTTCATTCCCTTTGAGAAAGTGACGTGACAGTCACGCAACGCGTCAGGGAGAAGAGAGGCGGTATTGCTGGGCTGCTTGTCTTTCCGATCACGGCCGGGATTGGTGAGTCAGTGAGCCGGTTTTAAAGTTTCTGCTGATGTTGCTTGTTTTTTAATGTAAGTGGGCTACTATTTAATAAAATATTTGATGATTTACATACTACACTATGGAATCCTTCCCCTTATTCTTTTGAGCGAACATTGCTTGAGAAACTTGGAGATCGGGAGAGGCTTCATCATCTACACTAAAGGCTGATATCACCCTGCTGGGAGCTGACAGCGTTCAAAACCACCTGCAAGCACAGACTGCGTGAGGCTAACTTTTGGGCTGTTATCACTCAGCCGGGAGGTGAGAGGCTGGGGGAACCGGTACATTTGTCTATACACTTGTCTGTCTTCACTGGGGATATGTGAAGGATTGTTTGGATTGATCACGAAGGAGATATGATTAGGATGTTTTGTTAAAACTATTTTTTCACTTTTTTAGTTCAGAAACGATTTTTATTCACTTTGGGAATAACACACTTCTTTATCACATACAGTTGTCACTTGTGCTGAACACTGGCTTTGTTATTTCGCTGGTGTGTTATTATTTAGAAGATACATTTTTGCTCATTAGAAACATTTGTCCGATTTGTTACATTTTTTCTGGTTAACTGGATACTCATGCTTATCTATTTATTTTTATATATCTATTTCTTGGATGTTGCACAAACATTTGCACAATATATTCTATAGAGTGTTTTTTATAGAATTTATTCAGATATTATTTAGTTACTTAGTTTTATTCACCAATTTTTTCTTATAAGGTTTATTTAAACAGCATTATATTTTTTATTTGGTTTGCGATCATTAGGACCTTAGTCAATATATATGTAATTATTTATTCATTCACTTGCCCGTACCTTGGATATTGCACTGTGTTATTATTGTTTACACTTATTTATATTTAGAAATCCTGTGTTGTTGTAGTCACGAGTAGAATTTATTGCTTTACACAATTAAGGTCTTGAAGAGGCCACCAATTATCTGGATCCCGGTCATTTAGTTCCTTAATTAGCCGCACTCTTTTGATGCAACATTGATTTTTTATGACTCTTGGTTGCACAAAAAATGGTGGAATATTAATCTACAAGGACTAGCTCCGTACCTGGACCTCCCTTCCTGGTGTGGTTATTAGTTTTGTTGTCACATAGCTTATTCCGTTCGGTTATTTACCAGTTATTCACGCATCATAGGAACCATTGAGTTGTTACCTGCTTCTTCCTTAACCACTTCAGCCCCGGAAGGATTTACCCCCTTCCTGACCAGAGCACTTTTTACAATTCGGCACTGCGTCGCTTTAACTGCTAATTGCGCGGTCATGCAATGCTCTACCCAAACGAAATTTGCGTCCTTTTCTTCCCACAAATAGAGCTTTCTTTTGATGGTTTTTGATCACCTCTGCCGTTTTTATTTTTTGCGCTATAAATGGAAAAAGACTGAAAATTTTGAAAAAAAATGATATTTTCTACTTTTTGTTATAAAAAAAATCCAATAAACTAAATTTTAGTCATACATTTAGGCCAAAATGTATTCGGCCACATGTCTTTGGTAAAAAAAATGTCAATAAGCGTATATTTATTGGTTTGCGCAAAAGTTATAGCGTCTACAAACTAGGGTACATTTTCTGGAATTTACACAGCTTTTAGTTTATGACTGCCTATGTCATTTCTTGAGGTGCTAAAATGGCAGGGCAGTACAAAACCCCCCCAAATGACCCCATTTTGGAAAGTAGACACCCCAAGGAAATTGCTGAGAGGCATGTTGAACCCATTGAATATTTTTTTTTTTTGTCCCAAGTGATTGAATAATGACAAAAAAAAAAAAATGTACAAAAAGTTGTCACTAAATGATATATTGCTCACACAGGCCATGGGCATATGTGGAATTGCACCCCAAAATACATTCAGCTGCTTCTCTTGAGTACGGGGATACCACATGTGTGGCACTTTTTGGGAGCCTAGCCGCGTACGGGGCCCCGAAAACCCAGCACCACCTTCAGGATTTCTAAGGGCATACATTTTTGATTTTACTCCTCACTACCTATCACAGTTTTGAAGGCCATAAAATGCCAAGATGGCACAAACCCCCCCCAAATGACCCCATTTTGGAAAGTAGACACCCCAAGCTATTTGCTGAGAGGCATGGTGAGTATTTTGCAGCTCTCATTTGTTTTTGAAAATGAAGAAAGACCAGAAAAAAAAATTTTTTTTTTCTTTTTTCAATTTTCAAAACTTTGTGACAAAAAGTGAGGTCTGCAAAATACTCACTATACCTCTCAGCAAATAGCTTGGGGTGTCTACTTTCCAAAATGGGGTAATTTGGGGGGGGTTTGTGCCACCTGGGCATTCCATGGCCTCCGAAACTGTGATAGGCAGTGAAGAGTGAAATCAAAAATTTACGGCCTTAGAAAGCCTGAAGGCGGTGCTTGGTTTTCGGGGTCCCGTGCGCGGCTAGGCTCCCAAAAAGTCCCACACATGTGGTATCCCCGTACTCAGGAGAAGCAACAGAATTTATTTTGGGGTGTAATTTCACATATTCCCATGGCACGTTTGAGCAATATAACATTTAGTGACAACTTTGTGCAAAAAAAAAAAAAAAAAAAAAAAATTTGTCTCTTTCCCGCTACTTGTGTCACAATATAAAATATTCCATGGACTCGACATGCCTCTCAGCAAATAGCTTGGGGTGTCTACTTTCCAAAATGGGGTCATTTGGGGGGGGTTTGAACTGTCCTGGCATTTTATGCACAACATTTAGAAGCTTATGTCACACATCACCCACTCTTCTAACCACTTGAAGACAAAGCCCTTTCTGACACTTTTTGATTACATGAAAAAATTATTTTTTTTTGCAAGAAAATTACTTTGAACCCCCAAACATTATATATTATTTTAAAGCAAATGCCCTACAGATTAAAATGGTGGGTGTTTCATTTTTTTTTTTTTCACACAGTATTTGCGCAGCGATTTTCAAACGCATTTTTTGGGGAAAAAACACACTTTTTTAAATTTTAATGCACTAAAACACACTATATTGCCCAAATGTTTGATGAAATAAAAAAGATGATCTTAGGCCGAGTACATGGATACCAAACATGACATGCTTTAAAATTGCGCACAAACGTGCAGTGGCAACAAAATTAATACATTTTTAAAAGCCTTTAAAAGCCTTTACAGGTTACCACTTTAGATTTACAGAGGAGGTCTACTGCTAAAATTACTGCCCTCGATCTGACCTTCGCGGTGATACCTCACATGCATGGTGCAATTGCTGTTTACATTTGACGCCAGACCGCCGCTTGCGTTCGCCTTAGCGCGAGAGCAGGGGGGACAGGGGTGCTTTTTATTTATTTTATTTTTTTCTTTATTATTTTTTTGCTTTTTTATCTTATTTTTAAACTGTTCCTTTCATTTTTTTTTTTAAATCATTTTTATTGTTATCTCAGGGAATGTAAATATCCCCTATGATAGCAATAGGTAGTGACAGGTACTCTTTTTTGAAAAAATTGGGGTCTATTAGACCCTAGATCTCTCCTCTGCCCTCAAAGCATCTGACCACACCAAGATCGGTGTGATAAAATGCTCCCCCAATTTCCCAATGGCGCTGTTTACATCCGGCGAAATCTAAGTCATAAAATGCTCGTAGCTTCCGGTTTCTTAGGCCATAGAGATGTTTGGAGCCACTCTGGTCTCTGATCAGCTCTATGGTCAGCTGGCTGAATCACCGGCTGCATTCTCAGGTTCCCTGTTGAGACAGGAGAGCCAGAGAAAAACACGGAAGATGGTGGGGGGGGGGGCATTCCCTCCCACTGCTTGTAAAAGCAGTCTAGAGGCTAATTAGCCGCTAGGATTGCTTTTACATGAAAGCCGACCGCTGGCTAAAAAGAATGATACCAAGATGATACCTAAACCTGCAGGCATCATTCTGGTATAACCACTCAAAGTCGTGAATGGCGTACCTGAAGACAAAAAAATGGTTAACAATAAAGCACAGTAAACGGTAAAGTATAAAAAATTGCATACCTGAAAAGCAAACATGATAAAACATAATAACAATAAAACATTGCAGAATAGAATACAGTAAAAAAGAGCAGAACAATAGAGAGAGAGAATAGAGAGAGAGAACAATAAAACGACAACTATTTTTTTTTATTTTTGTTTGTGTTTTTTTTTTTTTTTACACTTTTTTTTTGTAACTGTAACTTTTATAACTGTAACCGCTTCCAGGTTCGGGTCTCTCAAAATGCGATGGCATCTTGGGAGACCCTGTGAAAGTGTGCCTAGTCTGTGCAATGCTGTACCCTACGCTAATACTCAACTAGTGAATGGTAGCGTTCAAAACATTCACCAATGCAAAGACCAGGATTGTCCGGACAGGAGGGACAATAATAGTGAGTGTCACGCCTATATCCGCGCTTGCTGCAGACACAACATCTTTTTTGGGGGGGTTCGTTGGGTAGGGGTACTTGGGAGGATATATAAATGCCTCTCATGCAGCCGACTGCATTTGGTTGGGGATGTGAATGGGGGAAGTACGGGCGCTGCAGAAGCGGTGGGTTCCCAATTAGGATTGGCGAATGCAGCAGGAAGGGCACTATGGGCACGACGGGCCTGTGTTTGTCTTTTTGGTGGCAGCGGGACACTACTTGTGCTTGCCACCTCACCAGCTTGAACTGCACTTATGGGACTCGCCACGTCACCAAGTGTTACTGCAGTGCTGGTTTGACTACGACCGGGGTGTACTAGGCCGCTGGTGCTTGCCAGTTCACCAAAACGCTACAAAAAAAAGTGACAGTGATCGATCGATACTGCACTTGGGTGGGCTGGACTGGGCTGGGCCGGGCGGAGGGGCAAAACGCAGGTGCTAGCAGGTATCTGGGCTGATCCCGCTAACACTGCGTTTTTGGGAACCCTAAACTGCTGGGGACGCCAGTATAGATCTGATCGGATCAGATATTGATGCGTTCAGATACTATACCACTAAGGGAGGTGTACGGTGCGTGTACGGTGCGTGCATGGGTGTTCGCGGTACTGGTGCTAATCTGACGCTGCCTAGGGCGACGCATATCACCGCCGGGCGATCAGGGGGCTAAACCTTTTTTCGGTAATAAACGGCGGGTGCCCTGACACTATAAAAAATAAACAAACTAACCAGCGTCACCCGTAACGGTTATACGGTGATCAGTGGTAAAAGGGTTAACTAGGGGGCCATCAAGGGGTTAAAACATTTATTAGATAGTATATGGGGGTCCCTGTCGCTATAAAACACTGACGGCGAACCTAAATATTTACGTCCCTAACTAGCGTCACCAGCGACACTAATACAGCGATCAGAAAAATGATCGCTTAGCGACACTGGCGACAGGGGGTAATCAAGGGGTTAAAACTTTATTAGGGGGGGTAAGGGGGGTACCCTAGACCTACAGGGGGCTAAACTTTTATTTGGTAATAAACGGCGGGTGCCCTGACACTATAAAAAATAAACAAACTAACCAGCGTCACCCGTAACGGTTATACGGTGATCAGTGGTGAAAGGGTTAACTAGGGGGCAATCAAGGGGTTAAAACATTTATTCGGTAGTATATGGGGGTCCCTGTCGCTATAAAATGCTGACGGCGAACCTAAATATTTACGTCCCTAACTAGCGTCACCAGCGACACTAATACAGCGATCAGAAAAATGATCGCTTAGCGACACTGGTGACGGGGGGTGATCAAGGGGTTAAAACTTTATTAGGGGGGGTAAGGGGGGTACCCTAGACCTACAGGGGGGTAACAGTCACTACCCTAACACTGCTAACTGTCACAAACTGACACTATGCAGTAATCAGGAAAAAAAAACAAAAAAAAAAAAAAACCTGCTTGGTGTCAGTTTGTGACAGGGGGGGGGGGTGATTGGGGGGGGATCGGGGGGCGATCGGGGGTGTAAGGTATGCCTGGCATGTTCTACTGTGTGTGTGTGAGTGTTGGTGCACTTACATGTCATCTCCCCTCGGCGCTGGAACGGAAACTCCCGAGCCGAGGAGAGATGACATCACATCCTCTGCCTCTGTGTACTATACAGAGGCAGGGGATGTTTGTCATTGGCTGGGAGCAATCGCGAGGGGGGGGCCACGATCGGATGGCCTCCCCCTTGTCTCCCATCGCTTCCAACCAAATGCCGACCGCAGCTGGCACCGGGGGGGGGGTCCGATCGGACCCCCCACCCGCGGGAAGGCAATCACGTTTCAGGTACGTGATTTTGCCTGCCCGTGCCGCTCTGCTCACGTATATAGGCGTGAGGCGGTCGGCAAGTGGTTAATGGTTTGTGGCCCTTCGGTGTCCACTGGTTTTTTCCTTTTGGCACCCCAGGAATATACCCATTTAGTTTTATGCTGCAGTTTTACCTCCCGTTATTCGTTTATAGGTGTGTGAACAGTATCATCTGTGGTGACCTTGGATGAGCTTGCTTTATGTTATTGTTGTTGGTATATTAGCTTATTCTTTCTATTATTAGTTTTCCACGCACCTTAGAACCATTGTCATTTTCCTGAACCTTTATTGACATCTTTCTACTAGTTTTTATCTCCTTGGCGTCCTAGGAATTCACATTTATAGATTAGCGCCGCAGATTTATCCCTTCTATTAATTGTTTTTAGGTGTGTGAACACTATTTTTTGTGGCTGCTATTCGTTTTCTTAGATGAGTTTTATATTTTTATACTATATATAGATATATATATTTTTATACTTTTATTGTTGGATTATTTATTCGTTGGTGTGCGCACAAGTACCTATTACCTTACAGTGATTAGAAGAGGAATGACACCATCCTACACAAACAGCTTCAGATCTGCAATCATGCAGATCAGCTGATTGTGGACCGTCTCCTCCCTGATTGCCTGGAACAGGCCCCCTGAGACATGGATCTGCCGCGCCTCCACATGGAGCAGGTACAACCACCGTCACGCGCCATGTAGACTACACACCACATGCGCGATCATGTCGCGCATGCTGTCCCACCAGCACGGCAGCGTATCCTAAGATGACTGAGTCGTCATGGATACCAAGGGAACTAAGGGCTTGCGGATGGTAAAACAAACACTACATCCCAAAGTGATCTCCGATGAGGAAACCCTTTGCCGTGCCAGGTATACATGGATGGTAGGCATGAACCTTATACAAGGCAGTACCTGACCCCAATGGATAATGCATAGACATGTAGTGAAAAATAAGCAACAATTTGAATATAGAGGTATAAACAGTAAATCCATCATGCAAAATCTAATTGCATTAACATAAGCTGAAAAAAGTCCCCAAATCCCTACACCGATTGCAGGGGCAAGGGGGGGGGGACCAAAATACATCGTGGAGGGAATGTACAGAGGACCCTGCACAACAGTGTTTACTTCATGGGCACATCAACGTCATACAGAACAATAGGCATAGATCAGGACAGTAAATTAAATTTGCTATATACAGTACAAAAAATATATGTATATAAATGAGAAAAGGAGGAAAGGCAGATAGACACAGAGAGCACAAAAGGGGAGGGTGGTAAGAGGGAAAAAGGGAAAACATCTAGCATAGTGAGTCAGATGTATCAAGTGGGGAGAATATGTGTCTATTTCTCCATCCCACCTGAATTGAAGCCCTCCAAGAAGGGCTTAAAACAGACCGCATCTTTCAGTATAGGGTTATGTGTGGCTCTTAGCATATATATCCAACGCAGTTAAGTTGAAGGAGACTCTTGTTCCAGTCTCCTCCCCTTGGACTGGGATGGATGCGATCCAGGATCAAAAATTTGATCCGGGGAAATATACCCCAATGGATCAAGATAGTTCAAGGCAGGTCAGGGTTGCAAACCTGCATGCTTCTAATGTGTCAGTAAGCTCTTTTCCAAAATTGGAGTTTAGTCTTACCGACATAGGAGCAGCCACAGTCACATTTGTGTAGTTTTATCACATCAAATGTCTTGCAGTTTGTAAAATGTCGAGGTTTGAACATTTGACCATTGGGTAGGATGGATCTTTTGTTAGTGTCCATATATTTGCAATACATTGGATTGAAGACTACCTAGGATTAGGGAAACTGAACCCAAGCCAAATCCCAATTATTGAAGAAAAAACAAAAAATGGGTGCCCCAGGGATTTTATGGGCTGGGGGTATAATCAGATATAGGAGTATAAGGCGTTATACAAAATTACTAAAGTTTTATTAAAGAATAGATTTAAAATTTACATACATTGGACAATAAAATCAAAACCAGTGGTCAAATTATAACAAAATACAGCTAGGTATTGATTAAAATGGCTGGTCTCATAGTGGGAGGCCAAACAATCATATAAAGATTCAGAGATCCCAACATGTTTCGGAAATGATTCCTTCTTCAGGGGCTCAGTTAGTGCAGGCTGTATTGTCTACCAGCAAAAATAAAAATGTATAAAAAAATGTATTAGAACTGAAGTTCATTTATGTATAATTGTATTACATTTATATAGTAAAGAATGATAAGGAATAAGTACACGGGAGTCATAGGCAGCAATCTAGACAGGCAGCATGGGGGGGGGGACATATGAGGGCAGGTAACTGTAGATCCGAAAATGCTTACAAAATGACCATCATAGTCGACATGCATTACACATCAGGTTCCATTTATGGTAGGGTCTGTGTCTCAGGTTTCACTCATCGCATGAGTCAGTCACATAGGACAACACTCCATATCAAAGTTTGAGGGGAGCAGAGAAACTCTCATCCCATTGTTGTTATCAGAGGAGCACAATTAAGAGAATCATATGTATATATAGGGTATATAAAAGTCAAAGAGGCCTCTCTGCCGCAGAAAATGGGGCATGCGCTTGTCTGACAGATGTGTCCACGAGGATCGTCACAGCAGGACCCATAAGCATGAAAGGGTATAGTATGTACGTTTTTCTGTAAGCGTCAAAAAGGGGGTTAATATCTACCAAAAAAAGTCCAAAACATATATAGACTATTGTGTGTAGATTAGCTAAACTTGATTAATATATTAAGAGTACTCTGCTGTTTTGAATCAAGAAGTATTGGCTTGGTATGTGGGCTGAAAATTGACATATATATAATCAATGTACAGCTTTAAAAGAGGGTGTGCTAAATGAGCACACTCACATGGTATCTTGTAGGATAAATTTCAAAAAAGAGAGATCAAACCAACTTACTTTTAGCAGACAGTAAAGCAAACAGCACCCTATTCCTCTGGAGAGTAAGGAGATCTTGGCTGTGTAGCAACAAATATTGCGACAGACAGGGTATATAAGGCAATTAGGAGTAATTGTATACACCTCCTGATTGGAAAATAGTCCAATCCTGGAGATGAAGGGTGTCAGCTGATCATGGGGAACGTCCAGCTACCAAATGATGTGCCCGAGATCAGCTGTGGTGCTTAAATCAGCTGAGGGTCCATCAGGTTGACGGTCCCCCGGCCCCGTCGGCTTCCGCGTGGTGAAGTCAGATGTTAGAGGGCTGGAGACATGAGGTATGGGCGGAAGTTCCTCAAACAAAGATGGAGGTTACGGGTCGCGTATGCCCAGATCTGCTGAACCGCAGATCCACGATGCAACAACACGCACATGTGCAGACCCACCTGGACGAACGTCACAACGGTGCGAGAGGGGGGAACATATTATCAGAGAATAGGCCCCAGGGTACAACAGCGCTGCGGGGGCCTCCCTGTGCCGGGGGACACAAGTAAAGGGCACATTGGAGGCCAATTTTACAGATATATAAATAAAAATAAAATAAAAATTACAAATGGGGCAGTAAACAATACTCAATTATGTGCTAGATCACATGCGTGGGATAAACCCTTGGATGGGAGACACAGAGCTTGCAAAAGATAATAGGTGATATTAGCAATATTTAGACAGTTTGTTTGTCATTGTAGTAAAAAACTGTAAATAGTAACAAGTAAATGGCAGTCATTATATATGGCATGCCCAAACATTACAAAATATATGTAGATAAATACACATTGGTGATCAAAGGGTCAAAGAAGTTTTGTAACAAGATGGATTAAAAAAAGCATTTTAAAGGAGAAGAATTGAACACCAAAGCGCACATATATACTTACATATTCACATACAGTAACAACCAACAGGTGAAATTTATGTCTTAAAGAGAAATAAAGACAGGGAAAAAGGGACATTACAGATAATCCCGAGACCAGTAACCATTGAAGAGTATGTAAGTATGTATCGGATCACATGTCTTTATCAAAGCCTCCAGAGCAGAAGCCTTGTAAGAAAGGCTTAAAATTGAAGGCCTCATTCAGGCCTGGGGGTGAAGTAGCGTTTAAATATGAGATCCATCTAAGCTCCCGTTGGAGGAGAATCTTGTTAAGATCGCCTCCTCTGGGACTTGGGTGTATTCGATCCAATATCAGGAGCTTAATCCTGGGGAAGCGACCATAATGGACCTGGGCCGCATGTCTTCCCAGGGGTAGGTCTCGGTTACTGTTTTTCATGGCTAAGACATGACGATAGATTCTTTTCCACAGGTTTTGGATGTTTTTTCCTATGTAGTAACAACCACAATCGCATGGTAGGAGGTATACTACTAATGTGGTCTGGCAGTTAGTGAAATGTCTGGGGGTAAAAGTACAGCCATTAGGCAAACATATGTTTTTTCGAGTATCCATATAGCGGCAATAGTTGCAAGAGCCACATGGGAAAGTTCCCAGGAGTTTGCAAGGATCACCGTATATGGAGCCTTTAAATTCGCTTTTGACTAATAAGTCCCCAACAGAGCAGGCCCACCTGCTCTGCCTTCCGCTGATGAAGTCCGGATGTGGACGATACGCGTGCGGGAGTTCCTTGGACATCAATGCAGCCACCATTACTACTTGACGTTATCCTTTGATGCCATTTTACCTTTATCCCAGCACTAGGGTGTAGTGCTGTGTATGTGAGTACTTGACTTTTAATAAATGTGATCTTCTTAGCCACACAGTGTGCACTATGTACTCTTATTTTTATTGCATGTGAACATGATCATCAATTACTGAGTGCTGCCTTTATATCGTGTGACCATCTGCCCATGCAAGTCTCCATCTTTATCCACTGAGAGTGGTAAATGCTGTTTTACCCGTCTTTTAGCTCAGGGGTCCATATGCTGAGGTGAGCGGTTTGGCTAGCTGGTGGTGGAATCACGGATGTATAGCACTGCATGGACTGTCATGAGCACTTAGACCACTACAGAGAAGACCTTTTCTCTATCAACTTTTGGATTTAAATTTAAAGGGACTTTTATTAGTAATATTTGAACTTCTGGGTATAGCGCTGCACTGCTTTATTCATCCTATGTACTTTGAGGTTTTTTATGTTTACCTTCAGTGTTCAGCTGCTTGTATTTTTAAATATTGGATTTTTTGCGCTGACTTTATTTTATTTACTATTCATGTTATTGACTCGATTGAATGCTTTCTTTAAACATTTATGGCTGTAGCCTCTTTCTAGTGGATGTCTTTTAAGGTTTTTGGCTTCATGCCTAAAATCCATATAGTTTGAGCAGTTAGGTTTGGTGCAAAGGTATTGACTGTAGGGAATCAAATTGACTAGGGGCCACGGATGGAAGCTAGATGAGTGTAAGATGGTATTGCCTGCAGTTGGTTTCCTAAATAGTTTACAGGATAGTAAGTTGTTGGTATCTTTGTAAATTTCAACGTCCAAAAATGTAATCTTGGATATATTGGATAGCATGGTGAACTGTAAATTAAATCCATTTATATTCAGAGCGGCCAGGAAAGCAGGCAGCATAGCAGGTGGTCCATCCCAGAGGATGAAGATGTCATCTATGTACCTGTGCCACATAAGGACGTGACACAGGTACATAGAGAGACCATCACCCTCAAAAATTGTTCGCTCCCATTCCCCCAGGTACAGGTTGTAATATATTTGCAATAGCCGCAAGAGCCACACATAAAAGTGCCTTTGTATTTGCAATGGTCAACATCCTTGTCTCCCTTGAATTCACTTTTCACCAGTCTAGAGGCAATGGCTGTAGCTCTCCTAAAAGATAGGTGCCTCTGGAATCAGTCGACCCAAATTAGGGTCCATTATGAGAATATGCCAGAACTTGGAAACAATTTTCCCGATTTGAAAATCTCTGAGAGTATAACAAATCTTGTCTGGTATGTACCGTTGCACGTCTGAATGCCTTTTTCAATGATGTATTGGAGTACCCCTCAACAGCGACCTGTCACGCAATTTTCCAGCCTCGATTTTAAAGACATCATTGCTGTTGCAGTTCCGTCTAACTCTTAAGTATTGACTATAAGGTATAGATCTAATTACAGTCTCAGGGTGAAAGCTTGAGGCATGTAAAATGGTATTGCCTGAGGTGGCCTTGCAGTACAGACTGCTGCTGAGAGTACCATCCACATCTCTCGAGATGCTGTGGGTACTGGAAGAAAGATTTATAAAATAATTACAGGTATAGTGGAGACGAGAATACCTCCATTCATAGAAAAATGGAAAAGGGAATTGGGATTACAGTTACAAAATACCAACTAAATAAAATATTAAAAGCTGTATAAAGTTATTCAGTAGATATCAATACCATAGAAATTAATTATAAATGCCTTGCTAGATAGTATATAACCCCTGTCAAAGGACATAAATATCAGGCAGAAAAATCTCCAATGTGTTGGAGGGGCTGTAACTTACAGGGCACTATGACACACATCTGGTGGGAATGCACAAATGTTCGAGAATATTGGCAGGAGGTGCTGCAATACATAAAGGAGATTACCGAAGAGGAGGTAATAGATGACCCATGTTGTTGTTTATTCCATAATACAAATAAAACAATAAAACAGTATAAAAATACATTAGTACCATATCTATTAAATGCAGTCAAGGGAGTAATCCCAAAAAAGTGGCTGGACCCAGAAAGACCTACAGTAAGGGAATGGTTTAAAAGAATTGACTATATATTTAATATGGAAGATTTAAATAGTAAAGGAAGATCAGACAGAAAGGTTCCTGGGAATCTGGTAATAGTGGATGGACTTCAAAAGAACAAATAAATACATGGAGAACTTTGTGGAAATATAGATTTTTGAAGGGGGGAGGGTCTGGGAGTTTATGGCATGGGGTAGGAGAGGTAGAAAGGGGGAAGGGAGAAGGGGGAAGGGGGGGGGGGGTAAAAGGATTAATGGTGTGGATAATATGTATGTTTTTTAAGATTTATATATTGTAAAACAATAAAGTTTAAATAAAAAATATATATATTTCTCATATTATGGGCAAAGTACTTTTAAGATGGATTTATGTGCCCCCTTGGGTTTATAGAATTATGGAATATAGGAGATTTTTTTCCATGTGTATTGATGTTCTTTCTGAGAGACCACTCACTTTGAAATCCTTTCTTTAGAGTGTTGTGGTTTGCTCCGCTAATTTGGGAAGTGAAACATTTAGCAATGGTATTACCACTCAGAGTGAATACTAGGCTCGTTGCTGCAGCTTGGCATTGCATGGTATTGCTGAGTCTGTCATCAAGTAGGACCCCCAAATCTTATTACATACTCAATTCCCCCAGAGGTTCTCCCCCTAGGGTGTAACTTGCTTTCATACTTTTAACCCCTAAGTGCATTACTTTACATTTCCCTACATTGAACCTAATTTTCCATGTGTTTGCCCACCCCTCCATTTTATTGACGTCTTCCTGTCGAGTTGCTATATTCTCATGTGAAGTTCTAATGCCGCGTACACACGAGCGGACTTTACGGCGGACTTTGCCCGGCGGACTTTTCGACGTACTTTCCAACGGACTTTCTGAATGAACGGACTTGCCTACACACAATCCACCAAAGTCCGTCGAATTCGTACGTGATGACGTACGACCGGACTAAAACAAGGAAGTTCATAGCCAGTAGTAGGGATGAGCCGAACACCCCCCTGTTCGGTTCGCACCAGAACATGCGAACAGGAAAAAAATTCGTTCGAACACGCGAACGCCGTTAAAGTCTATGGGACACGAACATGAATAATCAAAAGTGCTAATTTTAAAGGCTAATATGCAAGTTATTGTCATAAAAAGTGTTTGGGGACCCGGGTCCTCCCCCAGGGGACATGAATCAATGCAAAAAAAAGTTTTAAAAACGGCCGTTTTTTCAGGAGCAGTGATTTTAATAATGCTTAAAGTCAAACAATAAAAGTGTAATATCCCTTTAAATTTCATACCTGGGGGGTGTCTATAGTATGCCTGTAAAGGGGCGCATGTTTCCCGTGTTTAGAACAGTCTGACAGCAAAGTGACATTTTGAAGGAAAAAACACATTTAAAACTACCGCGGCTATTGCATTGCCGACAATACACATAGAAGTTCATTGATAAAAACGGCATGGGAATTCCCCACAGGGCAACCCCAAACCAAAATTAAAAAAAAAAAATGATGTGGGAGTCCCCCTAAATTCCATACAAGGCCCTTCAGGTCTGGTATGGATATTAAGGGGAACCCCAGCCAAAATTTAAAAAAAAAATTGACGTGGGGTTCCCCCTAAATTCCATACCAGACCCTTCAGGTCTGGTATGGATTTTAAGGGGAACCCCGCGCCAAAAAAAAAAAAAAAAGGCGTGGGGTCCCCCTAAAAATCCATACCAGACCCTTATCCGAGCACGCAACCTGGCAGGCCGCAGGAAAAGAGGGGGGGACGAGAGTGCGGCCCCCCCCCCCTCCTGAACCGTACCAGGCCACATGCCCTCAACATTGGGAGGGTGCTTTGGGGTAGCCCCCCAAAACACCTTGTCCCCATGTTGATGAGGACAAGGGCCTCATCCTCACAACCGTGGCCGGTGGTTGTGAGGGTCTGCGGGCGGGGGGCTTATCGGAATCTGGAAGCCCCCTTTAACAAGGGGACCCCCAGATCCCGCCCCCCCCTGTGTGAAATGGTAAGGGGGTACTTACCCCTACCATTTCACTAAAAAACTGTCAAAAATGTTAAAAATGACAAGAGACAGTTTTTGACAATTCCTTTATTTAAATGCTTCTTCTTTCTTCCTTCATCTTCTTCTTCTTCTGGTTCTTCTGGCTCTTCTGGTTCTTCCTCCGGCGTTCTCGTCCAGCATCTTCTCCGCGGCGTCTTCTATCTTCTTCTCCTCGGGCCGCTCCGCACCCATGGCATGAGGGGGGGAGGCTCCCGCTCTTCTCTTCATCTTCTTCTCTTCTTCATCTTCTTCTTCATCTTCTTCTTCCTTCTTCTCTTCTTCCTGTCTTCTCCGGGCCGCTCCGCAGCCATGCTGGCATGGTGGGAGGCTCCCGCTGTGTGACGGCGTCTCTTCGTCTGACGGTTCTTAAATAATGGGGGGCGGGGCCATCCGGTGACCCCGCCCCCCTCTGACGCACGGTGACTTGAGGGACTTCCCTGTGACGTCACGGGGAATGCCACAGGGAAGTCCCGTCATGTGTGCATCAGAGGGGGGCGGGGTCACCGGGTGGCCCCGCCCCCCGTTATTTAAGAACCGTCAGACGAAGAGACGCCGTCACACAGCGGGAGCCTCCCTCCATGCCACAGCATGGATTGCGGAGCGGCCCGGAGAAGACAGGAAGAAGAGAAGAAGAGAAGAAGGAAGAAGAAGAAGAAGAAAAAGAAGAAGAAGAAGAAGAAGATGAAGAAGAAGATGAAGAAGAGAAGAAGATGAAGAGAAGAGCGGGAGCCTCCCCCCTCATGCCATGGGTGCGGAGCGGCCCGAGGAGAAGAAGATAGAAGACGCCGCGGAGAAGATGCTGGACGAGAACGCCGGAGGAAGAACCAGAAGAGCCAGAAGAACCAGAAGAAGAAGAAGATGAAGGAAGAAAGAAGAAGCATTTAAATAAAGGAATTGTCAAAAACTGTCTCTTGTCATTTTTAACATTTTTGACAGTTTTTTTGTGAAATGGTAGGGGTAAGTACCCCCTTACCATTTCACACAGGGGGGGGGCCGGGATCTGGGGGTCCCCTTGTTAAAGGGGGCTTCCAGATTCCGATAAGCCCCCCGCCCGCAGACCCTCACAACCACCGGCCACGGTTGTGAGGATGAGGCCCTTGTCCTCATCAACATGGGGACAAGGTGTTTTGGGGGGCTACCCCAAAGCACCCTCCCAATGTTGAGGGCATGTGGCCTGGTACGGTTCAGGAGGGGGGGGGGGCCGCACTCTCGTCCCCCCCTCTTTTCCTGCGGCCTGCCAGGTTGCGTGCTCGGATAAGGGTCTGGTATGGATTTTTAGGGGGACCCCACGCCGTTTTTTTTTTTTTTTTGGCGCGGGGTTCCCCTTAAAATCCATACCAGACCTGAAGGGTCTGGTATGGAATTTAGGGGGAACCCCACGTCAATTTTTTTTTAAATTTTGGCTGGGGTTCCCCTTAATATCCATACCAGACCTGAAGGGCCTTGTATGGAATTTAGGGGGACCCCCACATCATTTTTTTTTTTTTTATTTTGGTTCGGGGTTCCCCTGTGGGGAATTCCCATGCCGTTTTTATCAATGAACTTCTATGTGTATTGTCGGCAATGCAATAGCCGCGGGTAGTTTTAAATGAGTTTTTTCCTTCCAAATGTCATTTTGCTGTCAGACTGTTCTAAACACGGGAAACATGCGCCCCTTTACAGGCATACTATAGACACCCCCCAGGTACGAAATTTAAAGGGATATTACACTTTTATTGTTTGACTTTAAGCATTAATAAAATCACTGCTCCTGAAAAAACGTCCGTTTTTAAAACTTTTTTTTGCATTGATCCATGTCCCCTGGGGCAGGACCCGGGTCCCCAAACACTTTTTATGACAATAACTTGCATATAAGCCTTTAAAATTAGCACTTTTGATTTCTCCCATAGACTTTTAAAGGGTGTTCCGCGGCATTCGAATTTGCCGCGAACACCCCAAATTGTTCGCTGTTCGGCGAACTTGCGAACAGCCAATGTTCGAGTAGAACATGAGTTCGACTCGAACTCGAAGCTCATCCCTAGCCAGTAGCCAATAGCTGCCCTAGCGTGGCTTTTTAGTCCGTCGAACTAGCATACAGACGGCGGACTTTTCGACCGGACTCGATTTCAACAGATAAATTTTAAACAAGTTTCAAATCTAAGTCCGTCCAACTTTTGAGAAAACAAAGTCCGCTGGAGCCCACACACATCGAATTGTCCGACGAAATCCAGTCCGCCGGGCAAAGTCCGCCGTAAAGTCCGCTCGTGTGTACGCGGCATAAGAAGTCCTGCTAAGAAGTTCTAAGAAGTCCTGCTTAGATTACATCATCAGCAAACACTGAGACTGAACTATTTATCCCAACCTTTATATCATTTATGAACAAGCTAAACCTGATTGGTCCCAGGACAGAGCTCTGGGGTACACCGCTTATAACTGCAGACCATTCAGAAGATATTCTATTTATCTCCACATTCTGGAAGTGCCCTTATAACCAGTTTTCTATACAGGTACATACACTACGCCAATATACCTCAATTTGTAGATTAAAGGTTAACTCCACTTTCGTGGGAAAAAAAAAAACAAATAAAGAAAAAATAATATAGCGTATACAATTGTGACACAAGTCATATTGTAATTGAATGTTATTAAAAAATACCTTTCCTTTTCAATCTGCAGCCCGCTTTCTGAAAATGCAATGCAATATAGCTACCTGGAGGTGTTCTGTACACAGAATGTGTACAGAACACCCCCCAGAAACATCATTTCCTGCCCTAACATACAAGTCAGATTTCAGGACTCCCCTGCAACAAAAATGTCATTTTTGGAGAGATACTCCCAATAGGAACAGTAAAGGGATGCAGACCCTGCAGTTTCCTCATTAGTGCCCTGCAGCTGCCACAGCTGATTGATAATTATGAAACCACTCCCATTAGATTCACTTTCCCACATGGACACAGACAAACACGCATGGATTTATTCAGAATAACAAAAAGTAGGAATCTGCAACAAAGTTTGTTGGAGTCTGGAGTGCATTGCAAGGTAGTGGACCCTACGGCTGACTGCTGCGAATGGAGCTCTAGGATATACAGGAGAGCACTGTAGTACCTACACGGATGACACTGAGAGCTAAAGCATGAGATTTCCCAGGGTGCGGAGTCTAAGAGCCAGTGGGTGTGCACCAGAAGCCCCTAGTGGTGGGGATGGATTTAGCTGCAGTCTGGCTCCAGGTCATGACCCCTAGGGCCTCCCAGCTCATGCTCACGGTAGACTACAGGGAGGTAGAGAGAAAGCAGCAGACTGCAACAACAACACAGGATAGTCAGGAGATAGCCAAAGGTTGGGGCAACAAGCAGGCAAGGATAGTCAGGAGATAGCCAAAGATTGGGGTAACAAGCAGGTAAGGATAGTCAAGAACAAGCCAAGATGGGTAACTGGCATCAGATGTAGAAGACACAGCAAGTTGCACACGAAAGCTAAGCACACAATGTTGATCAGAAGCCCTGGCTTGCAGTGCACAGGTTAATATAGAGTTCCCTGATAGGGGCTGGGATGGAGCCATGCTTTGAGGAAAGATTACTTAAGCAGCCAGGGGAGAGTGGCTGGCCTCTTAATCTGAACACATGGAGAAGTAAGCTGACAGACAAACATTACTGCATAGCCATGACAGTCCCCCCCCCTCTTATGAGGCCACCCCCTCCCCCGCCTGGGCCCAGGCTAAAAGGGAAACTTCAGATGAAACCTCCTCAACAGACGAGGCGTAAAGACCTCAGATGCAATGATCCAAGACCTCTCCTCAGGACCAAACTCTTTCCAATGTACGAGGTACTGAAGAATACCTTTACGGAGCCAGGAATCCAGAATTTGACTAACCTCGTACTTTAGATTATTATCAGAGACCAGAATTGAGGTAGGGAAAGGACGAGAGGACTTATTGAGGACTAAAACCTTTTTAGGAATGGGTAAGGGCATGGGGAGACCATCAGGAGTCTGAGCAAGGTCCCCCAGACCCTTAAAGATGAGCTGGACATCCAGCACAGGACCATCAGACTGGGCAGAGGTCAGTGGATCTCTGAGACCAGGTTGGTTAGAAGGTGATATGTCACAGAAGTCAAGCTGGATAGCTGAAACACAAGCAGAATGCAGAAAGCACTGAAAAAAAAACAAAACACCTCGGGCTGGGGAATGAGGCAGTCTATCCAAAGGATGGATTGAGCCTCTTAGACAGGTTTTAATGGACGTAGTAGTAGTAGGGTGAGGCCAGGTTACAGAAGGTCCTGAATAAGAAAAAGCAGGAAGCTCACTGGGCATAGGCTGGACTGGCATACCTGGTGCAGAGGCCGACTGTAGAAGACACAGCAAGTCGCACACGAAAGCTAAATACATAATGTTGATCAGCAGCACTGGCTTGCAATGCACATGTTAATATAGAGTTCCCTGATAGGGGCTGGGGTGGAGTCATGCTTTGAGGAAAGATTACTTAAGCAGCCAGGTGAGAGTGGCTGGCCTCTTAAGCTGAACACATGGAGAGATAAGCTTACAGACAAACATTACTGCATAACCATGACACATAGATCACCCAGAGGGGAATGTTTTTTCTCAACAAAAGTGGAGTTACGCTTTAAGCATTTATGGGATACCGTGCATCCTGCAAATTCCTGGATATGGTCTCTTAATATCCCCTCCAATAGTTTACAAACTATTGATGTTAGGCTGACTAGCCTATAGTTTCCAGGTATGTATCTCTACACATTCTTGGATACTGGTACCACTTTAACTTTACGTCAATCCTCTGGTACCATTCTTGTCAGTAAGCTTTCCTTAAAGATTAGGAATAATGGTCCAGCAATGACCTGGATAACTTCTTTGAGGACTCTCAGGTGCAAGCCATCTGGTCCTGGAGATTTGTTCATATTAGCTTTTTCTAGTCTTTTTAGAATACTGGCTTCTGTTAGCCACAAGGCCACACTCCTTGCTGTGCTGCTAACAATACCATTATGTTTATTATACCCCTCCCTCCTTTTCCATAGTAAAAACTATGAGGAGAAAAATGTAATACAGTTGCCTTCTCCTCGTCACTTGTAACTAACTTCCCTTGATCATTCTTTATGAGGCCAATATGGTCAGACTTTGCTTTTTTAATCTTAATATATTTAAAATTTTCAGGGGATTATTTTTACTCTCCTCCACAATTCATCTCTCGTGGTCTAGTTTTGCTGCCCTGATTACACTCTTACATTTTTTATTGCATTCTTTGTAGTGCTGAAATGCTGATGGTGTCCCCTTGGCCTTATATTTTTTGAAGGACTTTTTTTTTCTTTAACCACTTCCTGTTCGCCCACTGTATATATACGTCATGACATTGACGTTATATACAGTAGTTATGGCAGCCGATAGCTGCCATAACCCCAGTATACTTTTACACAGTGGGTGATGCTCTTTCAGATAAAAGTGGTCCCGACAGTGAATTTGCCATGGGATCACTTTTATCGGCGGCGGGAGACATCAGTAGTGTCAAAAACAATCCGACCTTCTGGACTGATGGGCAGGAAGTCGAGTGAGGGCAAGATGGCCCCCACTCGACTCTATGCCCTTGGAGGACCAGAGCTATGTAAAACGTCACTTCCACCCTCCAGCCTTAACCTCCCTGGCGGTATGATTATTTCGGATTTTAGGTGCTAAAAGCGGTACAATTATTTTGCATGGAAATTTGGCGTTTTATATTGTAGGTCTGTAATTCTTAACAATAACAAACTTAAATCTGTCCAAACAAGAGTCTAGTAGATATCCCAGGTATAATAAAGTTTGAAACACAAAAACATAAATTTTAATATAATAAATAAAAATAAATAATTTAAAATAAAAAATAATAATAAAATAAATTTCCCCACGATTCACTATCGCTCAATTCTGCAAGTGTTCTAATTTACTATCGCTGTTTTCTAGCTGGTCTAAAGCCACTTTTGACGTAAAGGGACATTTTTTGGTTGCTATGGACAATCTCCAGTTTCCAGGCAGAAAGAACAGTATATATCACATAAAACTGCATGCAGGGCATGGGCCAAAGCACTGGGGACAAAAGGGATGTGAAATCATTTCATACAGTACTGTAATCTGTAAGATTACAGTACTGTATGTGTTATGATTTTTACATTTTTTGAATTTGCAGCCAGGCTCCGCCCCAGTGCGTCGCGATGCTCGCAGGGAACGGAGCCTGGCACAGAGAGGCTTCGGACGGAGGACAGAGCACACGGACACTGCGGGGGACATCGCAGGAACCCGGGGACAAGGTAAGTAAAGCCACACAAGGATCCTGCAATGTAATCCCGAGTGTGGCTCGGGGTTACCGCTAATGGTGCTGAATTTTAACCCCGAGCCACACTCGGTAAAACCGCCAGGGAGGCTACAGGGCCCATTGTTTTGTGTAAAAGTAAAATGACTTTTTTGTATCATAGTTTGGCGCCATTGCATGAGTGTGCGCCATTTCAAAGCATGACATGTTGGGTATCAATTTACTCGATGTAACATCATCTTTCACATTATACAAAAAAATTGGGCTAACTTTACTGTTTTCCTATTTTTTAATTCAAAAAAGTGTATTTTTCCCCCCCAAAAAATGTGTAAGACCGCTGCGCAAATACGGTGTGACATAAAGTATTGCAGTGATCTCCATTTTATACTCTAGGGTCTCTGCTAAAAAAAATATATATAATGTTTGAGGATTCTAAGTAATTTTCTAGCAAAAAATACTTATTTTAACTTGTAAACAACAAATGACAGAATTAGGCTTGATCAAGTACCTTTTTACACTTGAATTTAGCCACCCAGGTTTAGCTTTAGTTATTATTATTATTATTATTATTATTATTATTATTATTATTATGATTATTTTATTATCATTATGATTATTTTATTATCATTATGATGGAGAATTTATTTAACACCAAAAGTTTGCACAGTACTTGGAATACACAAGCTAGTACCATTACCAAAAGTGTTATTAAAACACTCCCATTTTTCCTCTGTATTTTTTGTTTCTAGAATATCTTCCCATCTCTGTCACGAGTGATCGCGGGTGCCCGGCGGTCATCGCGCCCACCAGCACACGCCTGCTACAGCCTCTTAAAGAGTTGCCCCAGTATAACTGCAGCAGCTGGTCAGGAAGTGGTTAATATCACAGGATCACAGGAGCCTCTCATGGGGCCTCCTACTGACCTGGTGGCCCTTGGGCAGTGCCCAAGTGCATAGTTGCCAACATTTCAAATATATTTTCAGGGACACTTTTTCTTACCAGTATTGTATTTAGAGTAGCTGACATCCTCTATGTTCCTCTATACACCACAGTAGTAATCACAAAATTAAATGAGTACTAATAATGGGCGGAACAAATATGAAGACTGAGATTTCCTTTAGTTGAACTAACAAAAGTGTGCCCATTCTAGAGCTGGTAACATTGATGATATTCAATATAATTTTAAAGAACTGTTTTTGTGGGTAAGAGGCATAGGGGAGGAGTATGGATGGTATAAAAGTGAGAAGTACGTGCAGGTGAGGGAGAGGAATGTAGAGGGTATAATAGTGGGCACTATGTACAGGAGAGGAGTGTGGAGGGTATAGTAGTGGGCACTATGTACAGGAGAGAAATGTGGAGGGTATGACAGTGGGCAGTATGCACAGCAGAGGAGCATGAAGGGTTGACTGTGGGCACTATGTACAGGAGAGGAGTGTGGAGGTTATGCCAGTGGGCAGTATGTACAGGAGAGGAGTGTGGAGGGTATTATGAGGGCAGTATGTACAGGAGAGGAGTTTGGAGGGTATGACAATTGGCAATATGTACAGGAGAGGAGTGTGGAGGGTATTATGAGGGCAGCATGTACAGGAGAGGAGTTTGGAGGGTATGACAATTGGCAATATGTACAGGAGAGGAGTGTGGAGAGAAAGACAGTTGGCAGTATGTTCAGGAGAGGAGTGTGGAGGGTATGACAGTTGGCAGTATGTACAGAAGAGGAGTGTTGGGGTATGACAGAGGGTAGTATGTACAGGAGAGGACTGTGGAGGGTATAACAGCAAACAGTATGTACAGGAAAGGAATGTGGAGGGTATGATAGTGAGCAGTATATACAGGAGAGGAATGTGAAGGGTATGACAGCAGGCACTATGTACAGGAGAGAAGTGTATGACAGTGGGGAGTATGTACAGGAGAGGATTGTGGGGGGTATGACAGGGGGCACTAAGTATAGGAGAGGAGTGTGGAGGGTATGACAGTGAGCAGTATGTACAGGAGAGGAGTGTGGAGGGTATGACAGCAGGCACTATGTACAGGTGAGGAGGATGAAGGAATCTGGATGAAAGAAAAAATGTTAAGGTTTGTGAAAGGATTTAGGGACTGCGTGGTGGTTAATCAGGCCATACATGGATTAAAATTAAGCCAATTAAGCAGAGACCAGCCATAGTTGATCTTTCTATGGGCTAGCTGGTTGTACACAAGTCAATCTATTAATCAACTTGAGTACAACCCGCCTGTCAGGTTTTTCCCAAAACAATCAGTGCTGCCAGCTATAGTTACATAGTTACATAGTAGGCAAGGTTGAAAAAAGACACAAGTCCATCAAGTCCAACCTAGTTAGCAACACTGGTCATTGTATTTTGTGGGTAGAGAAGGCTCCCCACTGGCAGAACACAATAACATTGCGGGATTGATTTCCCCATGCACAAGTCAGCAGGTGAGAAGGTGTGGGGGGACAGGCTGGGGAGAGAGGTCTGTCAGCAGGGGGGTGTGAGGTGGTCATGGAGGGATTTCAATCAGCGAGTGGGGGGAGTAACTGGGAGTGATATCTTTTGGTGTAGGGTCTATCATCTGCAGGTTGAGAAATGGTCACCTGTAATATAAGTTGAAGGGAGGTGGCTAACATGGGAAGTGGCTGGGAGTGACCTGGTTGGTGGTGAGTGTGAAATGGATACTGTGGGGGAGATTTACTAAAGCTAGTGCACTCAGAATCTGGTGCAGCTGTGCATGGTAGCCAATCAGCTTCTAACTTCAGCTTGTTTAATTAAGCTTTGACAATAAAACCTGGAAGCTGATTGGTTTCTATACACAGCTGCACCAGATTTTGCACTCTCCAGTTTTAATAAATCAACCCCAGAGTTTCAAGTTTCTTTCACATTTGCAGTAATGCTTACTGCCATCTGAAAAGCGATCTGTGGTGGATTGCTCTTCAACGAGTGGTATAGCAGCAGCTGACAGGCATTCATGAGGTGCTACTGCCGTCTCCTTGTTTGTTTTTTTACATTGCTGAATGGTAGTTTTACATTGTTGGACTATGCAGCTACTGCGAGCAAGTTTGGCTTGCAGTTGCAGAGTGGCCCCATTGAAATCAATAGGCAAGTTTGACAGGTAGTGCTGCCTGTCAATTTCTGCAGGCTCCAAGATGTCCATTGAGCTCAGTGCCTCTGACAAGCAGTGAGGAGAGACACTGTGAGCTCATCCTCTCAGTCTGCTGCAAACAGAGTGTGCCAGCTTGTATTGAAACAGTTTTTGTTTTTTGGGGATATTTTTTTTTCGTTTTTTAGGAAATGTAGCCTATCTTAAGGTAAGGGGCCTGGAGCTGCAGCTCCAATAGCCCTTATGTTCAGTGGCGGTGCATCCATTAAGGGCGCACAGGCGCCGCCTTCTCTCTCCAGCCACCCCCTCTGTGTAGTATGGATAGATTCACGCATTGCATGAATCTATCCATGGCTGCTGTACCCCAACCCCTGATTCAGACGTCCGGCCCCTTTTTGGCAGCAGGGGGGTGTTTTTGAAGCACCTGATTAGAGCCATAGGCATTGCACTCGCAGCCCACTCAGGTGTGTTAGCAAAGCAAATGAACATTTGCTTTGCTAACACTGATTCGCCTCTCAGCCAATCAGGAGGCACGAGAGTCTATCACCCGTCTCCTTATTGAAGGCAGAGGCGCTCCAATTTGACGCCTAGCAGAAGGAAGAAGAGAAGAAGAGACGCACGCATGGGAGGACAGAGAACGATGGAGGATGCAGGAGCATTCACCTGACCCGCCACCAGGATGGGGTAAGTGTGGCGAGCGGGGGGGGGGGGCTGGGTGGGTGTCACAGAGGCTGCATATGATGTTAACAGAAGCTGCATATGATGGGCACAGGCTGCATATTAAGGGTGCAGGCTGCATATTATAGGCACAGGCTGTATATGATGGGCACCGTAGCTGCATATGATGGGCACAGGCTGCATTATATGGGCACAGGCTGCATTATATGGGCACAGGCTGTATTATATGGGCACAGAAGCTGCATTATATGGGCACAAGCTGCATATTATGGGCACAGGCTGCATCTGATGGGCACAGGCTGTATAAGATGGGCACAGAAGTTGCATATGATGGGCACAGAAGCTGCATAAGATGGGCACAGAAGCTACATATGATGTGCACAGGCTGCATAAGATGGGCACAAAGGCTGCATAAGATGGGCACAGAGGCTGCATATGATGGGCACAGAAGCTGCATATAATGCACACAGGCTGCATATGATGGGCACAAAGGCTGCATATGATGGATCACAGAAGCTGCATATGAAGGGCACAGGCTGCATATGATGGGCACAGAGGCTGCATACTGTATTACAGGCACAGAGGCTACATATTATGGGCACAGAGGCTGTATGATGGGTACAGGCTGCATATGATGGGCACAGTGGCTGCATATGATGGGCACAGTGGCTCTATTTTATGGGCACAGTGGCTGCAATTGATGGTACAGTGAGGCTGCAATTGATGTTTTTTTTCAGAATTTTTCAGTTTGTTTGCACCCCCCCCCAAAAAAAAAATGTGAGCACCAGCTGCCATTGCCTATGTTAAGCCGACCCTGGTTTCCCTCTTTAACCACTTCAGCCCCGGAAGGATTTACCCCCTTCCTGACCAGAGCACTTTTTACAATTCGGCACTGCGTCGCTTTAACTGCTAATTGCGCGGTCATGCAATGCTCTACCCAAACGAAATTTGCATCCTTTTCTTCCCACAAATAGAGCTTTCTTTTGATGGTATTTGATCACCTCTGCCGTTTTTATTTTTTGCGCTATAAACGGAAAAAGACTGAAAATTTTGAAAAAAAATGATATTTTCTACTTTTTGTTATAAAAAAAATCCAATAAACTAAATTTTAGTCATACATTTAGGCCAAAATGTATTCGGCCACATGTCTTTGGTAAAAAAAATGTCAATAAGCGTATATTTATTGGTTTGCGCAAAAGTTATAGCGTCTACAAACTAGGGTACATTTTCTGGAATTTACACAGCTTTTAGTTTATGACTGCCTATCTCATTTCTTGAGGTGCTAAAATGGCAGGGCAGTACAAAACCCCCCCAAATGACCCCATTTTGGAAAGTAGACACCCCAAGGAAATTGCTGAGAGGCATGTTGAGCCCATTGAATATTTATTTTTTTTGTCCCAAGTGATTGAATAATGACAAAAAAAAAAAAAAAATTTACAAAAAGTTGTCACTAAATGATATATTGCTCACACAGGCCATGGGCATATGTGGAATTGCACCCCAAAATACATTCAGCTGCTTCTCCTGAGTACGGGGATACCACATGTGTGGCACTTTTTGGGAGCCTAGCTGCGTACGGGGCCCCGAAAACCCAGCACCACCTTCAGGATTTCTAAGGGCATACATTTTTGATTTTACTCCTCACTACCTATCACAGTTTTGAAGGCCATAAAATGCCAAGATGGCACAAACCCCCCCCCCAAATGACCCCATTTTGGAAAGTAGACACCCCAAGCTATTTGCTGAGAGGCATGGTGAGTATTTTGCAGCTCTCATTTGTTTTTGAAAATGAAGAAAGACCAGAAAAAAAAATTTTTTTTTTCTTTTTTCAATTTTCAAAACTTTGTGACAAAAAGTGAGGTCTGCAAAATACTCACTATACCTCTCAGCAAATAGCTTGGGGTGTATACTTTCCAAAATGGGGTCATTTGGGGGGGGGTTTGTGCCACCTGGGCATTCCATGGCCTCCGAAACTGTGATAGGCAGTGAAGAGTGAAATCAAAAATTTACAGCCTTAGAAAGCCTGAAGGCGGTGCTTGGTTTTCGGGGTCCCGTGCGCGGCTAGGCTCCCAAAAAGTCCCACACATGTGGTATCCCCGTACTCAGGAGAAGCAACAGAATTTATTTTGGGGTGTAATTTCACATATTCCCATGGCATGTTTGAGCAATATAACATTTAGTGACAACTTTGTGCAAAAAAAAAAAAAAAAAAATTTGTCTCTTTCCCGCTACTTGTGTCACAATATAAAATATTCCATGGACTCGACATGCCTCTCAGCAAATAGCTTGGGGTGTCTACTTTCCAAAATGGGGTCATTTGGGGGGGGGGGGGTTTGAACTGTCCTGGCATTTTATGCACAACATTTAGAAGCTTATGTCACACATCACCCACTCTTCTAACCACTTGAAGACAAAGCCCTTTCTGACACTTTTTGATTACATGAAAAAATTATTTTTTTTTGCAAGAAAATTACTTTGAACCCCCAAACATTATATATTATTTTAAAGCAAATGCCCTACAGATTAAAATGGTGGGTGTTTCATTTTTTTTTTTTCACACAGTATTTGCGCAGCGATTTTCAAACGCATTTTTTGGGGAAAAAACACACTTTTTTAAATTTTAATGCACTAAAACACACTATATTGCCCAAATGTTTGATGAAATAAAAAAGATGATCTTAGGCCGAGTACCTGGATACCAAACATGACATGCTTTAAAATTGCGCACAAACGTGCAGTGGCAACAAAATTAATACATTTTTAAAAGCCTTTAAAAGCCTTTACAGGTTACCACTTTAGATTTACAGTGGAGGTCTACTGCTAAAATTACTGCCCTCGATCTGACCTTCGCGGTGATACCTCACATGCATGGTGCAATTGCTGTTTACATTTGACGCCAGACCGCCGCTTGCGTTCGCCTTAGCGCGAGAGCAGGGGGGACAGGGGTGCTTTTTATTTATTTTTTTTTTTCTTTATTATTTTTTTGATTTTTTATCTTATTTTTAAACTGTTCCTTTCATTTTTTTTTTTTAAATCATTTTTATTGTTATCTCAGGGAATGTAAATATCCCCTATGATAGCAATAGGTAGTGACAGGTACTCTTTTTTGAAAAAATTGGGGTCTATTAGACCCTAGATCTCTCCTCTGCCCTCAAAGCATCTGACCACACCAAGATCGGTGTGATAAAATGCTTCCCCAATTTCCCAATGGCGCTGTTTACATCCGGCGAAATCTAAGTCATAAAATGCTTGTAGCTTCCGGTTTCTTAGGCCATAGAGATGTTTGGAGCCACTCTGGTCTCTGATCAGCTCTATGGTCAGCTGGCTGAATCACCGGCTGCATTCTCAGGTTCCCTGTTGAGACAGGAGAGCCAGAGAAAAACACGGAAGATGGTGGGGGGGGGCATTCCCTCCCACTGCTTGTAAAAGCAGTCTAGAGGCTAATTAGCCGCTAGGATTGCTTTTACATGAAAGCCGACCGCTGGCTAAAAAGAATGATACCAAGATGATACCTAAACCTGCAGGCATCATTCTGGTATAACCACTCAAAGTCGTGAATGGCGTACCTGAAGACAAAAAAATGGTTAACAATAAAGCACAGTAAACGGTAAAGTATAAAAAATTGCATACCTGAAAAGCAAACATGATAAAACATAATAACAATAAAACATTGCAGAATAGAATACAGTAAAAAAGAGCAGAACAATAGAGAGAGAATAGAGAGAGAGAGAACAATAAAACTACAACTATTTTATTTTATTTTTGTTTGTGTTTTTTTTTTTTTTACACTTTTTTTTTGTAACTGTAACTTTTATAACTGTAACCGGTTCCAGGTTCGGGTCTCTCAAAATGCGATGGCATCTTGGGAGACCCTGTGAAAGTGTGTCCTAGTCTGTGGAATGCTGTACCCTACGCTAATACTCAACTAGTGAATGGTAGCGTTCAAAACATTCACCAATGCAAAGACCAGGATTGTCAGGACAGGAGGGACAATAATAGCGGGTGTCACGCCTATATCCGTGCTTGCTGCAGACACATCTTTTTTTTTGGGGGGGGGGGGTTCGTTGGGTAGGGGTACTCGGGAGGACATAAAGAAAATGCTTCTCATGCAGCCGACTGCATTTGGTTGGGGATGTGAATGGGGGAAGTACGGGCGCTGCAGAAGCGGTGGGTTCCCAATTAGGATTGGCGAATGCAGCAGGAAGGGCACTATGGGCACGACGGGCCTGTGTTTGTCTTTTTGGTGGCAGCGGGACACTACTTGTGCTTGCCACCTCACCAGCTTGAAATGCACTTATGGGACTCGCCACGTCACCAAGTGTTACTGCAGTGCTGGTTTGACTACGACCGGGGTGTACTAGGGCGCTGGTGCTTGCCAGTTCACCAAAACGCTACAAAAAAAAGTGACAGTGATCGATCGATACTGCACTTGGGTGGGCTGGACTGGGCTGGGCCGGGCGGAGGGGCAAAACGCAGGTGCTAGCAGGTATCTGGGCTGATCCCGCTAACACTGCGTTTTTGGGAACCCTAAACTGCTGGGGACGCTAGTATAGATCTGATCGGATCAGATATTGATGCGTTCAGATACTATACCACTAAGGGAGGTGTACGGTGCGTGTACGGTGCGTGCGTGGGTGTTCGCGGTACTGCCGCTAATCTGACGCTGCCTAGGGCGACGCATATCACCACCGGGCGATCAGGGGGCTAAACCTTTTTTCGGTAATAAACGGCGGGTGCCCTGACACTATAAAAAATAAACAAACTAACCAGCGTCACCCGTAACGGTTATACGGTGATCAGTGGTGAAAGGGTTAACTAGGGGGCCATCAAGGGGTTAAAACATTTATTAGATAGTATATGGGGGTCCCTGTCGCTATAAAACACTGACGGCGAACCTAAATATTTACGTCCCTAACTAGCGTCACCAGCGACACTAATACAGCGATCAGAAAAATGATCGCTTAGCGACACTGGCGACAGGGGGTGATCAAGGGGTTAAAACTTTATTAGGGGGGGTAAGGGGGGTACCCTAGACCTACAGGGGGCTAAACCTTTATTCGGTAATAAACGGCGGGTGCCCTGACACTATAAAAAATAAACGAACTAACCAGCGTCACCCGTAACGGTTATATGGTGATCAGTGGTGAAAGGGTTAACTAGGGGGCAATCAAGGGGTTAAAACATTTATTAGGTAGTATATGGGGGTCCCTGTCGCTATAAAACGCTGACGGCGAACCTAAATATTTACCTCCCTAACTAGCGTCACCAGCGACACTAATACAGCGATCAGAAAAATGATCGCTTAGTGACACTGGTGACAGGGGGTGATCAAGGGGTTAAAACTTTATTAGGGGGGGTAAGGGGGGTACCCTAGACCTACAGGGGGGTAACCCTAATTGTCCTACCACTGCTAACTGTCACAAACTGACACTATGCAGTAATCAGGAAAAAAAAAAAAAAAACCTGCTTGGTGTCAGTTTGTGACAGGGGGGGGGGTGATTGGGGGGGGGTCGGGGGGGATCGGGGGTGTAATGTATGCCTGGCATGTTCTACTGTGTGTGTGTGTTTGGTGCACTTACATGTCATCTTTCCTCGGCGCTGGAACGGAAACTGGCCAGCCGAGGAGAGATGACATCACATCCTTTGCCTCTGTGTACTATACAGAGGCAGGGGATGTTTCTCATTGGCTGGGAGCGATCGCGAGGGGGGGGCCACGATCGGATGGCCTCCCCCTCGTCTCTCAATGCTCCCAGCCAAATGCCGACCGCAGCTGGCACCGGGGGGGGGGTCCGATCGGACCCCCCACCCGCGGGAAGGCAATCACGTTTCAGGTACGTGATTTTGCCTGCCCGTGCCGCTCTGCTCACGTATATAGGCGTGAGGCGGTCGGCAAGTGGTTAAATAGATAACAGACTTCATCAAGGATAAGGGCTTGCATCTAAATTAGAGAGGGGACACCATAACTTTTTTTTTTTTTTTTTTGTCATTCTTACTGTGGGATTTACTAAAGCAAAAGTGACAGTTTAGAAAGGAAAAAATATGCTTGTTATTCGCATTTTCCTGCTGGCTTTTTTTTTTTTTTTAATGGCATGAGAACCCTGCAACATACAACATACTAGAATCCTAAGGGTTTAGTATGTATGCCATTTTCTACAAATGAAAACCAAGCTGGAAGGGAAATTTGCTGCAATTTAAACTGCATTTTTTTTTCCTAAATTTTCCCATTTTGTTTTGGTATATTTACCACATCCATATAGGTGTGCCACTCAGGTTTAAGGCATTCCCCAGGCATGTTTTTTTGTTTCAATAATTTTTATTTAATTTAAAAGAAGAAAGTTTAACAGTGAGGTTATCCCTAGTGGTTAGAATGTGAATGACAAATTGTCCAGACATAACTGTGGGAAAAATATAGAGGAGGGGGAAAGAAAAACAGGGAGGGAGGGAAGAGGGTTAGAGGAATAAAGGGCGAGGAAGAAGAAGAAGAAGGGGTAGAGAGGTAGGGAATGGTGGAGATGAATGGGGGGTGGAGGTTGTGGGGTAGCGGGTGTGTAATAAATTTGAAAGTTCAAGTTGATAAAAAAAATGCTCAAATGATGAGTTCAGAAAGTATGTGACCCAGGGGATCCACACCTTATGAGATTTGGGCAGATTGTCTTGTTGAATGCCAATCAGCTTTTTGTGCAACATGCAGAGATGCATTTGTGATGAAAAGGCTTCTATAGGGAAGGACAGAGTTTTCCAGGCTTTGGGCAAAATCTGTTTAGCTGTTGTGAAAATGTAAGTGAGAAGGCGTATTTCGGTTTTAGTGCAGAAGTGTGGTGGTTTGTTTAGTTGCTTTGGGCAGAGCAATCAACAAAACAGTAAAAAGAAGAGGCAGAGAACACCTTGGCTATTCAGGTTGGTACAAGATACCAGCCCTTCAAAAGTTTATCATTTGTTTTTAAGGCAAAGACTTAGATGTAGTTAGCCAGATGTCTTTACAGTAGGTTGGTAACAAGGGTTAGCCTTTATTCCAGGGGTGCTCAACCTTTTGAAAAGCAAGGGCCACTTACAGTATCTCACAAAAGTGAGTACACCCCTCACATTTTTGTAAATATTTTATTATATCTTTTCATGTGACAACACTGAAGAAATGACACTTTGCTACAATGTAAAGTAGTGAGTGTACAACTTGTATAACAGTGTAAATTTGCTGTCCCCTCAAAATAACTCAACACACAGCTATTAATGTCTAAACCGCTGGCAAAAAAAGTGAGTACACCCCTAAGTGAAAATGTCCACAATGGGCCCAATTAGCCATTTATGCTGCGTACACACGGTCGGACTTTTCAGCTACAAAAGTCCGACAGCCTGTCCGACAGACTTCCGGCGGACTTTCGGCGGACTTGCGGCAGACTTTCTAACGAACGGACTTGCCTACACACGACCACACAAAAGTTCGCCAGCCTAGTATGCGGTGACGTACACCAAGTCCGGCGAGACTATAAAACGGAAGTTCAATAGCCCGTACGACACCCTTTGGGCTCCTTCTGCTAATCTCGTGTTTATCTCGTGTTAGTAGAAGTTTGGTGAGAGACGATTCGCGCTTGTGAGACTCGTATTTTTCAGTTCGTTTTAACTGTTGTTCAGTCTGTGCTTGTGAGGTTTGTATCTGCTTTTCAGTGCGTTTGGTCAGTTGGCATTGAGAAATCTTTGTTTTATTGTCCGCTCGTTCCTGATTTTCAGGTCGCTCTTCACAGGCCTTGCTGTTCTTCAGTGCGTTCTGTTTAGTGCGTTCTGACCAGCCGACCGTTTTGAAACCATGTTACCTGTACGTACTCGTCGTCGAGCTCGTGCATTGTATGTGTTTGGTGCTGTAGTTTATTCTTCAGACCAAGACCAGTCCATGAACAGGGCGAGGAGGAGTTCATGGACCAAGAATTGGTTGCTCCAGCGTGACCAGTTCTGTCACATGCCATTGCTCCGTGAGATCCGTGAGAATAATCCTGAGGATTTCAGGAACTTTCTCCGGATGACGGACCCCGTTTTTGACCGTTTGTTGGCTTTGCTGACCCCCTATATCAGCAGGCAGGATACCTGCATGAGGCAAGCCATCACTCCGGAGCAGAGGCTAGTTGCCACGTTGCGGTACTTGGCGACAGGGAGAAGCCTGCAGGACCTCAAGTTCTCGACAGGCATCTCCCCCCAGGCTCTGGGGATCATTATCCCAGAGACCTGTTCTGCCATCATCCAGGTCCTGCAGAAGGACTATATTAAGGTAAGATATTTTTCTTTTATTAGCATCACATGTTCTTTTATGTAATCTTTGATAATGTAATGTATTTCTTGCCTCAAACACTACTTACCATCATTGCAATATAGTGTGAATGTCCCCTTTTTATCCTCACACATGCTGGATTTTTTTCCTGTTCTTTTTTGTCATGCATGTATATTTTCCTTCAATAACCTCCCCAGCATGCAATGATGGGCACATATCCACCTAGTCTACTCATTTTGAATGTATTTTGTTTGAGTGTATTTAGTGTGCTTATAATTAGCAATTAGCTTGATTTCCCAACCCCCTCCCCCCCACCTAAACTCAATCCAAATAGTGTGCTTAGAAATAGCAATTAGCTTGATTTCCCAACCCCCTCCCCCCCACCTAAACTCAATCCAAATAGTGTGCTTATAATTAGCAATTAGCTTGATTTCCCAACACCCTCCCCCCCACCTAAACTCAATCCAAATAGTGTGCTTAGAAATAGCAATTAGCTTGATTTCCCAACCCTCTCCCCCCCACCTAAACTCAATCCAAATAGTGTGCTTATAATTAGCAATTAGCTTGATTTCCCAACACCCTCCCCCCCACCTAAACTCAATCCAAATAGTGTGCTTAGAAATAGCAATTAGCTTGATTTCCCACCCCCCCCCCACCTAAACTCAATCCAAATAGTGTGCTTAGAAATAGCAATTAGCTTGATTAACCAACCCCCTCCCCCCAACCTAAACTCAATCCAAATAGTGTGCTTAGAAATAGCAATTAGCTTTATTTCCCAACCCCCTCCCCCCCACCTAAACTCAATCCAAATAGTGTGCTTAGAAATAGCAATTAGCTTGATTTCCCAACCCCCCCCCACCCCCGTAAAAATTTGCTAGAATGTTCTGTGGTGTTGATTTGTATAAAGCTAATATATGTTGCACTTTGCAAAATGCATGTGCACTCTACAAGTGCATTTGTTCCAGTGCTTTAGTAAATGAGCAGAAGCTCTGCTGATTTCCATCATCAAATCATATGCAAGCCACAAAGTGTTTTCATTAATTGCCCTTGCATGTGATTGTGTACTCCTTGCAACATGACTGCCTTTTTACCTTACCTCATTTACTGTAAGCTGGGTAGCAACTGCACTTGCAATGTGCGACAACTGCAGTCTTGTTGCCTTTTTAGTCCCTAAATTCCTGCGTGTCCTAAAAGTAATCTTTTTTATGTATTTCACAACCCCCTAAAATGTAATCAATGTTCCATCAGAGGGGGTGAGCAATCTGATAAGTGTGCCTTTCCATATTAGTTATTCCAGAAGATTTAAATTATTTAATGTTCTACTGATGCTGGGGAATAATGTTTTTAATTGTATAATTTTCTTGCAATGTTATCTTCAAAATTAATGATTTTGGTTTTCTTGTTTGATTCCCCAGTTTCCTTCAACGCCACAGGAATGGCAGACTGTGGCATCCCATTTTGCCAGCCGTTGGGACTTTCCCAATTGTGGAGGGGCTATAGATGGGAAACATGTCCACATCGTGCCACCACCCCATTCGGGGTCATACTATTTTAATTATAAGGGGTTCCACAGTATTGTTTTAATGGCGGTGGTGTCGGCACACTATGAATTTTTATATGTGGACGTGGGGAAGAATGGCCGGATGTCGGATGGAGGAGTATTTGCCCAGACGGAGTTCTGCCAGCGTCTCCAGAGTGGTGGCCTGGGATTGCCACCTGATGCGGATAACGTGGAAGGACTCCCCTTTGTCTTCATTGCCAATGAAGCCTTCGCTCTGAGCAAGCACCTCATGAGGCCATTCCCCCAAAGAACCCTCACCCCGGAGAGGAGGGTTTTTAATTTCCGGCTGGCCAGAGCTAGAAGAGTGGTTGAGAATGCGTTTGGGATTCTGGCCAGCCGGTTCCGCCTGTTTCAAACCTCCATAAATTTGGCGGAATCCAAACTTAATTTTATAATTTTATCGTGCTGCATCCTGCACAACTTTTTACATCAACATTCTCAAAATTATATGGGAACAGTTGGGCCTGAGGCCGGACTTATAGATGACAACCTTACGGGCCTGGATACTGTCCGTACTGGCTTGGCCCCCCAAAGTGCCCGTCAAGTTAGACAGCAATATGTGAATTATTTTATGGGTAGGGGGGCCATTGCAATGGGCCATGATATTTAAATATTTTAAATAAAAAAAATATTGCTGAAATCTTGAATTATATTTATTGCTTGCCTTTCTTTTGGGCTTTCTCCTAGGTTATGGTCGAGCAGTTGTAGTGCCAACTGTATTTTCCTTTTAAATGTCTAAATAAGCTCCATTGCCACTGTAAACAACTTTTTTACAATTATAACCAAACTGATACTGAGCATTGAAATAACAAACCACACATTTATTTAATTCCTAAGGAGATGTTTTTATTAATCGTTGTTATGCATTCAGTTATGCATTTAGTCTAAAATGTCCCTAGCCAAAAATATAATGATATCTGAATAATTTTGAAAAATATAATTATAGTTAAATATTTACAGAATCAAAAATAAATTTGTTTGGGCTTTTTGATTTTCGCAAACAGGCTTTTTTTTGTTTGTTTTTTTGGGTTTTTTTTAAATCTTTTTTTTTTTTTATTATTTTTGAAATCCATTTTTTTTTGGTTTTTTTTTTAAATCCATTTTTTTTTGTTTTTTTTTTAAAATCCATTTTTTTTTTGTTTTTTTTTAAAATCCATTTTTTTTTGTTTTTTTTTAAAATCCATTTTTTTTGTTTTTTTTTTAAATCCATTTTTTTTTTGTTTTTTTTTTTAAATCCATTTTTTTTTTGTTTTTTTTTTAAATCCATTTTTTTTTTTTTGGATTTTTAAGGTATTTTCTATAAACAGCCCTCCTTTTTTAAATTATGTTAAACAGCCATATAATTTCCGCTAAAATAATAAAGAGAAGGCCCAGAATGGGGTCAGCAAAACAGGAAATGAAGGACATGATCGATGTTTTGGGCTTTCAAAAAGGGCATTTAGATTCAACCCAAAACATCAATCATGTCCTTCATTTCCTGCTGCATACGATCCAGCCGATTACGCATTTCATCGATCTCCCCATTCCAGGCCATTATTTGACCAATTAGCCTTTGGGCACTGTCTGAGGTGAAATAGTCAGTTCTTGTACCTAAAGTGGAATGAAACAAAAAAATGTGTTTAGAAATATGCACACATACATAGTTTACCTTACCATAAAGCTGGTGTCTCAGACACTGACCTGGTGGGGTGCCCATGTCGCATAATTCCTGAACATCCTCGGGGGTGGCGCTGTTGCTTGACTCAAGCACAACCAGATCACCTAAAATAGAGTAGAAAAATTACATAAAAGAAAAGGCAGCCATGCATAGATTACCGTAAGCTGGTGTGTCAGACACTCACCCGGTGGGGTGCCCATGTCGCCCACCTCTCCTTCCTCCACATCCTCAGTGGGGCTTGGGCTGATTTCCCAAGTATGTTCTTTGGCTTGGGGTGGACTGTGTTCTTGTTGGCTGAGTGATTTTTTTTTTGTGAACCAAAAAATTAATATACTTAGCACACAGATATTTTAGTACATAGTAATTTTCAAACATTTGTAGTGAAGTGGTGTACAAATGTTCTGTTTGTGTAGAGTTCCTATTTTACCTCAATATTTAAAATTATAAAGACATATCGGATAGATAGATATCTAGATATCGATATCTATAAATATAGTTAATAATCTTTTGATCTCTCTCTCTCTCTATATCTGTAACAAAATATAAATATCTAACTAAATGTAAATAAAAAAAAATATATAACTTAAAATATTCCAAAAGAATATCTATATCTATATATCTACATCTACCTATATCTATCTATCTATATATATATATATATATATCTATATATATATCTATATATATATCTATATGTATATATATATATATATATATATATATATACACATATATATATATATATATATATATATATATACACATATATATATATATACACATATAGAAATATAGATAGATATATCTATAGATATGTAACAATGTTTATTAAAAGATCGTTTGAAACGAGGAGCAAAAAAATCGTATAGGAATGAAAAGCACATGGAGCAGTATACAAGGTAATCAACACAAGAGAAAAACACGACAAGTACTTACTTTTTTCAGCACTTTACGGATCCGTCTGTACTGATCCGGCTCCCTGAGTTTGAGGTCAGACCATCTTTTTCGAATTTGATCCTTGGAGCGCTGGACCCCAAAAGAAGCCTGTAAAGTGTCCACCACCTTCGCCATTATTTTGGCCTTGCGCAAATTTGGCCGGGCGTACGGCCCATACTTCCCATCATAGTCCTTTTTTTTAAGAATGGCCACCATTTCTACCATCTCTTCAAAGGACATATTGGAGGCCTTAAATCTAGGCCTCACAGATCTTGACGTTCCGGCCTCCGGGCTTTCTTCGCTACCTGACGTAGTACACACCTGATGTGTCTCCGCCATTATTCACCCCACTACGCGCCGTAAATAAAAATGGGCGGAGAACATGAGTTAAAATCGAACGTCAGGGGCGGGCGACGCAGGCGGAGTTTCACACATGCGTAGTGTATAAAGAGGGGCCTTGTGCACGTGTCGTACGTACGTTCTGTGCGTCGAATTAGGGGGCGGAGAACATGAGTTAAAATCGAACGTCAGGGGCGGGCGACGCAGGCGGAGTTTCACACATGCGTAGTGTATAAAGAGGGGCCTTGTGCACGTGTCGTACGTACGTTCTGTGCGTCGAATTAGGGGGCGGAGAACATGAGTTAAAATCTAACGTCAGGGGCGGGCGACGCAGGCGGAGTTTCACACATGCGTAGTGTATAAAGAGGGGCCTTGTGCACGTGTCGTACGTACGTTCTGTGCGTAGGTGATAGTGGACCGGGACGTTACTAAACGAAGGTAATTTTAAAATTATATTTTTTTTTATGGTCATGACTTTGTAGCAAGCGGCCTATATGGCTTGACAGATTGATGAGGCCTACATAGGGAGAAGATGATGAGGGTTTAGTAGAAACCTAATAAGTGTTTTTTGTCTTGTGACTTTATCTTTTCCAGATATAATGAATCCCCTATTTAAGGATCCAGAGTTCCTTACAGCTTTCATTTCAAAATATCGAGAGATGAGGAATTTGTGGGAGGTGAAACACCCTCAGTATTATGCCAAGCATGTGAGGAAGTCAACGCTGGAGAGACTTCTGTCCTTTGTCCAGGCGACCATCCCGGAAGCAACAATGGAGACATTGCTCAAGAAAATTGGGGTCTTGAGGAATATGTATAAGAGGGAGCATAAGAAGATCCAGGAATCAATGAGATCAGGAGCATCAGCAGATGATGTTTATGTACCCAGGCTGTGGTACTACAATCAACTCCGTTTTCTTGATGACCAGACTGAAGCCAGGGCATCACTTTCAACCCTTCCCTCCACCCTTCCCTCCACCCTTCCCTCCACCCCAGCAAAGGCTGATGAGGAGCAAGCTGGGTCTTCCATCCTGGATGAACCGGATATGACCATCTGGAGTCAGGTAAATTAGTTTAAACAATATTTACTGTACTAATATTAATGAGGTTAACTGGATGTTATAATTGTCTCAAAGATTTTTTCCCTCAAAATTGTGTATGCATATCAATTGACAAGAGTGGCTAAATATGTTTGGCACCTGCTAGAAAAAATTAGGGTGTCTGATTAGACTCTTTTATTAAAGAGATGTATTCACATTGAATTTGCTAGTCATAAGAAGCAAATTGTGTGTCATTGATGAACCCCACAAAAAAAACTAAAACTATGTCCTTTTTTTATACACAGGATGAGTCCATCCAGGAGGAATGTGTGGAAAGTGGCAGGCAGGAGGAGACCGGGCCCATGGACAGCCTGGAGGAGGCCGGATTCACCATCATCCTGGAGGAGGCTGGGCCCAGTGTCAGGCAGGAGGTGGCTGGTCCCAGTGAGGTGGCTGGGCCAAGTGAGGTGGCTGGTCCCAGTGAGGTGGCTGGGCCCAGTAGGAGCATGACCCAATCCCAAGTGCCTCCCCTCCGCCTTCCCAAAAAAAGGGCCAGGAAGGGGACGGTCACACAGGAGGCATCCCTGCGCCTCATGCAAGAGGCCACCCGTTTTTTGAGGAGCCCCCCCGAAGCGGAAGAGTCCTATGGCTGCTACTTAGCCAGCAGGCTTCTTCAAATGGATTGGGACCAGCGCCTCATTTGCGAGCGCCTATTTGGGGAAACTATCCAGAAGGGGCTGCAGGGCACGCTAACCAGAAACACCCAACTACATGAGGCAGCCCCCCTCCTCCTCCTCCTCCTCCTCCTCCTCCTCCTGCCACAACTGAAACACCACAGCCACAGCCTCCAAAGAAGGCTACAGGGAAGGCTGCAGGGAAGGCTGCAGGGCAGCGTGGAGGAAAGGCTGCAGAGAAGAGAAGAAAGTGATGACCTGGGTTCAGTCTGGTCTGACAGAAGACGCAGGCTGTTGTAGGACCACAGTCTGGGGACATCTATATCATCTGCTGGTGCTGTTGATCTCTGGGATTCTTGGACCAGATTGTGCTCCCTCTTATATGGACTCCTCAAGATCCCAATTTTCTTGTACACCGACTTTTTCCAGCGTTGACTTCCTCTTTATTTTATTTTGACCATGAATAAATGGATCTTTTTTGAGTTTAGCAAAAGACTTTATGTGTTTTCTTTTAAATCATTGATTTTACACACAATGTTAAATTAACAAGGGACAACAATCTCATTGAGTTTGCAAAAACACACCAAAAATACATTAATAATGTTAATAATGTTCGAGTGGTAAGTCTTGAAAAAAAAAAAAGATACATAACCAAAAACGGTGCTTTGGGTTAACTTTATCTAAAAAATAAAAAAAACACTATAAAAACAAAACTATAATAATGGGTTCTTTGTGGTAACTTTAACAAACTAAAATAAATTACAAAAAAAAAAAAAAAATACAAATGGGTTCTTTGTGGTAACTTTACAAACACAAAAAAAAGCAAAAAACAAATATAGAGATAAACATATAAAAAAGTTCAACAACAATCATAAAATAAATATCTGGATAAAAATTACAAGAAAATATGACTCCACACAAAATAAAAAAAAAAAAAAAGGGTAAAAAGTATTATTAGTATGGAAACATTGTTTTTAAAAAGCATACTATATCATTCATGAGATCAAAGAGAAAAAGAATCCAGAAATCAGTTTGGGAGAACTCTGAATATGAACAGCAAAACACCTTCGTTCTTTATAGCATTCGTAAAGAAGACATAAAATGCGCTGCATTCAACGATCACAGATTTTGCAGCGTGATGAATGTGCTACCTACAATACGAACACTAGTTTTACTAGACCGAGTGCTTCCGTTTAGTTTTTGCTTATGAGCATGCGTCGTTTTTTTGTCCGTCGGACTAGCATACAGACAAGCGGACTTCGGGGTCCGTCGTAGTTACGACGTAAAGATTTGAAGCATGTTTCAAATCTAAAGTACATCGGATTTGAGGCTAAAAAAGTACGTTGAAAGTCCGGAGAAGCCCACACACGATCGGATTACCACCCAGCTTTAGTCCGTCAGCGTCCGTTGGACTTTTGTAGATGAAAAGTCCGACCGTGTGTACGCGGCATTAGTGTTTCAAGGTCTCGGGTATGAATGGGAAGCAGGTGTTTGGTGTTATCGTTCTCAATCTTTCATACTGGTCCCTGGAAGTTCAACATGGCACCTCATGGAAAATAACTCCATGAGGATCTGAAAAAAAGAATTGTTGCTCTACATTAGGGATGAGCTTCGTGTTCGAGTTGAACCCATGTTCGACTCGAACATCGGCTGTTCGGTCGTTCGCCGAATTGCGAACGATATGGGCCGAACGCGCCAAATTCGTGTGGCGCGTCACGGCCCATAATTCACTGCGGCATCGCAGTGCATTGCTTGCTGATGATTGGCCAAGCATGCACTATGACCCGCATGCTTGGCCAATCACAGCGCCGCCTGAACAGAGAGCCGTAATTGGCCAAAGCCAAGGAGGCTTTGGCCAATTATGGCTCAGGGGATTTATTACACGCCCCACACTATATAAGGCCGCCTGCACGGCGGCCCTGTGTAGTGTGTGTTCCGGCGTTGAAAGAGATAGACAGAGAGAGAGACAGTGTCATTTGATTTGAGTTAGATAGATTAGGCAGAACAGTCAGTCAGTTAGCTGCACTTACAGTGTATTGTGTATATATATGCATCCCAGGTGTTGCATATATATATATATATATACACTGTATTCAGTTCAGCTAGATCCGTTCCTGTTATCTTCCTACTGACAGGCAGGCTTGTCTTGTTACAGTATTAACAGCTACCTAAAGAAAATTACTGGTGTTCTTTTGATCCTATTAGTACCACGGTCAGGCAGCTAGACTATTTACATTTAGTACAGTGCGTCCTGCTCACAGTGTTCAGCTAGATCCGTTCCTGTTATCTTCCTACTGACAGGCAGGCTTGTCTTGTTACAGTATTAACAGCTACCTAAAGAAAATTACTGCTGTTCTTTTGATCCTATTAGTACCACGGTCAGGCAGCTAGACTATTTACATTTAGTACAGTGCGTCCTGCTCACAGTGTTCAGCTAGATCCATTCCTGTTATCTTCCTACTGACAGGCAGGCTTGTCTTGTTACAGTATATAAAGCTACCTGAAGAAAATTACTGGTGTTCTTTTGATCCTATTAGTACCACGGTCAGGCAGCTAGACTATTTACAGTTAGTGCAGTGCGTCCTGCTCACAGTGTTCAGCTAAACCTACAAGTTAGTGGGGTGCGTCCACCTCACAGTGTTCAGCTAAAGCTACCTGTAGAAGGTTGGTGGTGTTCTCATACTACAGGCAAGCAGTTGATTTTGCTAGCTGCAGTATCAGTACATATATATATATATATATATATATATATATATATATATATATATATATCCCAGCTTAGTGCAGCTACAGGCCATTAGTATGTCTGGAAGGCCAAGAAGGAGAGGCAGACAGTCACAAGCCAATAAGAGAGGGCAAGCAGGCTCTGTGTCTAGTGCTGGTCATGGAGACAGTGCATCCTCATCAGCACGTGGCCATGGGACACGCTTGGCCTTTTTTTCGGCAGCTGGCCGTGTTGAGCCGCAACATGCGGAAGACTTGGTCGAGTGGATGACCAAGCCGTCCTCATCCTCCTCATCCTCTCTCACCCATGCCCAGGGTGCTTTGTCTGGCAAAGCAGCGGCCTCTTCCCTCGGCTCAATGTCATCAGTGACTCCTTCCCTAGCTCCACCATGTCCTCCTGAGGAGTCCCTCGAACTGTTTGACCACAGTGTTGGGTACATGCTCCAGGAGGATGCCCAGCGTTTGGAAGGCTCTGATGATGATACTGAGCTCGATGAAGGCAGTAACATGAGCACGGACAGAGGGGGTGCCCAAGAAGGACAGCAATCTGGCAGTCATGCTCCCCCTGCTGCAGCATACTGCCAGGTTTGCTCCAGTGATGAGGAGGGAGGGGATGATGAGGTCACTGACTCAACGTGGGTGCCTGATAGGAGAGAGGAGGAGGAGGAGGAGGAGGCGGAACATCACCAACGAGGCAGGATGCCCTCCAGGGGCCAGCCTAAGGGCAGCACATTGACTGCATCACACCCCAAAGCTCCACATGTGCAGGGCGCTGCAGTCTCTGCGCGTTATTCAAAAAGTTCTTTGGTGTGGGCCTTTTTTGAGACGAGTGCATCAGATCGCACCGCTGCTATTTGCAACATATGTCTCAAGCGTATCTCACGTGGCCAAAACATCTCCCGCTTGGGTACCACATGCTTAGACATATGTTGACCTGCCATGCAGTTCGTTGACAAGCGTATCTAAAAGACCCACACCAAAGAACAAAGAGGATCTCTCCTTGCTCCTCATCAGCTGAGATTTCCAACCCCACTAGACCTCCAGTCCTCTCTGAGACCTGCAGTGAGAGGAATGAAGGTGTAGAATTAGGTGTGTCACAGCCAAGTACTTGTGGGCAATCTGCTTTTGGTACACCGACGTCAGATTGTACCAGGCAAATTTCCCTGCCCCAGCTGCTGCACCGCTGAAAGAAGTTTGCTCCCAGCCATCCACATGCCCAGCGGTTGAATGCTAGCTTGGCAAAATTGCTAGCACTTCAACTGCTGCCTTTTCAGTTGGTAGACTCTGCCCCCTTCCGTGAGTTTGTGGAATGTGCGGTTCCTCAGTAGCAGGTACCCAAACGCCACTTTTTCTCACGGAAGGCGATTCTGGCTCTCTACCGGCATGTGGAAGGCAATGACCATACCTCGCTGGACAGGGCGGTCAGCGGTAAGGTGCATATTACCGCTGACTCATGGTCCAGCAGGCATGGACAGGGACGTTACCTAAGTTTCACGGCGCATTGGGTGACTCTGCTGGCAGCTGGGAAGGATGCAGGACAAGGTGCAGTAGTGTTGGAGGTTGTTCCGCCACCACGCCTCCAAAATGCTAATGATTGTGACACACCTCTCTCCTCCACCCCCTCCTCTTCTTCTTCCTCCATGGCCTCTTCCTCGGAACCAGCGGTGCTCCGTAGTCGTTCAAGGGGCTACGCAAGTACGCAGGCCAAAAGATGTCATGCGGTGCTTGAACTGGTGTGCTTGGGGGACAGGAGCCGAGGTTCTGTCAGCTCTGCAGGGGCAGGTTCAGAGGTGGTTGACGCCACGCCAACTTAAGGCAGGAATGGTGGTTTGCGACAATGGCACCAACCTCCTCTCTGCCCTCCGACAGGGACAAATGACCCATGTGCCCTGTTTGGCTCACGTCCTTAACTTGGTGGTGCAGCGGTTCTTGGGCAGGTACCCGGGCTTACAGGATGTCCTGAGGCAGGCCAGGAAAGTCTGTGTGCATTTCTGCCGGTCATATAATGCCAGTGCTCGGCTGACGGACCTCCAAAAGGAGTTTAACCTGCCCAAGAACCGCCTAATCTGTGACATGCCCATCAGGTGGAACTCAACGTTGGCCATGCTGCAGCGGCTGCACATGCAGCAGAGGGCCATCAATGAGTACCTGTGCGACTATGGCACCAGGACAGGGTCAGGGGAGCTTGGTTTTTTTTCCCCACGCCAGTGGGCCATGATCAGGGATGCATGCACTGTCCTGTCACCATTCGAGGAGGCCACAAGGATGGTGAGCAGTGACAGTGCATGCATCAGTGACACTGTCCCCCTTGTCCACCTGTTGGAGCACACGCTGCGTGGAATAATGGACAGGGCACTTGAGGCAGAACAGAGGCAGGAAGAGGAGGACTTCCTTAGCTCTCAAGGCCCCCTTTATCCAGACAGTGTTCCTGCGTGCCCGCCGATCACACAGGAAGAAGACGAGGAGGAGGAGGAGGAGGAGGAGGAGGAAGATTGTGTCAGTATGGAGGTGGAGCCTGGCACTCAGCATCAGCAGCAGTCTTTAAGGGTTCAGTCCCAAGAAACACATGGACTTGTACGTGGCTGGGAGGAGGTGGCTGCGGACGTTGTCGTCCTTAGTGACCCAGAGGACTCCGGACCGAATGCCTCAGCAAACCTACGCTGCATGGCCTCCCTGATCCTGCAAAGCCTGCGTAAGGATCCTCGTATTCGTGGTATCAAGGAGAAGGACCAATACTGGCTGGCAACCCTCCTTGATCCACGTTACAAGGGTAAGGTTGCGGACCTTATCTTGCCATCGCAGAGGGAGCAGAGGATGAAACATCTTCGGGAGGCCTTGCAGAAAGGTCTGTGCAACGCGTTCCCAGAGACTGGGAGGTTACAAACTCCTGTTTCTGGACAACGTGTTGCTGAGGCTTCGGTCAGTCAAAGAAGGAGCGGTGGAGAAGGTGGCCGTCTGACCGATGCGTTCAGACAATTTTTTGGTCCGCAGCCCCAAGGTATGATCGGTTCCAGCAACCATCGCCAGCGTCTGTTTTACATGGTGCAGGAATACCTAGGGGCAAGATCAGACTTGGACACCTTTCCCACCGAAAATCCTCTGGGTTACTGGGTCTTGAGGATGGATCACTGGCCAGAGCTTGCACAGTATGCAATTGAGCTACTGGCCTGTCCTGCATCCAGCGTTCTTTCAGAACGCACATTCAGTGCTGCTGGAGGCGTGGTAACCGATCACAGGGTGCGTCTGTCCACCGACTCGGTCGATCGGCTGACCTTCATAAAAATGAATCAGTCTTGGATCACCACCAGCTACCAAGCACCTGATGCTGATGTAACCGAATAATTTTTTTTGAAATCTCAGATCCCTTCAAAGACTGCCTATGCTGATGCTGAGTGACTATCCCTGAGTAATTATCCTCTTCCTCCTCAATCATCACGCTGATAGCTTGTAAGAAAATTTTTGGTTCTGGGCACCACCACCAGTGCCTAAGGCACAATTTTTCAGCCCCTGTTTAACAGGGGCGTGTAATTACAATTTTTGATTTAATACTTTGCAGCAGGGCTCGTTCCTGCATTCCAACTAGAGTGTCTGTGAGGGGTTGCAGTGTTGTGGCACCAGCACCAGTGCCTAAGGCCCAATTTTTCTGCCCCTGTCTAACAGGGGCGTGTAATTACAATTTTTGATGCAATACTTTGCAGCAGGGTTCGTTCCTGCGTTCCAACTAGAGTGTCTGTAAGGGGGTTGCAGTGTTGTGGCACCAGCACCAGTGCCTAAGGCCTAATTTTTCAGCTCCTGTTCAACAGGGGCATGTAATTACAATTCTTGATCTAATATTTCACAGCAGGGCCCTGTGAGGGCTTACAGTGTTGTGGCCACAGCAACACCTAAGGCCCAAATTTCTGCTGAGTATATAGGGCAGGACCCTACTTTCAAACATCTAACTTACAAACGACTCCTACTTGCAAACGGAAGGAGACAACAGGAAGTGAGATGAAATCTACCCCTAGGAAGGGAAATTCTCTCCTGTAAGAGTTAATATGGGAAAAAAATTTCTCCTTTCCAATCCTTGTTCCACAAAAAAACCCAAATTTTCAAAAAACATTTTTCATTGGGACAAAAAGTGAGGTGAAATCTTCTGAAGAGGAGGAAAGACAGCAAAACAAATGTCACAGGGGTGATAACCCTTCCCTATGTTTTCCAAAAAGCTTAAAAAAGATTTTTTGGCTGGAGCTAAACACGTTAAAAATGTACCCGTTCAAAATTACAAACAGATTCTACTTAACAACAAACCTACAATCCCTGTCTTGTTTGCACCGCCTGTATACTGCTGTTCAGAGTATATAGGGCCTGGTGGCCCCACACCTTTCCTTATTTTAATTTGGGTTCAGGGTTCCCCTTAATATCCATACAAGACCCAAAGGGCCTGGTAATGGACTGGGGGGTACCCATGCCGTTTGTCTCACCGATTTTCATCCATATTGCCATGACCCGACATTACATTAAACCCGCAAGCAGTTTTAAATGAGATTTTTTCCTTTAAAAATGACATTTGGTGCAGGGACTGTTCTAAACATGGGAAACACGCGTCACTTTACAGGCATACTATAGACACCCCCCAGGTACGATATTTAAAGGAATATTTCACTTTTTTTTTTTACTTTAAGCATCATTAAAATCACTGCTCCCGAAAAAACGGCCGTTTTTAAAAGTTTTTTTTGCATTGATACATGTCCCCTGGGGTAGGACCCGGGTCCCCAAACCCTTTTTAGGACAATACCATGCAAATTAGCCTTTAAAATGAGCACTTTTGATTTCGAACGTTCGAGACCCATAGACGTCAATGGGGTTCTAACGTTCGTGCAAACTTTCGGTCCGTTCGCAGATTCTGGTGTGAACCGAACCGGGGGGTGTTCGGCTCATCCCTACTCTACATAAAGATGGCCTAGGCTATAAAAAGATTGCTAAGACACTGAAACTGCAGCACGGTGGCCAAGACCATACAGCGGTTTAGCAGGACAGATTCCACTCAAAGCAGGCCTCGCCCAAAGAAGTTGAGTGCACATTTTAACATCATATCCAGAGGTCGTCTTTGGGAAATAGACCTCTGAGTGCTGCCAGCATTTCTGCAGAGGTTGAAGGGGTGGGGGGTCAGCCTGTCAGTGCTTAGACCATACGCTGCACAGTGCATCAAATTGGTTTGCATGGCTGTTGTCCCAGAAGGAAGCCTCTGCTAAAGATGCACAAGAAAGCACCAGAAAGCACAAGAAAGCCCGCAAACAGTTTGCTGAAGACAAGCAGACTAAGGACATGGTTTACTGGAACCATGTCCTGTGGTCTGATGAGATAAACGTATTTGGTTCAGATGGTGTCAAGCGTATGTGGCGGCAACCAGGTGAGGAGTACAAAGAAAAGTATGTCTTGCCTAGAGTCAAGCATGGTGGTGGGAGTGTCATGGTCTGGGGCTGCAGGCACTGGGGAACTACAGTTCAATGAGGGAACCATGAATGCCAACATGTACTGTGACATACTGAAGCAGAGCATGATCCCCTCCCTTCAGAGACTGGGCCACAGGGCAGTATTCCAACATGATAACGACCCCAAACACACCTCCAAGATGACCACTGCCTTCCTAATGAAGCTGAGGGTAAAGGTGATGGACTGGCCAAGCATGTCTCCAGACCTAAACCCTATTGAACATCTGTGGGGCATCCTCAAACCGAAGGTGGAGGAGCACAAGGTCTCTAACATCCACCAGCTCCGTGACGTCGTCATGGACGAGTGGAAGAGAACTCCAGTGGCAACCTGTGAAGTTCTGGTGAACTCCATGCCAAAGAGGGTTAAGACAGTGCTGGAAATAATGGTGGCCACACAAAATATTGAGACTTTGGGCCCAATTTGGACATTTTCACTTAGGGGTGTACTCACTTTTGTTGTCAGCGGTTTACACATTAATGGCTGTGTATTGAGTTATTTTGAGGGGACAGCAAATTTACACTGTTATACAAGCTGTACACTCACTACTTTACATTGTAGCAAAGTGTAATTTCTTCAGTGTTGTCACATGAAAAGATATAATAAAATATTTACAAAAATGTGAAGGGTGTACTCACTTTTGTGAGATACTGTAAGTGATTTGGTAACTGGTTGCAGGCCACAATTGACAGTGAATGAATGGGAAGCACTCTGTGCTGAATTGTGCTCATTCACAAAAGTAAGGGGCCGTAAATGACATCCATGTCTCGCTCATCCATTTCTTTATGGACCTTGTTTGTGCACTGGTGCGCAGTCACGTTGGAACGGGAAGGAGCCATGCCCAAACTGTTCCCACAAGTTGGGAGTGTGAAATTGTACAATATATCTTTGTATGCTGACTCTTTAAGAGTGTCCTTCACTGGAATTAAGGGGCCAAACCCATGCCTGAAAAACAACCCCACACCGTAATCTCCCGCTCCACTAAATGATTTTAACCAGTGCACAAAGCTAGGTCCTGAAAGACATGGATGAGAGAGTTTGGGGTGGAGAAACTTGAGAGGCCTGCACAGAGTCCTGGCCTCAACTCGATAGAACACCTTTGGGATGAATTAGAGACTGTGAGCCAGGCCTTTTCGTTCAACATCAGTGCCTGACCTCGCAAATGCACTTCTGGAACAATAGTCAAACATTCCCATAGACACACTCCTAAACCTTGGGGACAGCCTTCCCAGAAGAGTTGAAGCTTTTATAGCTGCAAAGGTGGGCCCACTCAATATTGAACTGTGGGGACAAAGACCGGGATGCCATTAAAGTTCATGTGCGTGTAAAGGCAGGCATCCCAATACTTTTGGTAATATAGTGTATATACCCTCCTCCTCAAAAGCATTAACTCATTCCTTGCCAATAGGGTCATTCACAATTAGCAGGGTGGCACCAACATTCTAGAAACGTGCTTGTTCTTACTACGCTTATCCACCTGTGCATTTAGCCCCTGCTGTACCAAATTTATCCACCCTGTTTTGGCTCCTATATGCCAAGCTTATTTAAAAAGGAATATAAAGGAGGGTACATCAGTCAAATGACACTTCACAAATGCAATCAGTATGATAAATTTAACATTTTGAAAATGCATTTTTTAAAACTTTTCAATAAACAATCCTATATGAAAATATATTATATAAAACATTTATTTATTTATTTATTTATTTATATTTATACAAAGAAATGTAAAAAAAATAAAGAAAACAGTATCTACTAGGGACTATCAGTATTGGTATATTCAGGTCTTATCTGTCACACCTTAATAATCACTAACAAAGCAGGTTATATTGAGTTCAGTATTCAAACCCTCAGGTGCCAACGACTGTAAAATATAAATTCCTTTGGTTTCTTTCTTAGAGAAATCCCTCACCCTATTGGAGCCCCTCCAAGAGGGATAGACTGTATCTATGCCCTAGAACTGCAAGCCTGATGGGTCTTTAGAATGATAACATTTAAAATGGTCCGATACACTGTGATGTTTATACCCTTTCACAATGTTTTGCATGTGTTCTGCTATCCTCTTTTTTTAAGGGGCGTTTAGAGAATAGCGGAACACACAAAACATTGTGAAAAGGTATAAACATTACAGTATACTGGACCATTTTAAACGCTGGAAGCCCGGACAGGTGCCAATCAAAACTTGGAATATCACAGAACCCTGATTATTTCTATAAAGGCATGTGGTTTGTGATAAAGGACATGGACCCAGGTAACGAAATGATCTTGGAAACCCTTTTGCATAGAATGTAGAACAAATAGCCTCATGGAAGTGAGTTGAAAGCCTTTTTCATATCTAAACAGAAAAGTGTGAAGGCTAGTGAACTAGATTTTGAGATTTAAGTGAGATATATAAGCCTACAGATATTATCTCTAGCCTGTCTTAGGGCTAGGGATAGGGAAGGCCTTGGTTGAGCCTTGTGGCCAGTATTTTTGTTAATAGTTTGACGTCTTCCTTTAGGGAAGATAGTTCTGAAGTTGGACCAGGTAATGTGGTCTGAATTTTGCTTCTGTTCAGAAGATATCTCCTAGCATTATTAACCACTTCCCGCCTAAGGTACGTCATATGACATCTTGAACTTTGAGTGGGCATATCTGAATGATGCCTGCAGCAACAGGCATCATCCAGACATCATCTTTTTCAGCTTCTGTGCACAGTACGAACAATCATAGCAGTAGTTCAGCCGCTTGATAATTCTTACAGGCAGCGGGAGGGGATGTCCCCCCCGCCCGCCACCCTTCGGTGCAATGGCGAGCCAGAGAACGAATCAGTCACCGCCGGAAGTTGAGCATAGAGATTTCTGGTGACCAGATGGTCCCCAGTCATCTCTGACCCTCAGAAGTAAACAATGCCCGGGACGCGGCTGGAAAGGCCAAGACAGTTTAATTTAATTTTTTTATCTCAGCCTTTCCAGCCTGAAGGAGAGATGTGGGGTCTTATAGACCTCATATCTCCCCATAAAGAGGACCTGTCTCGCACTATTCCTATTACAAGGGATGTTGTAAAAGGGATAAAAGTGATCCTTATTTTTTTTTTTAACCTCCCTGGCGGTATTCCCGAGTCTGTCTCGGGGTGAAATTTCAGTACCAAAAGCGGTAACACCAAGCCAGACTCGGATTCGCATCGCAGTATCCAGGCAAAGTAACTTACCTTGTCCCCTGGATCCTGCAATGTCTCCCTGCTGTGTCTGCGAGCTGTCATCTCGCTCGAGTCACAGTGTCGAGTGCCGAGTTCTGTTCCCTGTGAGCGTTGCGACGCACGGGGACGGAGTTCGGCGCCAAATTCAAAAAATTAAAAACACACAATACATACAGTACACTGTAATCTTACAGATTACAGTACTGTATAAAATAATTACACATCCCCTTTGTCCCTAGTGGTTTGTCCAGTGCCCTGCAGGCTCTTTTATATTATAAATACTGTTCTTTCTGCCTGGAAACTGGAGATTGTCCATAGCAACCAAAAAGTGTCCCTTTACGTCAAAAGTGGTTTTAAACCAGCAAGAAAACAATAAATTAGAGTCACTTGCGGAATTGAGCGATAGTGATTTGTGGGGAAATTCGTCATCAAGCACTGAACGTAATGACAGCGACAATTCTGCAACTGAGCAAATTTCAGTGTTTTTGATTTGATTACATTATTAAATAATTTTTATTATTATATTATTATTTGTTATAAATATTTATAGTTATTTATTATATTATAATTTATGATTTTGTATTTCAAACTTTATCATACCCGGGATGTCTACTAGACTCTTGTTTGGACAGATTTAAGTGTGTTATTCCTAAGAATTACAGGCCTGCAATATTAAACGCCAAATTTTCATGCAAAATAATTGTACCGCTTTCAGCACCTAAAATCTGAAATAATCATACTGCCAGGGAGGTTAAGAGAAAGTGTAAAAATAAAAATATAAAAGTAACATAAAGAATAAAAAAAAAAATGTAAAGCGCCTCCTGTCCCCGCGTGCTTGCACACAGAAGCAACCGCATACGTGAGTCGAGCCTAAATATGTAAACGGAGTTCAAATCACACATGTGAGGTATTGCCACATGCTTTAGAGCAAGAGCAACAATTCTAGCCCAAGACCTCCTCTGTAACTCTAAACAGGTAACCTGTAAAAATGTTTAAAGTGTCGCCTATGGAGATTTTTAAGTACCAAAGTTTGGCGCCACTCTACGAGTGTGCGTAATTTTAAAGCGTGACATATTAGGTATCTATTTACTTGGCGTAACATCATCTTTCATATTATACAGGAAACTAAATGGGCTAACTTTACTGTTTTGTTTTTATTTAATTCATTAAACTGTTGTATTTTTAAAAAAAAAAATGCGTCTGAAAAATCACTGAACAAATACCTCAAAAAGATGCAACGACTGCCATTTTATTCCCTAGGGTCTCTGCTAAAGAAAATATATAATGTTTGAGGGTTCTAGTAATTTTCTAGAAAAAAATGATGATTTTTACATGTAGGAGCGAAGTGCCAGAATTGGCCCAGATGGGAAGTGGTTAAATGTAGTGGTGGGAGCAGAGATGAGCTAAACGGTCCTAGGTTTAGTTGGAGTAGGGTTTAGCAAGCTTCAAAACAGTTTAGTGCTGAACCTGAACCCCACTGAAACTAATGGTGGCTGAGTCTGCCCTGGGGAACATGTACCAGTGCAAAACCAAATGTATTTGGCTGGACTACTACTTTCTTTCAAAGTCTTACTGCATTAACTCATAGTCGCCCATTAAACATTTACTACCTATTTGTATTACATAGCAACAGTTACCAATTATCAATCGCCTTTACGTGACATAGAGGGGTTGATTTACTATAGGCTAAAAGGCTGTAACTTAGCAAGGGAATTTTCCCTTAGCGTAGTGAATGAGGTGAAGCTCTGCCCACTTTCATCATCCAACCATGTTCAAACAAAGATAGTGTTTTTTTTTTTTTTTTTGTGTTGTTTTCCCCTTGCACGATATTGGGTATTCTTTGCAAAGTAAATTTTGACCAAATTCACTAAGCTAAGGAAAATTCCCTTGCAAAAGGGAACAGCCGATTTGCCTTTAGTAAATAACCCCAATGTATACTATCAGTCCCCCATAATCATAACAGAAGATAGATCAGTTAATACACAAGCTCCCTTCTCAATTACAAATAACAGTTGATATAGTTGATATTAAAATCCATTTTTAATATTTTAGGATGCAGTGTTCTCAATCCAAGCATTTCCACCCTTCTCTTTGATTGAGAAATTTAATTAAATCTCCACCTCTCAATTTATTCACACGAGTGTATGGATTTGTACATCTGTGTGAGAGGCCATCTTCACCTGTATGGGATGAATAGGTGTTCTGTGCATCCGTGTGCAGGCAGTTCCATTTATGCCTATTGGGACAATGTAGCTGCATGGACACAACCACTGGTCCCAATTTGACAGCAGTGCATACCTGCAGCCACATGGCTGTCCAATTAGGACTAGTGGCTGTGTCCATGCAACCACTGCATCCCAGAATGGGACTGCCTGCATGTGGATACATGAAACATCTGTGCATCCCACGAGGGTGAGGATGACTTTTCGCACTAGTGTACAAAACTATGCACTTGTGTGAATGAGGTCACAACATCTACTTGCTGAACAGCAATCAATGCAAATTTACGTGTATCTTGAACGTAACACTGTCAAATATGGTTCATGGTGCTATGTTCTTTTACAGTTTTTAATATTCAAGACCTGTTTCTTCATTTGTCTGGCTAAAATGCATTTTGTGCATCTTACCTATTAAAACCCACAATTGCATTCAGAAGGGTAGACCACATTTCTCGCATCACACGTTAAATACTCCCTATAATTAAATACTTTACCAGTAACAATTGATTCAAAAGTAACCATATTTCTCCTGTAGGCTCATCAGTAAAATGTTTAATGCACCTGCTTTTTTAAACACAAAATTGGGTTTAAATGGCAAAATGGAGATTCCTCTATTATTCTATTCACTGATTTATCTTTTAGAAAATTCTCTCTATTAATTTCCAAAACATGTATATAGGCATCATCTTCTATTACTTTACCGTAAAATCTGTTCTTTGGGAATATCTTTTATTCAAGGTTTATAATGGCAGCAGTTCACAGGTACAAAGCCATTACAGTTTGTTTTCTTTTTGATACACATGCGTTTTAATCTCCCATGTACTATTTAAAGGCTAAGTTCACTTTTACAGAAAAAAACAATGAATACACATATTTTTGTAGAAGTAATATTTTGTCCTGCAGGAGTCCTCCATCTTTCTGTTTAAAAGCCAGTGGACACTTCAATGGACTACAATGGCACTCACCAGTGTCCTCTCAACCCATTGAAACTACCAGCCTGTCTGCTGCAGTGGAGATGGTACTTGTAGTTTATTCATGCATGGATGATTTTAAATCTATTGTATTGAATGGATTTTTTAGCACATGCACAGAAAGAGTGAGGGTGTGGCTAAAAGAGTTTGCAGTGTAGGTGAGTAAAAAACTTTGGGGCGAGGGGGTATAAATTAAAGGATAACTATATAAAAGTACAATGTAAACACTAATTTTAATGCTCAAGCCACCCCGAACACAAAGTATGCAGCATTTAATGTGAACTTTTGTCATTTTGGGGAATTGTATTTTGTTATTAAATTGATATATATGACCAGTTTCAAGAAGCCTCACCTCCAGTCATGTTGTTTACTCTCATGTTGTCCTCTCATTGATGCTACTGCTAGTCCTGCATTGTATATGATGACGTTGAAAGCCTGCTTACATTCCAAACAGGAGTGGATAAACAAAAATACAAATTCTTTTGACAGATAAAAACTGCTTTCAGATTCTGTATGTATTTCATCTATGTGCTTAGTTGTTTTAATAAAATTCAGGATTGGGAACTTAGGAATTAAGCCTCGAGTTAACAATTAAGAACTCTTAACTGAAGAAGACCCAAAGTGATCTATGTAATTGTCATCTTTAATACTCCTCAACATAACCTTTAATTAAACCTGTTCCTTGGTTAAAAAAAAAAAAAAGTTTAGCATCTTAGTTGTAGTTTTTTTGCTTCACACGTCATGAACCATATTTTTAGGCAACATATCTACATCAGTCCTATCCATTTGTTACAGTTATCCATAACAGTATATCATATTCTGCATAGAGATGACAAAAATCAATAGAGACCAGTGCAAATTGTCCCCTTGGTATTTACACTGACGTAAAAGGTGTCTTCCCTTAAAACCAATTTATCTCTAATTTAAACCATGAAACATGATATTGATATGCCTAATCCAATAAGGCATTGAAAACTCATATTGTCTTGGGATAATATTAAGGTGATTTGTTGTTGCTCTGTAATAATTGAAGACAAATGCCTCAATTTTAAGGTATATCATTTGCTAAGGATAAAAAGCACTAACCTAATAAAGACTTACAAAAGGAACTAGAGGATAAGGTAAGCCTTGACAAAACAGGTTATTTATTAAGATGCTGTTTGTTATCTCACTTCAGCCTTTTTATTGTGAAGAAAAATAATAAAACATATTTTTTTCTTTCTATTGTTTTAAATTTGTAGGTACGGTAGTTTGTGATATTAATGGGATAAAATAAATATGCACTTGCGCTTATGGTATACAAAGGAATCAATCTCCCTACAATTCCCGGCAGTTGCTAGTGGGTGTATTCCCTCTAACACCACTACAAAGTGAAAAAAACAAAAGCAGCACTAATGGTCAAAGTGCTCAATATGAATCAAAGTGCTGAAACTACAAGCATCAACATTCCTTCATATAATTGTGCAAAAATAATAAATGAATAATATATAGGAAGGTCTGATGATTTACACTTTATTTCTTAATTTAATATGTTTGCACAATTATATGAAGAAGTGTTGATGCTTGTAGTTTTAGCACATTGTCACTTTCATTGATATTGAGCATTTTAAGTATTAGCGCAGCTAATTTTTTTTTTTATCTTTTTACCTAGTTTGTGATATTACCCTAAAAGTATGTTTTATGGATAAAAATTAAAAGATTAACACTTTAATAATCTGAATATCAACAACAGCTTGTAGCTGTTAATACCTGGAAATTAGGAATTTGTATTGTTTTGGTGCTTCTGTTGTTTTCTTCTGGCAGCCCCAGTTTTTCACCATAATCCTAAAACATTGTTGGGATTGATTTGCTAAAGGAATAATGACTGTTCACTGGGCAGACTAAATGTCTACTTACAAAGTGAGAGTTCACTGAATTTAAGAAATAAGAAACATACCAGATTTTTTTCACCTGTGCACAAATGCCATTGGGCATTAAACTGACAACCTGCCAGAAGTTGGAAAATGTGTACGCATGTGCAGAAATCCCAGCACGAGTGTGCATTAGACATGTGCAATTTGTATACATCCGAATTCATTTTTTAACGAATTTGGACAAACTCATGCATTCCGAAATTTCTGAATTTTTCAATTTCCGAAATTTGCGAATTTCCAAATGTCAAATTCGAAAATTCGAGTTCGGAAATTTAGAAATTTGGAAATTCGAAAATTTGGAAATTTGAAAATCCAAAAATAAGAATGAAAATCTGAAAATTCAAAAGAATGAAAATCCGAACATTCGAAAACCCTAAAATCTGAAATAATAGCTAACTAATAATAATAACTATTAAATTATAGGTATTGGAATTTCCTTTCAAATTTGGCTGCTAGGGAACTTAACGAGTACAAATTTATCCGAAGTTATTAATTATCTGAAATAACGAATGCCATATCTAAACGGATGGAACATAACAATCTGAAAATAATAAATAACAATAATAATAATATAACCTTTTTATTAATAGTATGTAATATTAATTTTTTCCATTACATTTGTTTAGATGCGGCATTCGTTATTTAGGATAATTCGTAACTTCAGATAAATTTGTATTTGTTACGTTCACAAACAGCCAAGGAAATTGCATTACCTATAATTTAATAGTTAGTTATTACTAGTTAGTTATTATTTCAATTTTTACTGATTTTCTTTCTTTTTTTCAGATTTTTGGATTTTCAAATTTTCAAATTTTAGAATTTCGAAAAGTCGAAAATTTGAAAATTTGGAATTCGGAAATTTAAAAATCAGAATTTTCTAATTTCCGAATTCCAAATTTTCTGTTTTCGGAAAAAAATAAAAAAACAAATGAAATGAAAATTAACTAATTTTTTGTCAGTGCACATGTCTAGTGTGCATGTGCGCTGCTGGTCTCTACCCGGTCCTAGAGACCAGTGGTTCATATGTGCATGCACTGGAGTTTTGAAGATGACAGTATAGAGGTGGTGCACAAGGAGACTGTATATTAAGCGTTTAATTCTCCTTTAAGATTTATCTAAAGCCAGAACTTTTTTCAGCTTTAGAATAAGTAGAGAATGGCAATTCCTTAGACAGTTGTGTCCCCTCAAATGTCCCCATTGGAAATTTCTCCTCTATTCTTGTTCAGGTGACAACTCAAAATGTTGTATTTTCCCTCACTTTCAGTTCCTGTAAAAGTGGTCATCAGGTCAGATATAGAAAGTAACAAGGAGAAAAAAGAAAAAAAATGATGGGGAGACTGGGCCTACGTCCAAGAAAGTAAGAAAGTTAGACTCATCTCACTGAACTCCTTACACAGTGACACAAGGTTGACACTAACTGCAACCTGCTACTAGGCACAGGATGAGGACACCATCATGACAAGGAGAGAAAAGACAGAGAAGAGCCATGTAAATGGATGGATGTCTTTGTACTATCAGATGTGGCCAGAGGGCAAGATGGTGCCTGTTGATGTACTCCTCAACTAACGCGCACTCCTTATTTAACCTTTTGAACAAATAAGACACACTCACACAACCAGGAAAGAGGACATAGATATAGATGCAGATCAGGTAAGAAATTCCCCCACCGGCATTCTCCACTCCTCCTCTTCTCTGAGTGCCTCCATAGGAAGCCAGCTGTGGGTACGCTTGTGAGCTGGGCTATGTGCGCCTATAGACACACACAGCATGGCTTGGCCATGCCCCCCACCTCACGGGATTTGATTGACATCTGCAGAAGCCAATGGCTCCCACTGTTCCCAAGTCTCCTGTAAGAAGAGAGATGGTAAAAGAGCTGCTGCAGATAGGCATAGTGCTGGATCGAGATCTGGCTGTCAGAAACCATGAAATCAGACCGAGACAAAAGTACAGTTAAATCACACTTGTTTAACCACTTCAATACAGGGCACTTATACACCTTCCTGCCCAGACCAATTTTCAGCTTTCAGCGCTGTCGCAGTTTGAATGACAATTGCGCAGTCATCCAACACTGTACCCAAACTAAATTTTTATCATTTTGTTCCCACAAATAGAGTTTTCTTTTGGTGGTATTTATTTTTTGCGAAACAGATAAAAAATTTTGAGAAAAATAAAAGTTTTGCTTTTGTTTTTGCTTAAAAATTTTGTAAATAAGTAAGTTTTCTCTTTCACTGATGGGCACTGATAAGGCGGCACTGACGGGCACTGATAAGGCGGCAGCGATGAGGTGGCACCAATGAGCGGGCACTGACGGGCACTGACGATGGGCACTGATATGCGGCACTAATGGGCACTGGTAGGCGGCACTGATGGGTGGCACTGATATGCAGCACTGATGGGCATTGATAGGTGGCACTGATGGGCACTCATGGGTGGCACTGGGTGGCACTGGTGTACACTGATGGGCACTGTTAGGCGACACTGATGGGCACTGAAAGGCTGCACAGATGGGCACTGATACATGGCACTGATGGGCACTGATACGCGACACTGATAGGCATCCCTGGTGGCACTGGCAGTGGTAGGCATTGGAGTGGGCAAAGATTGGCAGCTGCCTGGGCAATGATTGGCCGCTGCCTTTGCACAGATCAGTATTTCCCTGGGGGTCTAGGGGGCATACCTGGTGGTCCAGTGTGGCTGGTTTTCCTGGTGGTTTCCCTGGTGGTCCTGGGCGGCTTCCCTGGTGGTCCTGGGCGGCTTCCCTGGTGGTCCTGGGTAGGATCCGAGGGGGGCTGTGCTGATAAACAATCAGCATGGACCCCCCTGTCAGGAGAGCAGCCGATCGGCTCTCCTCTACTCACGTCTGTCAGACGCGAGTGAGGAAAAGCCGATCACCAGCTCTTCCTATTTACATCGTGATCAGCCGTGATTGGACACGGCTAATCACATGGTAAAGAGTCTCCGACTGACACCCCGCAACAATGATCGCCGTGATGCGCGCCCCCGGGGGCGCGCAGCGGCTCAATATCCTGCGGACGTCATATGACGTCCAGTCAGGATATTGAAACCATTTTGCCGCCGTCATTCTGCTATATGGCGGGGGGCAAGTGGTTAATAATAAAAGTAAAAAGAACAAATGTAGTCAAAACATAGCCAAAGTTTAGTAACCGGAACGGATAGTCAGCCAAGCAGAAGTCAGGGATCAAAGTAGTGGAACAGCAAGCAGGATCTGGAGCCAGAAGGGATGTCAGCAAAGCAAAGTCTTTAAACAGGAACACAGGAGATAGTTACTTGTGATATGACCAAGGCGAAGGCAGAAACCCTCTGGACTGGACGGCTTAAGTAGGCAGGACTGACGATTAGGATCATCAACAGCTGAGTAACTGGGGAGAGAGATGGGAGCTGGCAATTAGCCGTCAGCTGAGTGCCCAGCTCAGAGGAGGAAGGGCTGAGCCCAGCCCTGACACTGGCTCAGGTAAGTGTTGGGGGGGGGGGGCGTTACTAGGGGGAGCAGCTACTAAAAGGCTTTTTTAGCTTAATGCAAAGAATGCCTTTTATAACCACTTTAAATTGTTCAAATCATTCTAATGGCTAATCTCTTTCCACCATTACTAATATGCTACCTGTTCATAGACACTGCCAGCATAACATGTTCAAATCTTAAATATTACCACAAAAGTGGATCTCTATCCCCCTTAACCCCCCTTGCGGTATTCCCGAGTGTGGCTCGGGGTGGATTTTCAATACCAAAAGCGGTATCCCCGAGCCTGACTTGGGATCGCATCACAGGTTCCATGTAGAGGATACTTACCTTGTCCCCTGGATCCTGTGATGTCTCCCTGCTGTGATTGGCGAGCTGCCGTGTCTTGCTCGATTCACAGTGCCGAGCTGCATCCCCTGCGAGCGTTGCGATGCACGGGGACAGAGTTCGGCACCAAATTCAAAAAGTAAAACACACAGTACAGATACAGTATACTGTAATCTTACAGATAACAGTACTGTATCAAATAATTACACATCCCCTTTGTCCCTAGAGGTCTGTCCAGTGCCCTGCATGCAGTTTTATATTATAAAAACTGTTCATTCTGCCTGGAAACTGGAGATTGTCCATAGCAACCAAAACTGTCCCTTTACATCAAAAGTGGCTTTAGACCAGCTAGAAAACAGCAATAATAAATTAGAATCACTTGCAGAATTGAGTGATAGTGATTTGTGGGGAAATCCGTCACCAAACACTAAAAGTAACGAAAGCGACAATTCTGCAACTGAGCAAACTTCAGTGTTTTTGATTTGATTACATTTTTGAATAATTTTCATTATTATTATATTATTATTATTTGGTATAGTTATTTATAGTTATTTATTATATTATAATTTTTAAATTTGTTTTTCAAACTTTATCATACCCAGGATGTCTACTAGACTCTTGTTTGGACAGATTTAAGTGAGTTATTCCTAAGAATTACAGGCCTATAATATAAAATGCCAAATTTCTGTGCAAAATAATTGTACCGCTTTCAGCACCTAAAATCTGAAATAATCATACCGCCAGGGAGGTTAATAGTGACAGCAGTGTAGCACTGCTTCTGGAGCCCATGTAGGACCCACAATGTTTATTCTGTTCTTATCCTTGTTGCATGTTTTTCTTCACCTTCTTTGAGTTCCAGATTCATGTAAGGCATACAGTACATCATCAACAAATACAATATATTTCAAGTACAAAGAAATTGACTACCTTCTGAACCTCTGTGTGATACAAAATTCTACAGGCCTAAAGGTACTTTTCAATAAGTAAGTTGTCCAAAATATACACCTTTTTCTCATTACTCCACTCTTACTGGAATGGTACTACAAATAGTATCTATTAATACTGAAGGATTCCCTATAAAAGAATGATACTTTTAGAAGAAGCAATAAAATTTTACTGCAGTACTCTGCACAAGAAACTCATTTACATGCCTTGAAACAAGCAAAATGTACTCATAAAATATTTTCCACACATTTCCTTTGCCAAAGCCTAGTAAAAGAAAAACATTTTTTATTAGTGGTCAAAAACTAATTTTCCATACAACTCCACAATCTGTTCACCAATTTCAATGGCAAATTTAACATTTAATGTTGTGACATTAACAAAATCTGGGATTCAATTTAGGGTTGTCCCGATACCGATACTAGTATCGGTATCGGCACCGATACCGAGCATTTGCCCAAGTACTTGTACTCGGGCAAATGCTCCCGATGCTTCCGCCGATACTATGACAGTCAGCGGTGATCGGCGTGTGGGGGAGTTACAAGCTTCCCCCCCGCGGCTTTCAGCGGCTTTCAGTGACAGCGGTGATCGGTGCTTGTAACTTCCCCACGTGATCAGCGCTGACTGTCACTGCATCCTCCTCCATGCCCACTCTGTTCCTCTGTCCCCCTCTCCTCTGTCTCCCTCCGTTCCGTTCCTCTGTCCCCCTCTCCTCTTTTATTGTAAAAAATAAAAATTGTAAATAAAAAAAAAAAAAAACACACAGACACCGTTCACCCCTCTCCCCCCCCCCCCCCCAAAAAAAAAGAAAGCATTGTTAAAAAAAAAAAAAAAACTGTCACGTGACATTAAAAAAAGTATCGGTAATCGGTATCGGCGAGTACTTGAAAAAAAGTATCGGTACTTGTACTCGGTCCTACAAAAGTGGTATCGGGACAACCCTAATTCAATTGCAAACCTTGACACCCCTAACTGCCAACTTCTTTTTTTTATATTCTGTTTTAAAAAGAGTAAGGAAAGTACAATCCAGATATCTATTACTATGTAAACATTTCAATGCTGATACAGGCAAAATGATAGATTCCCCCCTCCCCATCCTGCACAGCAAATAGTATTTGAGTAAATTTTACATAAAAAATATCTATTTGATGTATAGCGGTACAATTTTTAGACAAAGACTTTCCTTCTACTCCCATCCCTTTATACTATATTTAAAGACAGACTTCTTTATCTTAAACAAACACTTGCTATAAAAAATCCAAAACTCAAAAATAAATACTATCACTTGGTTAGGCTATGCTTCTACATCCACTGCTTTTGCTTAAAACCACAAATGTCCCAAAACTCCTACCTATGGTGTAACAACACTTTCGGAATGTCTAATCTAAAAACCCATAAACAAGTAACCACACATCTTAATGACAATGATAATGATAAATTATTATTATTAATGATAAATCGTCTTAAACTATCTTTCACAAATGTACATTTCTTCGGTGAAAATAACCCAAATCAGTGTATATTATTTAGTCTGTAGGAAAGTTATGGCGTCCAGAAACTGTGGTATATACAGTGTGTGTATATATATATATATATATATATATACAAAAATTGTGAAATAATCCAACATGATCCAAAAAGATAATACAGTCCAAAAAAATGAATATATATATATATATATATATATATATATATATATATATATATATATATATATATATATATATATAATATATTCTTTTTTTGGACTATATTATCTTTTTGGATCATGTTGGATTATTTCATATTTTTTGTGTATAAATTAATGATTTAGTGCTGAACTTACAACATTTTATATGTTATATGGGAGTTGTATGCTGGCTCTTATGTGCTATCAGCTATATTTTCTTTTTTATCTTGCGCTCACTTTATACACATTTTTTTTTGGTTTAATTTTTTTTTTTTTTACAATTAAAAAAAATAATATTTTTTATTATTTTTTTCATTTTTTTTACATACAGTGATCAGAGCAATAAAGTGCTACCATAGTAACACTGTACTATTGTGGGGAGGTGATCAGGATTTTTTTTTTTACATACTATTATTGCTTATAACTGTGAATTTTACAGTTATAAGCAACCATTTTTCTGAATGAAAACAATTCATTCAGTGATTACTATTGTAATTAGCTGTGATTGTCCACAGCTAATCACATGTACAGATGGGCTGTGTTTGACCCTGTCTGTACCGTGTGATCACTGCGACCAATCACAGAACTGATCACAATAGTACGCAATGAAAAGCATGAATCAAAGCCTTTCATTGTGTCCAATTGTCATGTAATCTGCTGTGATTGTTCACATCACTCAATTGGTACTGGCAGCGGGCAGGTGCAGTGATCTGTCATTGGCTGTGTCTGATGGACAGATTGCGCTGGAGCACAGCCAGCGAGGCACGTTCTGGGAAGGACGTCATATGACGTCCTCCCAGAACAATAGGGCTCCCGGCTCAAGCGGGAAACGGTTAAAATACGTTAATTCTCCTGGCATAGATATCTTTATTTTATGTAATGCCCATTTAGCATGCATCAAGGGAACTATGATAAGATTGAATGTAAGGGAAAAGAAAAAGAGGATGCAGCAAATATCTAACTAACTCGACCCCCATGCTTGCTCACAACTTAAACTCCAAATCTCTTATCTATGGGGTAATAGGGAAGCCCCATATTTAAGAATCAATTTAACATCCGCTTTCTCCCTCCTTTACACACATAGCTATGACCCATTGCTTTAAAAATTTCAATGAGAAGTCCTGAAATGAATCATTTCAGAAACAACATGCGTGGGGAGAATCGCAGTGTCACGTACATAGTGGAGAAGCCTGAGGTGATGAGGATGGCATCTCTTAAAACTCAGGGCCCCTTGTACAGTGAACAGGTGGCAAAAGGGCATTGAGTGGCATGATTGTCTCAAAGTTCATGCCAGCAGCTGGTACCAGTCAGCACTGAGTAGCTTTCCCACAGTAGATGATGGACCAGGGAGACCAGGCCATATTCTGTGTCAGCAAGCGGCAGTCACATAACAGCAGACAGGTGGTAGATTGTCATGTAGGCTGAGACCTCAAGTAGGTGTGCAGAGAGGAGAGTCGACTGGGAAACTGCTGGTTGGAGATGACCAAAGCACAGAGACTCAGACATGGTGTAACAGACAAGTAGGTCAGAAACACAAGTAGCAGAGAAATACCTTTATAAAGTCAGGCATGAGGAAACATGTTGGGCAGCAGTGACGAGACTGGACTGATAGTATAAGCACACAGGTGGCTGAATATGATAGTGAGAACCCGTCAGCTATCTTTATGAAATGCTGGTATTGTTACTGGAGATTGAGTTCTGTGGAATCTGTTGATGTCTGTAACAAGAACATTTCTGGTGAGATATACTTTATTTAAATAAAGATTTTATTTTAATTATATTGCACTATGTGGAGCACTTTTTCTTTGCATGCAATCCCTACTTAACACACCTACTTTGGAATTGTGGAGTGGAGTAAGTATCGAATAGCATTCATTAAAAGGGGTGTGGAGATTGCTTGTATGAAGCTGTAGTCCTTGTCTGTGAAATGACAAGCAATACTGTCAGGGAATGTTCTACCTTGATTGAGATAAGGTGTTTGCACAGAGCTATCACTATTGGTGTGGTTGAAGAGGATGTCTTGATCTACATTTGGTCTTTTAATGTTTATTGGACTCTAATATTGTTTGACTAACACAAATATGTTCACATATATGGATTTATTTATATGAATTTATTCACTTTGAATGTATATATATATATTTCTAGAGTGTAAACACAGCGCTGCTTGTAACTTCTCTTTATGGGTTACTTTTTGTATTTTGTAATAGGGATTTATAACAGCAGCAGTGGTGTTATAAATAATCTTACCTTAACACATTTAATATTTTATTTTATACACATATTTTTGGGTAACCTTAGCACAGAGTAGGTTTTTATTTTTTATTTTTTTTTAAGTAGCAGAGAGAACTGTATTCAAGGTACAGCCAGGGTCCATACAGGCAGGTATCACAAGTGTATCAATGTAAGCCGAGTCAGTAATGGGTAGTCTGATATATAGCCACAGATTGCAGGTATCACAGGAGTACTGTAGACAAGACAGCATTGGTCATGTGCAACTGATCAATTTAAATTGCATGTTTGTTGCAGCATTGGTGACAGTCACACACCTCCACTCAAATCTGTGCCACTATGTACCAGCTTGCTCCTGCATGCAGATACAGGGGACATGTATTGATGCAAAAAAAAGTTTTAAAAATGGCCGTTTTTTCGGGAGCAGTGATTTTAACCACTTAACCACTTCAGCCCCGGAAGGATTTACCCCCTTCCTGACCAGAGCACTTTTTACAATTCGGCACTGCGTCGCTTTAACTGCTAATTGCGCGGTCATGCAATGGTGTACCCAAACGGAATTTGCGTCCTTTTCTTCCCACAAATAGAGCTTTCTTTTGATGGTATTTGATCACCTCTGCCGTTTTTATTTTTTGCGCTATACACGGAAAAAGACCGAAAATTTTGAAAAAAAATGATATTTTCTACTTTTTGTTCTAAAAAAAATCCAATAAACTCAATTTTAGTCATACATTTAGGCCAAAATGTATTCGGCCACATGTCTTTGGTAAAAAAAATGTCAATAAGCTTATATTTATTGGTTTGCGCAAAAGTTATAGCGTCTACAAACTAGGGTACATTTTCTGGAATTTACACAGCCTTTAATTTATGACTGCCTATGTCGTTTCTTGAGGTGCTAAAATGGCAGGGCAGTACAAAACCCCCACAAATGACCCCATTTTGGAAAGTAGACACCCCAAGGAATTTGCTGAGAGGCATGTTGAGCCCATTGAATATTCATTTTTTTTGTCCCAAGTGATTGAATAATGACAAAAAAAAAAAAAAATTACAAAAAGTTGTCACTAAATGATATATTGCTCACACAGGCCATGGGCATATGTGGAATTGCACCCCAAAATACATTTAGCTGCTTCTCCTGAGTACGGGGATACCACATGTGTGGGACTTTTTGGGAGCCTAGCCGCGTACGGGGCCCCGAAAACTAATCACTGCCTTCAGGATTTCTAAGGGCGTACATTTTTGATTTTACTCCTCACTACCTATCACAGTTTTGAAGGCCATAAAATGCCCAGATGACATAAAACCCCCCCAAATTACCCCATTTTGGAAAGTAGACACCCCAAGCTATTTGCTTTGAGGCATGTTGAGTCCATGGAATGTTTTATATTTTGACACAAGTTGCGGGAAAGTGACAAATTTTTTTTTTTTTTTTTTTGCACAAAGTTGTCACTAAATGATATATTGCTCACACAGGCCATGGGCATATGTGGAATTGCACCCCAAAATACATTTAGCTGCTTCTCCTGAGTATGGGGATACCACATGTGTGGGACTTTTTGGGAGCCTAGCCGCGTACGGGACCCCGAAAACCAATCACTGCCTTCAGGAATTCTAAGGGCGTACATTTTTGATTTTACTCCTCACTGCCTATCACAGTTTCGGAGGCCATGGAATGCCCAGGTGGCACAAACCCCCCCCCAAATGACCCCATTTTGGAAAGTAGACACCCCAAGCTATTTGCTGAGAGGCATGGTGAGTATTTTGCAGCTCTCATTTGTTTTTGAAAATAAAGAAAGACGAGAAAAAAAAATTTTTTTTTTCTTTTTTCAATTTTCAAAACTTTGTGACAAAAAGTGAGGTCTGCAAAATACTCACTATACCTCTCATCAAATAGCTTGGGGTGTCTACTTTCCAAAATGGGGTCATTTGGGGTTTTTTTTTGCCACCTGGGCATTCCATGGCCTCCGAAACTGTGATAGGCAGTGAAGAGTGAAATCAAAAATTTACGGCCTTAGAAAGCCTGAAGGCGGTGCTTGGTTTTCGGGGTCCCGTACGCGGCTAGGCTCCCAAAAAGTCTCACACATGTGGTATCCCCGTACTCAGGAGAAGCAACAGAATGTATTTTGGGGTGTAATTTCACATATTCCCATGGCATGTTTGAGCAATATATCATTTAGTGACAACTTTGCGCAAAAAAAAATAAAAAAAATAAAAAATTGTCTCTTTCCCGCAACTTGTGTCACAATATAAATTATTCCATGGACTCAACATGACTCTCAGCAAATAGCTTGGGGTGTCTACTTTCCAAAATGGGGTCATTTGGGGGGGTTTTGAACTGTCCTGGCATTTTATGCACAACATCTAGAAGCTTATGTCACACATCACCCACTCTTCTAACCACTTGAAGACAAAGCCCTTTCTGACACTTATTGTTTACATAAAAAAATAATTTTTTTTTGCAAGAAAATTACTTTGAACCCCCAAACATTATATATTTTTTTTAAAGCAAATGCCCTACAGATTAAAATGGTGGGTGTTTCATTTTTTTTTTTCACACAGTATTTGCGCCGCAATTTTTCAAACGCATTTTTTGGGGAAAAAACACACTTTTTTACATTTTAATGCACTAAAACACACTATATTGCCCAAATGTTTGATGAAATAAAAAAGATGATCTTAGGCCGAGTACATGGATACCAAACATGACATGCTTTAAAATTGCGCACAAACGTGCAGTGGCGACAAACTAAATACATTTTTAAAAGCCTTTAAAAGCCTTTACAGGTTACCACTTTAGATTTACAGAGGAGGTCTACTGCTAAACTTACTGCCCTCGATCTGACCTTCGCGGCGATACCTCACATGCATGGTGCAATTGCTGTTTACATTTGACGCCAGACCGACGCTTGCGTTCGCCTTAGCGCGAGAGCAGGGGGGACAGGGGTGCTTTTTTTTTTTTTTTTTTTTTTTTTTTTCTTTATTATTATTATTTTTTTATCTTATTTTTAAACTGTTCCTTTCATTTTTTTTTAAATCATTTTTATTGTTATCTCAGGGAATGTAAATATCCCCTATCATAGCAATAGGTAGTGACAGGTACTCTTTTTTGCAAAAATTGGGGTCTATTAGACCCTAGATTTCTCCTCTGCCCTCAAAGCATCTGACCACACCAAGATCGGTGTGATAAAATGCTTTCCCAATTTCCCAATGGCGCTATTTACATCCGGCGAAATCTAAGTCATAAAATGCTCGTAGCTTCCGGTTTCTTAGGCCATAGAGATGTTTGGAGCCACTCTGGTCTCTGATCAGCTCTATGGTCAGCTGGCTGAATCACCGGCTGCATTTTCAGGTTCCCTGTTGAGACAGGAGAGCCAGAGAAAAACACGGAAGACGGTGGGGGGGGGGCATTCCCTCCCACTGCTTGTAAAAGCAGTCTAGAGGCTAATTAGCCGCTAGGATTGCTTTTACATGAAAGCCGACCGCTGGCTGAAAAGAATGATACCAAGATGATACCTAAACCTGCAGGCATCATTCTGGTATAACCATTCAAAGTCGTGAATGGCGTACCTGAAGACAAAAAAATGGTTAACAATAAAGCACAGTAAACGGTAAAGTATAAAAAATTGCATACCTGAAAAACAAACATGATAAAACATAATAACAATAAAACATTGCAGAATAGAATACAGTAAAAAAGAGCAGAACAATAGAGAGAGAGAATAGAGAGAGAAAGAACAATAAAACGACAACTATTTTTTTTTTATTTTATATTTTTGTATGTGTTTTTTTTTTTTTTTTTTTTTGTAACTAACTTTTATAACTGTACCCGGTTCCAGGTTCGGGTCTCTCAAAATGCGATGGCATCTTGGGAGACCCTGTGAAAGTGTGCCTAGTCTGTGGAATGCTGTACCCTACGCTAATAGTCAACTAGTGAATGGTAGCGTTCAAAACATTCACCAATGCAAAGACCAGGATTGTCAGGACAGGAGGGACAATAATAGCGGGTGTCACGCCTATATCCGCGCTTGCTGCAGACACAACATCTTTTTTGGGGGGGTTCGTTGGGTAGGGGTACTCGGGAGGACATAAAGAAAATGCCTCTCATGCAGCCGACTGCATTTGGTTGGGGATGTGAATGGGGGAAGTACGGGCGCTGCAGAAGCGGTGGGTTCCCAATTAGGATTGGCGAATGCAGCAGGAAGGGCACTATGGGCACGACGGGCCTGTGTTTGTCTTTTTGGTGGCAGCGGGACACTACTTGTGCTTGCCACCTCACCAGCTTGAACTGCACTTATGGGACTCGCCACGTCACCAAGTGTTACTGCAGTGCTGGTTTGACTACGACCGGGGTGTACTAGGCCGCTGGCGCTTGCCAGTTCACCAAAACGCTACCAAAAAATCTGTTAGCGATCGCAGGGATCAGGCCTGACTCTGCGAACGCTGCAGTTATGCGTTTAGTGTTCTGTAAGTGACAGTGATCGATCGATACTGCACTTGGGTGGGCTGGGCTGGGCCGGGCGGAGGGGCAAAACGCAGGTGCTAGCAGGTATCTGGGCTGATCCCGCTAACACTGCGTTTGTGGGAACCCTAAACTGCTGGGGACGCTAGTATAGATCTGATCGGATCAGATATTGATCCGTTCAGATACTATACCACTAAGGGAGGCGTATGCTGCGTGCGTGGGTGTTAGCGGTACTGGCGCTAATCTGACGCTGCCTGGGGCTGGTGCTTGCCAGTTCACCAAAACGCTACCAAAAAAACTGTTAGCGATCGCAGGGATCAGGCGTGACTCTGCGAACGCTGCAGTTATGCGTTTAGTGTTTTGTAAGTGACAGTGATCGATTGATACTGCACTTGGGTGGGCTGGGCCGGGCGGACGGGAAAAACGCAGGTGCTAGCAGGTATCTGGGCTGATCCCGCTAACACTGCGTGTTTGGGAACCCTAAACTGCTGGGGACACTAGTATAGATCTGATCGGATCAGATATTGATCCGTTCAGATACTATACCACTAAGGGAGGTGTACGGTGCGTGCGTAGGTGTTAGCGCTACTGGCGCTAACCTGACGCTGCCTGGGGCTGGTGCTTGCCAGTTCACCAAAACGCTACCAAAAAAACTGTTAGCGATCGCAGGGATCAGGCCTGACTCTGCGTACGCTGCAGTTATGCGCTTAGTGTTTTGTAAGTGACAGTGATCGATCGATACTGCACTTGGGTGGGCTGGGCTGGGCTGGGCCGGGCGGAGGGGCAAAACGCAGGTGCTAGCAGGTATCTGGGCTGATCCCGCTAACACTGCGTTTTCGGGAACCCTAAACTGCTGGGGACGCTAGTATAGATCTGATTGGATCAGATATTGATGCGTTCAGATACTATACCACTAAGGGAGGTGTATGCTGCGTGCGTGGGTGTTAGCGGTACTGGCGCTAATCTGACGCTGCCTGGGGCGACGCATATCACCGCCGGGCGATCAGGGGGCTAAACCTTTATTCGGTAATAAACGGCGGGTGCCCTGACACTATAAAAAATAAACGAACTAACCAGCGTCACCCGTAACAGTTATACGGTGATCAGTGGTGAAAGGGTTAACTAGGGGGCAATCAAGGGGTTAAAACATTTATTAGGTAGTATATGGGGGTCCCTGTCGCTATAAAACGCTGACGGCGAACCTAAATATTTATGTCCCTAACTAGCGTCACCAGCGACACTAATACAGCGATCAGAAAAATGATCGCTTAGTGACACTGGTGACGGAGGGTGATCAAGGGGTTAAAACTTTATTAGGGGGGGTTAGGAGGGTACCCTAGACCTAAAGGGGGCCTAACATTCACTGCCCTAACACACTAACTGTCACAAACTGACACCAATACAGTAATCAGAAAAAAAAAAAAAAAAAACCTGCTTTGTGTCAGTTTGTGACAGGGGGGGGGGGGTGATTGGGGGGGGATCGGGGGGCGATCGGGGGGGGGATCGGGGTGTAATGTGTGCCTGGCATGTTCTACTGTGTGTGTGTGTGTTGTGCACTCACATTCCAGTCTTCTCTCCTCGGCCCGGAACGGAAAATACCGAGCCGAGGAGAGATGACATCATTTCCTCTGCCTCTGTGTACAATACAGAGGCAGGGAAATGATCCCATTGGCTGGGAGCGATCGCGAGGGGGGGGCCACGAATGGATGGCCTCCCCCTCACCACCGATCGCCGGGGGACATTTGCCGACCGTCGCAGGCACCGGGGGGGGGTCCGATCGGACCCCCCACCCGCGGGCAGGCAGGGACGTACAGGTAAGCCCTTTTGCCTGCCCGTGCCGCTTTGTCGACGTACATCTGTGTGCGGCGGTCGGCAAGTGGTTAAGGACCAGCCTCGTTTTGGATTTTAGGTGTTTACATGTTTAAAACAGTTTTTTTTGCTAGAAAATTACTTAGAACCCCCAAACATTATATATGGTTTTTCTTCTAACACCCTAGAGAATAAAATACCTTTTTTTGCACCGTATTTGCGCAGCGGTCTTAAAAGAGCACTTTTTTTGGAAAAAATTCACTTTTTTGAATAAAAAAAGAAGACAACAGTAAAGTTAGCCCAATTTTTTTTTATATTGTGAAATATAATGTTACGCCAAGTGAATTGATATCCAACATGTCACACTTGAAAATTGCGCCCGCTCGTGGAATGGCGTCAAACTTTTACCCTCAAAAATCTCCATAGGCGACGTTTAAAAAATTCTACAGGTTGTATATTTTGCGGTACAGAGGAGGTCCAGGTCTAGAATTATTGCTCTCGCTCTACCGGTCACGGCGATACCTCACATGTGTGGTTTGACCACCGTTTTCATATGCGGGCGCTACTCACGTATGCGTTCGCTTCTGCGCGCGAGCTCGTCAGGACGGGGGGTATTTAAAAAAAATAATTTTTATCTTTATTATTTATTTTACATTATTTTATTTATTTTTACACTGTTTTTTTTTTTTTTTTTTTAAAGTGTCACTTTTATTCCTATTACAAGGAATGTAAACATCCCTTGTAATAGAAAAAAGCATGACAGGACCTCTTAAATATGAGAAATGGAGTCAAAAAGACCTCAGATCTCATATTTACACTAAAATGCAATAAAAAAAAAGTCATTTGAAAAAATGTGCCTTTAAGAGTTTTGACGTCACTTCCGCCCAGCAGTGTCATGGAAACGAGTGGGCGCCATCTTAGCCTCACTCATCTCCAGGCACAGGACGGAGACAGATGCGATCGCCTCCGCTGCTACCGACGGCTCCAGTAAGCGGCGGAGGGCACCGGATCGCAGCGGCAGGGGGGGCCCTCTCCCGCCACCAATAAAAGTGATCTTGTGGGGAATCCGCCCAGGGACCACTTTTATCTGAAAGCCGGCCACCGCACGGCTAGCTGCTGCCATAACAACGATATCCCCGTTTAAAGTTTGGACGTACATCGTCGTGCGGCGGTCGGTAAGTGGTTAATAATGCTTAAAGTGAAACAATAAAAGTGTAATATTCCTTTAAATATTGTGCCTGGGGGGTGTCTATAGTATGCCAGTAAAGTGGCACATTTTTCCAGTGTTTAGAACAGTCCCTGCACAAAATTACATTTCTAAAGGAATAAAAGAAATTTAAAACTGCTTGCCGCTGTAATGTAATGTTGCCCCCCCCCCCCAGCCCATTACCAGGCCCTTTGGGTCTGTTATGGATACTAAGGTGAACCCCGCACCCAAATTATACTCTGCCCTATATACTCTGAACAGCAGCAGTATACAGGCGGTCCCCGGGTTACAAACAAGATAGGGACTGTAGGTTTATTGTTATGTTGAATCTGTTTGTAATTTGGAACAGGTACATTTTGTAAGTGTAGCTCCAGCCAAAAAATCTATTTTTAAGCTTTTTGGATAACATAGGGAAGGGTTATCATCACCCCTGTAACATTTGTTTTGCTGTCTGTGCCCCTGTTCAGAAGATTTCACCTCACTTTCTGTCCCAATAACAATTAATTGGATTTTGAAAATTTTGGGTTATTAGGGAAACAAGGATTGGTGATACAGCATCAGTGGAGACACCTTTTTCCCATATTAACTCTTACAGGAGAGAATTTCCCTTCCTAGGGGTAGTATTCCTCTCACTTCCTGTTGTCTCCCTCCATTTCTAAGTAGGAGTCGTTAGTAAGTCGAATGTTTGTTTGAAAATAGGGGACCGCCTGTATATACTATACGGCCTGCCCTATACACTCTGCAGAAAATTGGGCCTTAGGTGTTGGTGGTACCAGAACACTGTAAGCCCTCACAGTTACTCTTGGTGGGCGCTGGAATGGGCTCTGCTGTGAAATATTATATCAAGAATTGTAATTACACACCCCTGTCAAACAGGGGCAGAAAAATTGGGCCTTAGGCGGTGGTGGTGGTGGCACAACACTGTAAAGCCTCACAGATACTTTTGTTGAACGCAGGAACAGGCCCTGCTGTGAAATTTTAGATCAAAAATTGTAATTACACTCCCCTGTTAAACAGGGGCAGAAAAATTGGGCCTTAGGTGGTGGTGGTGGCACAACACTGTAAAACCTCACAGATACCTTTGTTGAGTGCAGGACAGGGCCATGCTGTGAAATATTAGATCAAAAATTGTAATTACAATTACAGTGCAGCCATAGTGAAGTTGCTACTACTTTTCTGGTGGTGTACACAGTACACAATACAGTGTAGTGCGGTGTTGCAAAACAAAATATACATCATGTCCAGAAGGCCACCAAGGAGAGGCAGACACTTACAGGACACTAAAAGAGGGCAAGCAGGCTCTGTGTCTACAGTCAACAGTGCTGGTCATGGACATGGTGCATCCTCTGCCGGTGGCCGCGGGGCACACTTGTCCTTTTTTTCTGCTGCTGGCTGTGTTATTGAGCCAGAACATGCAGAAGAGTTGGTGGAGTGGATAACAAAGCCGTCCTCATCCTCCTCATCCTCTGTCACCCAGGCTCAGAGTAGTTTTCCTTCCTATGCAACTGCCAAAGTGACCTATTCCACCGGCTCTTTGTCCGCAGTCACTCCTTCCGTAGCCCAACCATCATGCACGGAGGAGTCCCCCGAACTATTCAACCACAGTGTCAGGTACATGCTGCTGAAGGATGCGTAGTCATTTAAGAGCTCCAATGTTGGTTCCCAGGTTGAGGAAGGGAGTAATGTGAGCCTAGAGAGAGGGGGTGCCCAAGAAGGACAAGAAACTGGCAGTCAAGCTGCAGCATAGTGCCAAGTTTGCTCCAGTGACGAGGAGGGAGGGGATGATGAGGTCACTGACTCTACTTGGGTGCCTGATAGAATAGAGGAGGAGGAGGCACAACTCCAACGAGGCAGAAGGTCCTCTAGGGGGCAGCTTAAGGCCAGCCACCCTACTGCATTACACTGCAGCGCTCCGCAGGGCGCTGCTGACTCCCCGCTGATTTTGAAAAGTTCCTTGGTGTGGGTCTTTTTGGACATGTGTGCAGCACCTCGCACCGTTGCTGTTTGCAACCTATGTCTGAAGCAGATCAAACGTGGCCACAACAGCAGCCGCTTGGGCACCACATGCTTGACCAGACATATGATGACCTCCCATGCAGTCATTTTCCCGTATACTATATTTGAGATTTAATATCTCTCAGATATGATTTGGGTTAAATGAGAGTTCTTTGACCATGAGTGAAAGCTTTAACACAATAACAACACTTATTGGTGAGTAGTTGAAAGTCTATCCAATACACAACCATCTATCTATAGTCTACACCAAGGAAGAAAACATTAGGTTAAAATAAGAGAATTACATGAAGGAATACAGAGTATATTCCTGAAAACATTAATCTGCAAACATACTTAGTTACAAGTAAAATGCAGACCTTTCCCATAATTACCCTTTGCACCAAGGTTCCATTCTGATTGTTTCTCTCCCATAAAAGTGTGTGTTTCCCTCCCATCTAGTCTGTGTATATCATTACATGCTGATGCCTCATTGGTTGGCATAGCGTGGCTCTGATTGGTGAGCTTCCCTGTTCCTGGTTAAGAACTGGCTACATCTCCAATCCCTATACTTTGCATAAGTCAGCCCCCTTTAATGCAAATCCTTGTGACTATTCTGAGCAGGAGCTTAACTTGAATTTTCCCAGGAAGTTAAGTATTGATTACGGGTTGGCCTCCCTTCATTGCATATCCCAGCATGGGATCCTTTGAAGTAAGTCTGTGTAAAACAATGAGGTTTGGATACCATTGTTTGTATACACAAGCCTAGGCACCAACTTGTCTGGACTACCAGAGATTTCTGTGAAGATAATATGTTCCGCCCTACATAAATAAAAGCTAAATTAAATATATTCATTAAATATAAATAAATTAAATATAAATTAAATATACATTAAATATATTCATTAAATATAAATAAATTAAATATAAATTAAATATATTCCTATTTACAATATTTGTTGGCAACAGCACTTGAAAAAACCCAAATCAAAGAAAAAGGCAGACTTCTCCTTGCTCCTCATCTGGGATCTCCAACCCTACTCCAGTCCTCTCGAAAACCTGCACTGAGAGGAATGAAGGTATAGCAATAGGTGTCCCAAGTACTTGCAGCCAATCTGCTAGCAGTACACCACCATCTAATTTTAGCAGGCAAATTTCCCTACCCCAGTTGCTAAACTGTAAAAAGAAATTTAGTCCCAGCCATCCACATGCTCACAGTCTGAATGCTAGCTTGAATGCCAGCTTGGCCAAATTGCTAGCACTGCAACTACTGCCTTTTCAGCTGGTAGACTCTGGCCCCTTTCGTGAATTTGTGGAATGTGCTGTACCTCAGTTGCAGGTTCCAAAACACCATTTCTTTTCATGGAAGGCCATTCCAGCTCTCTACCACAATGTGGAAGGCAATGTTTTTGTCTTGTTGGACAGGGCGGTCAGCAGTAAGGTGTATATTACCGCAGACTCATGGTCTAACAGGCATGGGCAGGGATGTTACCTTTCCTTCATGGCGCATTGGGCAACTCTGCTGGCAGCTAGGAAGGATGCAGGACAGAGTTCAGCATTGTTGGAGCTTCTTCTGCCACCACACATCTTCAAAATGCTAGTGGTGATTCTGCCACAGCTCTCTCCTCCTCCCCCTCCTCTCTTCTTCCTCTATGGCCTCTTCTGCAGATTTGTTCTCTGAACCAGTGGTGCTCCGTAAGCGTTCAAGGGGCTACACAAGCACTCAGGAAAAAAGATGCCAGGCGGTGCAGGAGTTACATAGTTACATAGTAGGTGAGGTTGAAAAAAGACACAAGTCCATCAAGTCCAACCTATGTGTGTGATTATATGTCAGCATTACATTGTATATATTTTGCAGTCGTTCAGGTGCTTATCTGATAGTTTCTTGAAACTATCGATGCCCCCCGCTGAGAATGACCACCGCCTGTGGAAGGGAATTCCACATTCTTGCCGCTCTTACAGTAAAGAACCCTCTACATAGTTTAAGATTAAACCACTGCTTAGGGGATAGGAGCCACACTGGGGCAGAGATTCTGTCAGCTCTGCAGGGGCAGGCTCAGAGGTGGTTGATGCCATGCCAGCTTCAGCCAGGAATGGTTGTATGCGAATAAAACAAGAAGTGTAACCGCGCTAAAGCTTTAGAATACTCCAATCTCAAAGCTGCATGGATATAACACCAACATCAGTGTAGAAAACATTCAAATAAACAAACAAAAACGTGCGCTAAGAATAGTATATGTGTGCAAAACAAATCGCATTTAAAGCAATCCACATTAATGTAAATCATATATTAGAATAGCCATTGATCAAAAAAGCTGATGATAATAAAGTGCAAAATGTGCTATAGTGTTAGCAGACATAAATTAATAAAGCAGCTTATATATAAAGTGCAAGTTTCCAGTACACCTTGCACTTTATATATAAGCTGCTTTATTATTTATGTCTGCTAACACTATAGCACATTTTGCACTTTATTATCATCAGCTTTTTTGATCAATGGCTATTCTAATATATGATTTACATTAATGTGGATTGCTTTAAATGCGATTTGTTTTGCACACATATACTATTCTTAGCGCACGTTTTTGTTTGTTTATTTGAATGGTTGTATGCGACAATGGCACCAATCTTCTCTCCGCCCTCTGACAGGGACACTTGACCCATGTTCCATGTTTGGCACACATCCTAAATGTGGTTGTGCAGCAGTTCTTGAGCACGTACCCAAGCTTACAAGATCTCCTGAGCCAGGCCAGAAAAGTCTGTGGTAATTTCCAACGGTCATACAATACCAGTGCTCGGCTGGCTGACATTCAAAGGGAATGCAACCTGCCCAACAACCTCCTCATTTGTGACATGTCCACCAGGTGGAAGTCAACGTTGGCAATACTGCAGCGGCTGTACACACAGCAGAGGGCCATCAATGAGTACCTGTGTGAGTATGGCAACAGGACAGGGTCAGCTTGGCTTCTTTTCGCCACGCCAGTGGCTACTGAACAAGGATGCATGCACTGTCCTGTCACCATTTGATGAGGCCACGAGGATGGTGAGCAGCGACAATGCATGCATCAGTGATACTGTCCCTTTTGTCTTCCTGTTGGAGCACACGCTTCATGGAATAATGGACAGGGCACTTGAGGCAGAACAATGTGAGGAAGAGGAGGACTTCCTTACTTCTCAAGGCCCCCTTTATCCAGATATTATTCCTGAAGGCCCGCCAAACACACAGGAAGAAGAAGAGCAGGAGGAGGATTGTGTCAGCATGGACGTGGAGGATAACACTCAGCAGCAGTCTTCAAGGGATGGTTTTCAGTTCCAAGGAGTTGTACGTGGCTGGGAGGAGGTTGTTACGGATCATGTGATCCTTAGTGACCCAGAGGTCTCAGAATTGAATGCCTCTGCAAACTTTTGCAGGCTTTGCAGAATCAGGGAGGCCATGCAGCGTAAGGACCCTAGGATTCGTGGTATCAAAGAGAAGGAACCATTACTGGCTGACAACCCTTCTTGATACACGTTACAAGGGTAAGGTTGCAGAACTCATCCTGCCTTCACAGAGGGAGCAGAGGATGAAACATCTTCAAGAGGCCTTGAAGAAAGGTTTGTGCAATGCATTTCTAGACCCTGTGAGGTTACAATTTCCTGGTGCTGGACAACGTGTTGCTGAGGCTTCTGTCAGGTCACCTGAGGCCAAGTGACAGATGCACACCGTTGGGGTCAGGAGTGCACCGCAAAGGTAATGGACCCTACAGCTGACTGCTGCAGATGGGAGTCTAGGTGGTTAGGGAAGGCAGGTCAACTGGAACACCAACACGGATCCCACAGGGGCTAGAGTGTAAGATTCCCCAGGGCACGGCGTCTAAGAGCCAGCAGGTGTTCACCAGAGCCTCTAGTGGTGAGGATGGACTGGGCTGCAACTTGCTCCAGGTCGCGACCCCCAGGGTCTCCCAGCTCATGCCCACAGTAGGCTATGGGAGAACAGAGATCTTAAGGGAATAAGCCAAAGGTTGGGGCGACTAGCAGACAAGGATAAACATAGAACACGCCAAAGGTCACAAGCAGGCAGGGATAGTCAAGAACAAGCCAAGATCGGTAACTGGAATCAGACGTAGAAGACACAGCAAGATGCACACAAAAGCTAAACACACAAAGGCTGATCAGCAAGGCAGGGTTGCAGTGCACAGGTTAATATAGAGTTCCCTGATAGGGGCTGGTGTGAAACCATGCTTTGAGGAGAGATTATTTAAGTAGCCAGGTGAGAGTGACCGATGCCTTTAGACAATTTTTCAGCCCTCAGCGCCAAGGTCTGATCGGTTCAAGCAACCATCACCAGCATCTGCATTACATGGTGCAGGAATATCTAAGGGCAAGAGCAGACTTGGAGACCTTTCCAACAGAGCATCCACTGGGTTATGGGTCTTGAGGATGGACCACTGGCCAGAACTTGCTCAATATGCAGTTGATCTACTGGCTTGTCCTGCATCCAGTGTTATTTCTGAACGCACATTTAGTGCTGCTGGAGGGTTTGTAACAGATCATAGAGTGCGCCTGTCCACAGCCTCCCTTAATAGGCTCACATTCAAAAAAATGAATCAGTCTTGGATCAGCAGCAGCTATCAAGCACCTGATGCTGATGTAACTGATTGATTTTTCTATGGATGTGGGATCCCTTGAAGACTGCCTATGCTGAGTGACTATCCTATTCCTCCTCAATCTTGATGATGCTAGCTTCCAACAATATTTTTGCTTTAGGGCACCACTACCACTGCCTAAGGCCCAATTTTTCTGTCCCTGTTTAACAGGGGCATGTAATTACAATTTCTGATCTAATATTTCACAGCAGGGCCCATTCCTGCGCCCAACAAGCGTATCTGTGAGGTGTTACAGTGTTGTGGCACCACCACCAACAAAGGCCCAATTTTGTCTGCCCCTGTCCCAGAAGCAGAAAAAAAGGACAAGTGTGCCCCACGGCCACCTGCAGAAGATGCACCATGTCCATGACCAGCAGTGTGGACTGTAGACACAGAGCTTGCTTGCCCTCTTTTTGTGGCCTGTGAGCATCTGCCTCTCCTTGGTGGCCTTTCGGACATGATGGGGATTTTGTTTTGCAACACCACACTACACTGTATTGTGTACTGTGTACACCACCAGAAAAGTAGTAGCAACTGCATTATGGGTGCATGGTACTGTGTACACCAACAGAAGTGTAATAACTATGGGTGTATTGTATTGTGTACACCACCAAAAAAGTAGTAGCAACTGCACTATGGGTGCACGGTATTGTGTACACCACCAGAAGTCTAATAGAAGCTATGGGTGCACTGTATGTATTGTGTACTGTGTACACCACCAGAAAAGTAGTAGCAACTGCACTATGGGTGCACGGTATTGTGTACACCACCAGAAGGCTAATAGAAGCTATGGGTTCACTGTATGTATTGTGTACTGTGTACACCACCAGAAAAGTAGTAGCAACTGCACTATAGGTGCACGGTACTCTGTACACCAACAGAAGTGTAATAACAACTTTGGGTGTACTGCACTATGGGTGCACGGTATTGTGTACACCACCAGAAGTCTAATAGAAACTATGGGTGCACTGTATTTATTGTGTACTGTGTACACCACCAGAAAAGTAGTAGTAACTGCACTAGAGGTGCACGGTACTGTGTACACCGCCTGAAGTATATTAGAAAGAGTACACCAGGAATGGCCTGCAGTGAGATATAGCTAAACTATATGCAGTGGATATATATATACGAGACTGACTATATATATATATATATATATATATATATATATATATATATATATATATAAAATACTCTGCAGCTAACTAAATCACCTGCCTGCCAGAAGCCTGCCAGAAGTATATTAGAAAGAGTACACCAGGAACAGCCTGCAGTGAGATATAGCTAAACTGTATGCAGTGGATATATATATACTGTATTTGTCCTGATGCACCATTCCACATATTGGCATGCCATTCATACTAAAACAAGCAACATAGAAAGGTAAGAGAACTAGAATTCACAAAAATTGTCTAAACATATCAATGCTTGGTTAGAATGTAAAATATTAAATGTAAATGTAAAGTGCGCCTTATAGCATTTTTTACTACATAGCAGGAATGTATCTATTATTATATATTTGATGAAAACCAATCAATAAATATTAAAAATAAAATATAAAAAACCTGAAATGGATCACTCTATCCAACAATACATTTAAAAAATGTATTTTCATTTTAATTTGTCTTTCTATCGCATCTTTCTCCCTGGAGACTCAAAGTGCTTAGTGAGTAAGGCAGCCATCTTGGAGGGCATACTGATTGGGCAAATTAACCTATTATACCTTTGAAGTGTAGGAACTCCATGCAGATAACACTCAGATCTGCAAAGGATTTGGCTTTGTCAGTCTCTCTTGGTACCACCTCCAGTTGTTGCACCCAAGATTTCTATTGGGTTGACCCTTCTGTATGCTTCTTATTTTTTTGTTGAACATCATGTAGGAATTTTAATAGTCTGAATCTGAAGAGAGAGAGACAAGAAATGTTGTATCCAAAAAAAAATAATTACAATTGATTATGTTAGTGACGCAAAGCAGAAATATTGCAGAGACACATAATGTAAGACCGTTTAATTTAAAGAGGGAGAGACAAGGCATTTTTCATTCATAAATAAAAATGATAGTGGAAGCAGAAATATTACAGAGACATGCTGCACATTATCCATTTAATGACAGAGCCTCGTTTTGAGATTTGGTGTTTACAAGTTAACCGGTTCCCGACCGGCCACTGCAGTTATACTATGACCGACTGGCCCCCCTGGGAGAGCCATCGTACCTGTACGTCGGTGTCAGGGCTAGGATCAGCCCTTCCTTCTCTGAGCTGGAAACTCAGCTGTCGGCTAATTGCCAGCTCCTATCGCTCTACAGGTACCCAGCTGTTGATGATATCCTGCTCGTCAGTCCTTCCTACTTAAGCTGTCCAGCCCAGAGGAGCTCTGCCTTCACCTTAGTCAACATCACAGAGTAGCTCTCCTGCATTCCTGTTAAAAGACTTGCTTGGCTGACATCCCTTCTGGCTCCAGATCCTGCTTGCTGTTTTACTACGCTCATCTCCGGCTCCCTGTTGTTTGGCTTGCCCGACTATCCGTTCCGGTTTCTAAACTCTGGCTATGTTTTGACTACGTTTGTTCTATTTACTTTTATTATTAAACAAGTGTGATTTAACTGTACTTCTGTCTCGGCCTGATTTCATGGTATCTGACAGTAGGTAAAGGCCATGAATTCAGAAGGTACAGTCAATCCACTTGTTGGTAATATTTTTTCCATATTGGATGACCAAGATCACCACATGGATCAGTTTGCCATGGCATTACAAACGCTCCTTAGTCGCACGGCTCACCTGGAATCTCCCACTGTGGCTGCTCCGGTTCAACCTGAGTTGCAGACCATCCCTGCTGCTGCGCCAGTCTCTGTGCAGTCACCCACCTTGAGTATTACCTCTATAAGAGGTATGCCTGGTTCCGCTCCACTTCCCCAACGATTTGGGGGAGATCCAGCTCAATGCAGAGGATCTCTCAACCAGGTTGAGATATACTTTGGGATGCTGCCCCAGACGTTTCCCATGGACAGAAGTAAAGTAGGTTTTGTGATATCTTTGCTTTCTGAGAGAGCCTTGGCCTGGGCAAACCCTCTATAGGAGACGCAAAAACCTGTTGTCTTGAGTTACCCTGAGTTTGTGGCCTCCTTTAAAAGGATATTTGACGTTCCTGCACGTTCTCTGCTTCTGCTGCCAAGTGCCTCATGTCCATCAAACAGAGTACAAGACTTGTTGCCCACTACGCCATTGAATTCCATACTCTGGCAGCAGAGGTTGCTTGGAACAATGAAGCCCTCGTGGCTGCTTTTTCTCATGGTCTCTCAGATTCCATTAAGGATGAGATAGCAGCCCGAGATATACCCACTGAGCTGGAGAAGTTGATCACATTTGCTATCCTCATTGACTCCAGACTCAGAGAAAGACTCTCTTTTAAGGAGCGCTTGCGGAAGCCTGCTGTATATTTGCCTACGAGCTTTGCAGTCCTACCCGTGCCTCCCTCACATCCCATGGTTCCTGGTACCGAGTCGGTCAGTGAAGATGAACCCATGCACTTCATGGGCTTCATGCGTCTCTCTGCGGATGAGAGAACCTTTAGGAGGAGGGAGAGATTGTGCCTTTATTGTGGCCAGGCAGGTCACTTTTTGAAGTCTTGTCCTACCCGTCCAGGGAATGCTCGAACCTTGAGGTCCTGTCATGGACAGACCTTAGGTGGTGTTGTTTCATCCCCAGTTATCCAGTCACCCTCTCTTGTGCTGAGTCATCTGTCGAGATACAGGCTCTAATCGACTCTACGGCTGCAGGCCTGTTAATTGATGTTACCTTTGTATCGAAGGGCTTGCTTCCACTGCAGCTGCGTGACACTCCACTTGCCACTGAGGCTCTTGACACCTGCGATCGCTCGTGACAGAGCGAGAACTGGGATCTGTGTGTGTAAACATACAAATCCCAGTTCTCTCAGGGGAGAGGAGAGAGATTGTGTGTTCATACTAAGTATGAACACCAATCTCTCTCCTCCCCTAGTCAGGCCCTCTCACGCCACCGATAAAAGTGATCTCGCTTCGAAGCAATATATAGGAAATACAAAATTTACTACACTAAAATGACTTTACCACTGTCAGCAGTGAAACAGAAAGCAAAAATCAATAGAATCTAAACTGAAGGCTACATTACTATTGCATATACATTGCATATATATTGCATATTACAATTACATAAGCAAAAACATTTAAACTATTACGGTAATTCAGTTGTGGTAGATACTAGAGAAAAACTTCTAACAGCATCTATATCAGTGAGCTCTTTGCACTTATTAATCAACCTATTTATAAATGTAAATTGTTTTTAAAAATACCGACAATACAGCAGTAAAAGTGGAAACATCCAAAAACATTCCTTTTGCTCCTTTAGTGCTTCACATTGGGTGGAAAAAATATGCTGAAGTCCACTATACCCCAGCTTTAACTGAAACATTACTTATAGGTTCACTGTTCTTTTAGGTAAAGGCACAAAGTAAAATTTTCACAGTTTATAGTGCTAAAAATTAGATCCATTTCGCTGCTTTCATTGTTTTATTGAGGAGGGACAAATCAGGTTGCACGCACCTAGTGCATTACCAAAAAACATTTATTGAATAATAAAATCAGTAAAAAGTGGGTACTCACAAAGCAGCAACTATCAATGAACCATAAAACCACACAATGTTGAGTTTATGAAGTTACGACACATGATCAATCTTACCTCAGGTTACCTACATGCATTTAGTAAAGTAGGTATAACAGTGATACTCAGACCATGTTATAAACAATAGTAAAATGCATTTCAGCTGGACAATATACGTCTTTAGTGTTGCATCATACTAGAATAATGAGCTCAGGATTTTTTTCATTGTATTTCAATTTTTTAAGATTAATGGTGAAGGTTCACACAGAGGCATTCAAGTGTGGAACAACAATGGTTGAAATACAAATAGTTTCATGACTACAACTTAATTGGTGCACTGCTGTTATTACTCAGAAAATGTGTTTTATGTTACTGCATTAGGTTACACGGCAATTAGGAAAAGAATTGCTTTCAATTTATTGTTGCTTGATTCATAAAAGTGGTTTTGTATGAAGTATATAAAAATACACTTTTAAACAATGAACTGAATATAGAAAAACACACTGATAACGGAAGACAGAGAAAAAGTAGATAAGCTTAAACTGGGTACACACTATAAGTTTTTTTTTCAATCAACACGGGCTGAATGAAAAAAACTTTCAGATCGCCGTACTAACACAAATGATGTTCGTGCGGCGATCTCCCCAACTGAGCTATTGTGTTCTGACGGGGAAATGCCCCCCTACCAGGAAACACTGATCTACCCTCGCAGCCATTGGCTGTAATCGCTGATCAGATGCTGGTTTTCCAGCATGCTCGTTCGACATAAGTCAGTCATGAGACCAACTTCTGTCAGACAGGGAGCTGTACACACAGGCTGAAATTCATCCAGTTAATGCCAAACCGACAGTTTACAGATGATTTTCGGCCCTTGTATACCCAGCCTTAGTATCAGATCTGGTATCATAGTGTAGCAATAACACACAGTGGAGCTGCTGGTTTAAGCGGGTCTGTTACCTTCACTTTGCTTCCCTCTGTTTCACCGGCACCGGGTCTAGGGGTTCCGTTGAGTTTACTGCTGGACGACACACTCACCAACACTGGAGTACGTTTTCAATGCTTTATTAAACAGTCAAACTTTAGGAAGTAGCAGGAAAGAGACAGAAAAGGAAACCTTCAGGAGAAACTCAAATATCTTCTTACAAGATCTTAGTGACAAATGTCCCGGTAGAATTCAGATAATTATGTGGAAGCCATTCCCCTCATGGGACGCACTCTTTGCTCGTCTGGATAGGCCTCTCTCACCGGTCTAGCAGCCAGTACGCAGCACGAATCTAAAGTCTCTACCACAGACTTGTTTGGGGGGTAAAGCTGCACGATCCTCTGCCACAGGATGTATCAGATCTTCTGCAGTGAACAGTCAGTCACAGTGCCTGAATCTTTAAGCCAAACTGGCGACACTATGCTGTATAATTACTTCTTTTGGATACGTCCTTCAACCGAGTCACCAGGCCCCTCTATAGACCAGCACGCTGCGTGATCTCTCCAAGATGGGTCCTTCCCTGGGATCTCCTCGGCTGTTCAGCTTCATCACACAAGACCGACAGCTCAGGACCATTCCTCGGCCGCGGTGGTAGGCCCAAGACAAGTCTCTGGACCCACCCCTGCGCTGTAGCATCGTTGGCCTCCCGATCGGAGGACCATGAGGTAGCTCCTTAACGCATACCTGTCGGCGAGGAGGGCCAGCAGGTGGCTGTAAAACGACCTTAGAACATGGCGTCTGTCCCATAAATACCCTCGCCCAGAATGCAACTCGGAGGACCACCTCCACCGAGCTTATCTCCAAGACAGAGGAGCATCTATACACTTCGACACGTTGCCCTTCCAACACTGACTAATGGTAACAGCGACACCCACTGGTCAGCACGGAAGCACGCACAACATCAGCCAAGCTGGAACAGAGGCGAACTTTTACCCTTCCTAACACACAATTTACTAAATTTACCTAACTGCGGTAGATTGTAAATCTACCAGCGCTACATACTCCCCCCACTACAATAGATGTTGTCCCCAACGTCTGTCCTGAACGCAGTAACAGTAACTCTCAAGCCTGAGAGTAGCATTTGAGTTTCTCATAACTTTAGGCAAAGAGAGAGAAAAAGAAAGTTTAAAGAAATTATGAGACTTATATCTATAAAACATTATGTTCACAGCCGCGAACAAAACCACAATATAATAAAAAAAATTTATTTCAACCTCACTAACTAACTAGCTGAAAAGCCTCCCAGCTATACATATGATCCGATGATCCCTGAAAAAGAAACATATTTAAACACACATATATACACACTACACATTTATTTAAAATGAGACTCTCTTTCTGTGATTTATATTATAAAGAATATATACTTCTGGAGTCCATCCCTGCACAAGAACATTTCTTGTAAAAGAAATCCGGCTAGCAAACAGAAGTCCTTGGATTTAAACACAGAACAGGATCTGTATATCTTGACCACGCAGATCTCTTTGCCCTGTCGCTATCTAACTAACTAACTTCAAAGGAATAGTGTCCACAATTACCAGTAAAACTGAGGATCTGGTAGAGTCACATATTTTCCTTCTTTATCTACAGTGGTGATAAAGTATACAGCTTTGTCCTTTCCCGTTCTGCTGATTACCACTTTATCAGCATAGATATGCCGACCATAGTTCCAATGAACAAAGCATCCGTTAAAACGTTCATCCATCCGGACAGAACATCCAGTCTTTCTAAAGGGTTTAGGCACAGGCAAGTAGTCCCAAATAGCGTCACTGTACCAAAGTTCCTGATTAACTTCAATCTCCCGCATGACATCCTGGGGCACATAAGGAAATGCTAATCCATACTCAGCGGCCACACGCTTGTTTAACATCCTTTGCAAGCAAGCAAGTTTTGGCAAAGATCTGTCTTTTGCCATACCAGGCGGTACACAGGAGTCTAATGACTTTTTCAACATAGACCCAGCCGGTGTCTGTAGCGAATCAATAACTTTTAACAAAGTCCCCGCAACAGCACTGTGCGTCTCCACACAGGGCGACGTCTTCCCAGAACTCATGGCAGTCCATTCAGGAAGGGTCATTGTGGAGGCAAAATCCTCGCCTTGTGACCACAATAGCTCTTGCGACATGGTTTCGAACAAGTCATCATCCCCGGAAAGATATGACATGGATTCTGTTTCCGAGTCTCTCAATAGGCTCATTGTGAGGCTGTTGGAACTCTGTGTAAGTGGAACTGGTCTAAGTGGTGAGTTAAAAACCAGAGGGAGAGTGAAAAAGTCTTACTTTTTGTTTGCTGGGTTGCATTTTTGGGGCTTTTCCTTTTAGCTTTTTAATCACCTTTTTCTGTCACTTTTTAAATAGCTTTTTTTTTTCTTCTTTGGTTTCAGACTAACAATTAAGGGAAGTGGTTAATTGCTCACAGGTGCTTGAGGCCTATATAACTCTGTGTATGACTCATAAGTGAGCCTGCTCATTGTGAGGCTGTTGGAACTCTGTGTAAGTGGAACTGGTCTAAGTGGTGAGTTAAAAACCAGAGGGAGAGTGAACAAGTCTTACTATTTGTTTGCTGGGTTGCATTTTTGGGGCTTTTCCTTTTAGCTTTTCAATCACCTTTTTCTGTCACTTTTTAAATAACTTTTTTTTTCCTTTTTTTCTTTGGTTTCAGACTAACAATTAAGGGGAGTGGTTAATTGCTCACAGGTGCTTGAGGCCTATATAACTCTGTGTAGGACTCATAAGTGAGCCTGCTCATTGTGAGGCTGTTGGAACTCTGTGTAAGTGGAACTGGTCTAAGTGGTGAGTTAAAAACCAGAGGGAGAGTGAACAAGTCTTACTTTTTATTTGCTGGGTTGCATTTTTGGGCTTTTCCTTTTAGATTTTCAATCACCTTTTTCTGTCACTTTTTAAGTAGCTTTTTTTTTTCTTCTTTGGTTTCAGACTAACAATTAGGGGAGTGGTTAATTGCTCACAGGTGCTTGAGGCCTATATAACTCTGTGTAGGACTCATAAGTGAGCCTGCTCATTGTGAGGAAGTTGGAACTCTGTGTAAGTGGAACTGGTCTAAGTGGTGAGTTAAAAACCAGAGGGAGAGTGAAAAAGTCTTACTTTTTGTTTGCTGGGTTGCATTTTTGGGGCTTTTCCTTTTAGCTTTTCAATCACCTTTTTCTGTCACTTTTTAAATAGCTTTTTTTTTTTTTGGTTTCAGACTAACAATTAAGGGGAGTGGTTAATGGCTCACAGGTGCTTGAGGCCTATATAACTCTGTGTAGGACTCATAAGTGAGCCTGCTCATTGTGAGGCTGTTGGAAATCTGTGTAAGTGGAACTGGTCTAAGTGGTGAGTTAAAAACCAGAGGGAGAGTGAACAAGTCTTACTTTTTGTTTGCTGGGTTGCATTTTTGGGGCTTTTCCTTTTAGCTTTTCAATTACCTTTTTCTGTCACTATTTAAATAGGGTCTTTTTTCTTCTTCTTTGGTTTCAGAGTAACGATTAAGGGGAGTGGTTAATTGCTCACAGATGCTTGAGGCCTATATAACTCTCTGTAGGACTCATAAGTGAGCCTGCTCATTGTGAGGCTGTTGGAACTCTGTGTAAGTGGAACTGGTCTAAGTTGTGAGTTAAAAACCAGAAGGAGAGTGAACAAGTCTTACTTTTTGTTTGCTGGGTTGCATTTTTGGGGCTTTTCCTTTTAGCTTTTCAATCACCTTTTTCTGTCACTTTTTAAATAGCTTTTTTTTTTCTTCTTTGGTTTCAGACTAACAATTAAGGGGAGTGGTTAATTGCTCACAGGTGCTTAAGGCCTATATAACTCTGTGTAGAACTCATAAGTGAGCCTGCTCATTGTGAATCTGTTGGAACTCTGTGTAAGTGGAACTGGTCTAAGTGGTGAGTTAAAAACCAGAGGGAGAGTGAACAAGTCTTACTTTTTGTTTGCTGAGTTGCATTTTTGGGACTTTTCCTTTTAGCTTTTCAATTACCTTTTTCTGTCACTTTTTAAATAGCTTTTTTTTTCTTCTTTGGTTTCAGAGTAACAATTAAGGGGAGTGGTTAATTGCTCACAGGTGCTTGAGGCCTATATAACTCTGTGTAGGACTCATAAGTGAGCCTGTTCATTGTGAGGCTGTTGGAACTCTGTGTAAGTGGAACTGGTCTAAGTGGTGAGTTAAAAACCAGAGGGAGAGTGAAAAAGTCTTACTTTTTGTTTGCTGAGTTGCATTTTTTTTGGGGCTTTTCCTTTTAGCTTTTCAATCACCTTTTTCTGTCACTTTTTAAATAGCTTTTTTTTTCTTCTTTGGTTTCAGACTAACAATTAAGGGGAGTGGTTAATTGCTCACAGGTGCTTGAGGCCTATATAACTCTGTGTAGGACTCATAAGTGAGCCTGCTCATTGTGAGGCTGTTGGAACTCTGTGTAAGTGGAACTGGTCTAAGTGGTGAGTTAAAATCGAGAGGGAGAGTGAACAAGTCTTACTTTTTGTTTGCTGGGTTGCATTTTAGGGGCTTTTCCTTTTAGCTTTTCAATCACCTTTTTCTGTCACTTTTTTTTTTTTTTTTTTCAAAAAGATTTTATTTGAATTTCAGAGAGTACAGTAATAATGCAGTCTTGTGTACAGTCTTGTTTTGTAGCATAAACAGTAGCAACTAATAGAGGGATTACTTAGTTACAAACTTGGTTTTTACAGTAAGGGAGGATTTCCAGTGTATGTACCCATGCAGGTTACTGCATGAGCATGTTTACCAGATCATAGCATTTCAATAAATGGTAACAAATAGTGGATACCTGGATGGATCTGTTAGTAAACCCTGAATACATTGCATTTTAGAACCTGAAAAGACACAGAGAAAATAATACTAAGAGAAAATAACGAAAACAGGGGGGGTGGGGTGGGGAGGGAGAATAGGGGGGGGGGCCTGTATAGATTGAGAGAATTATTATGGTATGATGTAATGTCGTACAAAAATTGTCCAGTGTTAATATTTATTTCTATTTGAAGTATATAATTATTTATAATTATTTATGTAGACCCACTGACGTTGACACTGGCACTGGCGTTAGGTTGGCTGGTGTCAGAGATTGGAGTGTGATTCCGATTGTAGTCTTGAGCTGGCATCGGGAGGAAGGAATCGTAGTAGGAGAAGGAGGATGAGCTGAGGTTTGTTATTTCTTCTTTTGAAAGAGATGCGTGCATAAAGGCTTGCCATTTGGAGTAGAAGTGATCTGAGGAGTTTTTTTGTTTGAAGTCCGTGTTTAGGCGGTCTTTGAGTAGAAGTTGCATGAGGTCCCGTTTGACTTGAGTGATATTGGGGCTTACAGGTGTAATCCAGTTTTTTAAGATGGTTCTTCTTGCAATTAATAGGCAAGTCAAGGACCACCCTTTGTGTGATGAGGTGTCCTTCGGGTTCTTTGTAGAGCCGACCCTGGTGACGGCAGTTTTGGACCATGGCAGTAGGATTGGGTCCCAGTGGCCGAAGATAAGAAGCAAAGGATCCTTGGGTAGTTTAATTAGAGTCACTTCAAATATGTAGGCAATAACTTGGTCCCAGAAAGCGGATATGTAGGAGCAGTGCCAGAAGCGATGAGCTAAGGATGGTTTCTGGTGTTTACAGAGTGGGCAGATGGCTTTGTTCTTGTCCGTTTTAGAAGATAAGAAAGGCATATATGCCCTGTGGGCAATTTTCAGTTGTGTTTCTCTCCATATCACGTTTGGTGTTAGCTTTTGGACTGCGTTAAGCCCTTGTATGATTTTTTTCTACTAGGTTTGGGTCAGGGAAATCTTTATTCCAGTTTTTAATTGATGATGACGAGAGAGGTGAAGAGGACTTGTTGAGGAGTGGTTTGTATATGTCCGAGATTTTGTATGTGTTACTCTTTATCATTTGATCCGTGACATTTGTTTGGAACCTTTTGTCGTCTTGATTGCACGCCTCCCTTAAAAAACTGATACATTGCCTATAGTAGAAGTTGTGAATGGAGGGTAGAGAGAAGGTTTTCGCGATGTTGGCGAAGGGTAGTGGTTGACCCGTCTGGATGTTGCAGAGATGAGAGAATTTAGTTAGGCCTTTCTGTTCCCATGTTTTGAATGATTTGTGCTCTAGACTCGGCGGGAATGCCGGATTACCTTGGATCGGGAGGTGTATTGACAGAAAAGGGGATACCTTTAGTATTTTTCGTGATTCTCTCCAAGCTACTGCAGTGTCCCTTAATAGGAGATTATGTTGGTGGGGAGAGGGGACTGACTTCCATCTGCAGTGTAAGAGGGCTACTAGTGAGTAGGGATGCGCCATGTGGGATTCCAAAGAGAAGTTTGAGTATCGAGAGGACTGGGTTATCCAGTCTAGACTTGTTCTTAGCAAACATGCTAGGTTATACATTCTGACATGCGGGAGACTGATGCCCCCTTCGCGTCTGGGAAGATAGAGTTTTTTTAAAGCTATACGTGGTCGTTTGTTCTGCCATAGGAATTTAGATATAGCGTTATTGAGTGAGGTCACATCTTTATGATGGAGAAGTAGTGGGATGGTTTGCATGGGGTAAAGTAGTCTTGCAAAACTGACCATTTTTATTAAATGACATCTTCCCAGAAGCGAAAGGGGAAGATCCATCCAGGTATTTAATTCCTGAGTTATTTTTGACACCAAAGGAGGGTAATTGAGGTGGTATAGCGAAGAAGGGAGTTTTCCTATTTTTATTCCTAAGTATGTAATGTGGGATTTAGCAACAGGGAAAATTGATTGTTGGGTCCATTTAGGTGCGGAGTGGGAACCGATGGGAAGAATTTCGCTTTTGGTGTAATTTATACGGAGGCCCGAGCACAAGCGAAATTCATTGAATACATTTTTTATGGTTATCATATCAGACGAGGGGTTGGCTGAAAATATAAGGACGTCATCTGCAAAAAGTGAGGTACGTAAGTCGTGTGGGCCTATCTTTAAGCCATGTAGGGGGGCTACTGAAGTTAGATATCTGGAAAGTGGTTCTAGTGCTATATTGAAGAGGAGTGGCGATAGGGGGCAGCCCTGGCGTGTGCCCTTATGGAGGCGGAATTCTTCTGATAGGAGACCTGCCGCCACTAACCTTGCTGTCGGAGCTGTGTACATGGCGGTAATAAGGTGGTGGAAGGGACCAGAGAAACCTATTGCCTTCATAGTCATGGATAACCAGTCGAAGCTGACGTTATCGAAAGCTTTTTCGGCGTCTAGCGTGATGATGGCATGATCCGTGTTTGGGTGATGTATTGCGTGTTCTAGGGCCAGCATAACTTTGCGGATGTTAAGGGTGGCTGTACGTCCTTTAATAAAACCTGACTGGGCGGGGTGAATTAGGGAAGGCATGATGTCTGCTAGTCTGGTGGCAACGATATTTGAGAGGATTTTAACATCTAGGTTGAGAAGTGATATGGGCCTGTATGAGCCTGGTTCTTGGAGGTCTTTACCCTTTTTTGCCAGTAGTTTTATGATGGCTTGGTTCCCCGAATGAAGGTATGCACCCCCTGACCATATATGTTGATATACTTGGAGGAGAGTAGGTTCTAATAGGGGTTGTAGGGTCTTGTAGAATTCGCTGGTGAAGCCATCCGGGCCTGGGGCTTTTGACAGGGTTAAGTTGCGGATGGTTGCCGATATTTCGGGGAGAGTGATAGGTGCGTTTAGGGTTTCTAGTTGTGTTGGGGAGATTTTGGGAAGGGTTATTTTTTCTAGAAAAGCGCGTGCTGTTTGTGGATCTATCGGGTCTGAGGCATAAAGAGTGGAGTAGAATTTTTGCATGACTTTGTTAATTGGGAGTGGAGTGGCGTGGAGGGTACCCACTTTATCACGTAGGGATGTGATATGGGTTGGGCGGTATGGACCTTTGCAAAGTCTGGATAGGAGTTTTCCTGCTTTATTCCCAAATTTATGGAAAGAGGCATCTAAATAGGCCTTCTTGGTATTTTCTAGGTTGTTTACCCAAATGTCAAATTCCCTTTTTGCTATCTGCCATTAAGAGCGTGTTGTTGGGGAGTCTTTGGTGTACATGTCTCGTTGTGCCCGGTGTAAACGAGAGCTGGCCTCTTTGTACTTAGTTAGGGTGTTGCGTTTAAATGAGGTTGCATAAGAAATAATACGGCCCCTCAGGAAAGCTTTACCAGCGTCCCAAAATAGGTTGGGGTCGTGTATGTGTGGGGCGTTGTTTGAGGAGTATTCAGCCCATGCGTCGGAGATGTAATTTTGGAAGTCAGTGTTGTTGTGTAGATAAGATGGGAACCGCCATATATTGGGGTGTGGAGGTAGGTCTAGATTATCTAGTGTCACCTCTATAGGGGCATGGTCTGAAATGGTTATGTCGTGGATGGTGGAGTTTTGGAGGTAGGGGAGAAGGTTGTCAGAGCCGAAGATGTAGTCTATCCTGGTGAATGTTTTGTGTGGATTAGAGTAGAAAGTGAATTCCCTGTCTGCCGGGTGGGAAAGGCGCCATAGATCCTGGAAATGGATGGATTCCATGGTGCTAGCCAGGAGGGAAGGGGCTAGTGGGTTAGTGTCCCTTTTTGGTCTTTTTTGTGAAGACCTGTCATCCATCTGATGGAGGGTGTCATTGAAATCTCCTCCGATTAGATGAGGGAGATGTATGTTTTCTAGAAGCCAACTGGATAGTTCAGTGTAAAATTGTCTGCCTGGATTATTAGGGGCATAAACATTTGTTATAGCTAGTTCTTTGGAGCCTATTTTGATGTGTACCGTGAGTAGACGGCCCTGGTCGTCGTTTTTTGCAGACAAGACTGTGCACGGGAGGTTCTTGTGTATGAGTAAGAGAACGCCAGCTTTGCGTCCTGCTGCCTCTGAGCCTAGAACAGTGCCTACCCAGAGTTTCTTCATGCGATGAAAGTCTGAGGCCGGTAAATGTGATTCCTGAAGGAGTGCTATATCGGCTTTGAGCCGCTTGAGATGCCTAAGGATTTTCATTCTCTTTTGGGGGGATCTGAGACCCTTTACATTCCAGGAGAGTATTTTCATATTAGGGGGGTTGAAAAGGGATGTGTGTTGTTAAGTGTGTTTTAATATTGAGTGGAAGGTGTGATAGTGCGCCAGCTATGTCTGGATGTCTGAGGTTGTTATATGGGACGTGTATAAATACGAGAGTGGATTTGATTTGGCTAGGGCCGTGTGAAAGAGAGGGGGGGGGAGAGGATTTAACCTGTAAGGGAATCAACATAGGGAAAAGTAGCACCAGTAAAACAATCGAACATGGAAACTTCGCTTTTTTCCGCATGGAGTCACTGTGTAGGTCAACTCCCATTTCAGGACGGTAATGATATAGCCCCAGAGAGCCCTTGGCCGTGAGACAAGTGATCATGTGGGCACCAAGGGGTCACATATGAGAGGGAGGAGGGAGTGCAGTTGTCCGCACACAGTGAGGCCAGGAGGATGTTAAAAAAGAAAAACATTAATATTCACGCAAAGGAATAACTTGCTAGGAAGGGACCTGTAAGAAAAGGATTATTAAGGAGAGGCAAGCATATGTATATGAAAAACATTGTACATTACGTGTAGATGAGGTACAGATGATATGTGGAACCTGAGGGGGGGACAGGAAGAATTTTACTGTCCAAAATTTGGGACCGATGAAGGTAGGATTCAGGTTTTAGTTCAGCGGTGCGTAAAGCGGTGCTGGTCCGGAATCGAGGATCTAAATCGCTTGGGGGAGTCTTTACGCGGGCTTCGTTGATCCAGGGAGTGGTTGATTGAAGTACCTTTCGACGGGGTGTGTTGTTGAGTGTTGGGGAACAAAGACCGCATCTAGGCTTCTGCTTCTGAGGGTTCCTGGAAGGAGAGCTGGTCCCCGTTGGATGTCTTGAGGCGTAGGGTGGCCGGGAAGGCTAGGGTGAACTTGATCTGTTGCTTAAAGAGTTCAGAGCATATCTGTTGAAAGGCCTTGCGTTTCTTTGAAACTTCGATGGAGTAGTCAGCAAAAATCAGGACTCTCACTCCGTCAATCTGTAGCGAGCGAGATTGTCTAAATTTTTGAAGAATAAGAGCCTTGTCGGAGTAATTTAGATATTTGGATATGATGGGCCGGGGATTCTTGCGTTCTTCATTATACGACCCCATCCTGTGAGCGCGTTCCACTGTGCAGGGGCCTGTTAGGCCTAGCGCCTCGGGTATGCGTTGGGAGCCAAAGTCCATTAGGGCAGATGTTTGGAGAGATTCCGGAATCCCCACGAATCGCAGGTTGCTCCTTCTGGATCTATTTTCCAAATCGTCACGTTTTTGGATTATATATTGGTTCGTTTTGTCTTGTGCTTGTTCCGTGGCTTGAGCTTGGTACATCTCTTCCTCCATGCTTGATTGGCGATGTTCTAGCTCGTTTAGCCTAGTGTTGTGTTCTCCTAGCTGGGCCTTTATCTGTTTCATCCCCGCTTTTACAGCCTTTTCTACTGAAGCAGATATCATGGGGGACAGAAGTGCTGCCACTGCCTGTGCTATGCGCTCAGTTTTGTGGTCCCCGGTGAGCTGTGGGGATGTAGCTGGCATGGAGAAGGCCTGAGGAGAGGGTGCTTGAGGAGAGGAACCCTGGGAGTGTGGCTGGGGAGGGGATGCCTGATGGGATGTGTGTGGAGCTGTGCTTCCACTTACTTCCATCTCCGCTGTGTGTTGCTGCTGCTGCTGCGCGCCTGTGTAGGCTTCCGTGTAGGCCGAAGCCGGGACCTCGATTTGCGGCTGGGCAGGCGGCGTCAGGGCCGTGTTGGAGCGGGAGCCGCGGACCTCCACGAAACGGTCCATAGAGCGGGTGGAAGTGCCCGAGGTGGCCGATGGTGATTTCTGGCTTCTGGGCCGGATTTTCAAGCAGGTTTAGGTGTCCTCAGAGCGGGAGCTGTGTGAGAGTGCAGCTACTCCATGCGGCGCCGGAACCGGAAGTGATCTCTGTCACTTTTTAAATAGCTTTTTTTTTCTTCTTTGGTTTCAGAGTAACAATTAAGGGGTGTGGTTAATTGCTCACAGGTGCTTGAGGCCTATATAACTCTGTGTAGGACTCATAAGTGAGCCTGCTCATTGTGAGGCTGTTGGAACTCTGTGTAAGTGGAACTGGTCTAAGTTGTAAGTTAAAAACCAGAAGGAGAGTGAACAAGTCTTACTTTTTGTTTGCTGGGTTGCATTTTTGGGGATTTTCCTTTTAGCTTTTCAATCACCTTTTTCTGTCACTTTTTAAATAGCTTTTTTTTTTTCTTCTTTGGTTTCAGAGTAACAATTAAGGGGAGTGGTTAATTGCTCACAGGTGCTTGAAGCCTATATAACTCTGTGTAAGACTCATAAGTGAGCCTGCTCATTGTGAGGCTGTTGGAACTCTGTGTAAGTGGAACTGGTCTAAGTTGTGAGTTAAAAACCAGAAGGAGAGTGAACAAGTCTTACTTTTTGTTTGCTGGGTTGCATTTTTGGGGCTTTTCCTTTTAGCTTTTCAATCACCTTTTTCTGTCACTTTTTAAATAGCTTTTTTTTTTTTCTTCTTTGGTTTCAGACTAACAATTAAGGGGAGTGGTTAATTGCTCACAGGTGCTTGAAGCCTATATAACTCTGAGTAGGACTCATAAGTGAGCCTGCTCATTGTGAGGCTGTTGGAACTCTGTGTAAGTGGAACTGGTCTAAGTGGTGAGTTAAAAACCAGAGGGAGAGTGAAAAAGTCTTACTTTTTGTTTGCTGAGTTGCATTTTTTGGGGCTTTTCCTTTTAGCTTTTCAATCACCTTTTTCTGTCACTTTTTAAATAGCTTTTTTTTTTCTTCTTTGGTTTCAGACTAACAATTAAGGGGAGTGGTTAATTGCTCACAGGTGCTTGAGGCCTATATAACTCTGTGTAGGGCTCATAAGTGAGCCTGCTCATTGTGAGGCTGTTGGAACTCTGTGTAAGTGGAACTGATCTAAGTGGTGAGTTCAAATCGAGAGGGAGAGTGAACAAGTCTTACTTTTTGTTTGCTGAGTTGCATTTTTGGGGCTTTTCCTTTTAGCTTTTCAATCACCTTTTTCTGTCACTTTTTAAATAGTTTTTTTTTTTCTTCTTTGGTTTCAGACTAACAATTAAGGGGAGTGGTTAATTGCTCACAGGTGCTTAAGGCCTATATAACTCTGTGTAGGGCTCATAAGTGAGCCTGCTCATTGTGAGGCTGTTGGAACTCTGTGTAAGTGGAACTGATCTAAGTGGTGAGTTCAAATCGAGAGGGAGAGTGAACAAGTCTTACTTTTTGTTTGCTGGGTTGCATTTTTGGGGCTTTTCCTTTTAGCTTTTCAATCACCTTTTTCTGTCACTTTTTAAATAGATTTTTTTTTCTTCTTTGGTTTCAGAGTAACAATTAAGGGGAGTGGTTAATTGCTCACAGATGCTTGAGGCCTATATAACTCTGTGTAGGACTCATAAGTGAGCCTGCTCATTGTGAGGCTGTTGGAACTCTGTGTAAGTGGAACTGGTCTAAGTGGTGAGTTAAAAACCAGAGGGAGAGTGAAAAAGTCTTACTTTTTGTTTGCTGAGTTGCATTTTTTTGGGGCTTTTCCTTTTAGCTTTTCAATCACCTTTTTCTGTCACTTTTTAAATAGCTTTTTTTTTTTCTTCTTTGGTTTCAGACTAACAAGTAAGGGGAGTGGTTAATTGCTCACAGGTGCTTAAGGCCTATATAACTCTATGTAGGACTCATAAGTGAGCCTGCTCATTGTGAGGCTTTCGGAACTCTGTGTAAGTGGAACTGGTCTAAGTGGTGAGTTAAAAACCAGAGGGAGAGTGAACAAGTCTTACTTTTTGTTTGCTGGGTTGCATTTTTGGGGCTTTTCCTTTTAGCTTTTCAATCACCTTTTTCTGTCACTTTTTAAATAGCTTTTTTTTTTCTTCTTTGGTTTCAGACTAACAATTAAGGGGAGTGGTTAATTGCTCACAGGTGCTTGAAGCCTATATAACTCTGTGTAAGACTCATAAGTGAGCCTGCTCATTGTGAGGCTGTTGGAACTCTGTGTAAGTGGAACTGGTCTAAGTTGTGAGTTAAAAACCAGAAGGAGAGTGAACAAGTCTTACTTTTTGTTTGCTGGGTTGCATTTTTGGGGCTTTTCCTTTTAGCTTTTCAATCACCTTTTTCTGTCACTTTTTAAATAGCTTTTTTTTTTCTTCTTTAGTTTCAGACTAACAATTAAGGGGAGTGGTTAATTGCTCACAGGTGCTTGAAGCCTATATAACTCTGTGTAAGACTCATAAGTGAGCCTGCTCATTGTGAGGCTGTTGGAACTCTGTGTAAGTGGAACTGGTCTAAGTTGTGAGTTAAAAACCAGAAGGAGAGTGAACAAGTCTTACTATTTGTTTGCTGGGTTGCATTTTTGGGGCTTTTCCTTTTAGCTTTTCAATCACCTTTTTCTGTCACTTTTTAAATAGATTTTTTTTTTCTTCTTTGGTTTCAGAGTAACAATTAAGGGGAGTGGTTAATTGCTCACAGATGCTTGAGGCCTATATAACTCTGTGTAGGACTCATAAGTGAGCCTGCTCATTGTGAGGCTGTTGGAACTCTGTGTAAGTGGAACTGGTCTAAGTGGTGAGTTAAAAACCAGAGGGAGAGTGAAAAAGTCTTACTTTTTGTTTGCTGAGTTGCATTTTTTTGGGGCTTTTCCTTTTAGCTTTTCAATCACCTTTTTCTGTCACTTTTTAAATAGCTTTTTTTTTTTCTTCTTTGGTTTCAGACTAACAAGTAAGGGGAGTGGTTAATTGCTCACAGGTGCTTAAGGCCTATATAACTCTATGTAGGACTCATAAGTGAGCCTGCTCATTGTGAGGCTTTCGGAACTCTGTGTAAGTGGAACTGGTCTAAGTGGTGAGTTAAAAACCAGAGGGAGAGTGAACAAGTCTTACTTTTTGTTTGCTGGGTTGCATTTTTGGGGCTTTTCCTTTTAGCTTTTCAATCACCTTTTTCTGTCACTTTTTAAATAGCTTTTTTTTTTCTTCTTTGGTTTCAGACTAACAATTAAGGGGAGTGGTTAATTGCTCACAGGTGCTTGAAGCCTATATAACTCTGTGTAAGACTCATAAGTGAGCCTGCTCATTGTGAGGCTGTTGGAACTCTGTGTAAGTGGAACTGGTCTAAGTTGTGAGTTAAAAACCAGAAGGAGAGTGAACAAGTCTTACTTTTTGTTTGCTGGGTTGCATTTTTGGGGCTTTTCCTTTTAGCTTTTCAATCACCTTTTTCTGTCACTTTTTAAATAGCTTTTTTTTTTCTTCTTTAGTTTCAGACTAACAATTAAGGGGAGTGGTTAATTGCTCACAGGTGCTTGAAGCCTATATAACTCTGTGTAAGACTCATAAGTGAGCCTGCTCATTGTGAGGCTGTTGGAACTCTGTGTAAGTGGAACTGGTCTAAGTTGTAAGTTAAAAACCAGAAGGAGAGTGAACAAGTCTTACTATTTGTTTGCTGGGTTGCATTTTTGGGGCTTTTCCTTTTAGCTTTTCAATCACCTTTTTCTGTCACTTTTTAAATAGCTTTTTTTTTTCTTCTTTGGTTTCAGACTAACAATTAAGGGGAGTGGTTAATTGCTCACAGGTGCTTGAAGCCTATATAACTCTGTGTAAGACTCATAAGTGAGCCTGCTCATTGTGAGGCTGTTGGAACTCTGTGTAAGTGGAACTGGTCTAAGTTGTGAGTTAAAAACCAGAAGGAGAGTGAACAAGTCTTACTTTTTGTTTGCTGGGTTGGATTTTTGGGGCTTTTCCTTTTAGCTTTTCAATCACCTTTTTCTGTCACTTTTTAAATAGCTTTTTTTTTTTCTTTTTTGGTTTCAGACTAACAATTAAGGGGAGTGGTTAATTGCTCACAGGTGCTTAAGGCCTATATAACTCTGTGTAGGACTCATAAGTGAGCCTGCTCATTGTAGCTTTTTTTTTTTTTTTTCTTCTTTGGTTTCAGACTAATGCCCTGTACACACAGTCGGACATTGATTGGACATTCCGACAACAAAATCCTCAGATTTTTTCCGACTTGTTTTGCGTACACACGGTCGCATAAAGTTGTTGGAATTTCCGATCGCCAACCACGCAGTCACGTACACCACGTACGATGAGACTAGAAAAGGCCAGTTCAGAACCAAGCGCGGCACCCTTTGGGCTCCTTTTGCTAATCTCGTGTTAGTAAAAGTTTGGTGAGAGACGATTCACGCTTTTTCAGACTCGTGGCTTTCAGATCGTTTTCTGCGGTACAGTTTGTGCTTGTGGGTTTGTATCTGCTCTTCAGTGTGTGCAAGCAAGCTCCGCGTGACTTTGTCATTGTGTTCTTGTTCGTTCGTTACTGTTTTTCAGGTCGCTCTTCACAGGCCTTGCTGTTCTTCAGTGCGTTCTGTTACTTCGTTATGAGCAGCCGACCGTTTTCTAGCCATGTTGCGTATACGTACTCCTCGTAGAGTTCGTGCTGTGCGGGGGCTTGGTGTTGGGGTCCTGACCTTGACACAAGTCCAGTCCATGAACAGGGTGGGGAGGAGTTCATGGACCAAGAATTGGTTGCTTCAGCGTGACCAGTTCTCTCATATGCCTTTGCTCCGTGAGATCCGTGAGAATAATCCTGATGATTTTAGGAACTTTCTCAGGATGACGGACCCCGTATTTCACCGTTTGTTGGCTTCGCTGACCCCCTATATCAGCAGACAGGATACCTGCATGAGGCAAGCCATCACTCCAGAGCAGAGGCTCGTCGCCACCCTGCGGTACTTGGCGACAGGGAGAAGCCTGCAGGACTTGAAGTTCTCGACAGGCATCTCCCCCCAGGCTCTGGGGATCATTATCCCAGAGACCTGTTCTGCCATCATCCAGGTCCTGCAGAAGGAGTATATGAAGGTAAGATTTTTATCCTTTAATCTCACATTTTATTGTATTTAATGTTTGATAATATATTGTATTTCTTTCCTCATTCCCTAATTACCATGATTGGAATATGCTGTGAATGTCCCCTTTGTTCTCATGCATGCTGGCATTTTATGTAATTATTTTTTTAGTCCATCATACATATTTGCCTTCACTTACCTCCCCAGCATGTTCTCCTGGCCCTATATTCACCTCATGTAGTCACTTAACAATGTATTTTATCAGCTCCATAGTAGTGCTTTACCCCAAACACCCTCTAAAATGTTTAGAAATCTGATTTGTGCTTTAAATTCAGGCAGAGTACCGGAGGCTTTTTTTTGTAGTGTCCCCAAATCATTTTTATTAACCCTCCCTCCCCCCAACAGCTAAGTCAGCTGATCCCAATTCTCTATCTATCCTCAATCATCTATCTGCTGACTTTGCCAAACCCATACACACTATACCCACCTCTTTTGTGGTCAGATGTATGGATGAATTCCCCAAAGCATGTAGTGCAAGGGCCTGCCTGTATACTTTCAAATGGTACTGTTTAAAGTTTGTGTATCCTATTATTATCTTGATAGGTAATAGCAGAATGTCCAAATGTGCTCAAATGTGTACAGTGTGTATTTATATCTTTGTATTATGACACTTCTTACCTGTCCAGTGGGCTGCCAATCGTATAACTAAGGAGGGGCTGTTCCAAGTAATACCTGTATTTAGGCACTCATCTCTCAATGAAGTGAAGAGGGTTACCTGTCCAAGATTTCCCCCCCCCCTATAATGTTAGAAATGGCCCATGAGAGGGGGGGAGGGGGAATATGATAGGTGTACCTTATACTTTGGTGTTGTAAAATTCCCCTTAAGAAATGTTATCTGGATGTTGGCCAAGAATGTTTGTGTCTAATCTGCTTTCCATGTTTATGTGCAAAAATACTATTTTTTTTTTGGTTTTCCTAAACAGTTTCCTTCCACACCACAGGAATGGCAGACTGTGGCCTCCCACTTTGCCCAGCGGTGGGATTTTCCTAACTGCGGAGGGGCAATTGATGGCAAACACGTCCACATCGTCCCACCACCCAACTCAGGGTCATACTATTATAATTACAAGGGGTTCAATAGTATTGTGATGTTGGCGGTGGTGTCGGCTAATTACGACTTCCTGTATGTGGACGTGGGGAAGAATGGCCGGATGTCCGATGGTGGAGTCATCGCCCAGACGGAATTTTACAGGCATCTCCAGAATGGCAGCTTGGACGTGCCACCTCCAGAAGAGAATATGGAAGGACTCCCATTTGTCTTCATTGCGGATGAAGCGTTTGCGCTGGGGGACCATCTTATGCGGCCATTCCCGATGAGGACCCTCACCCCTGAACAGAGGGTTTTTAATTACCGGCTGGCCAGAGCCAGAAGAGTGGTGGAGAACACATTTGGAATCCTGGCCAGCCGGTTCCGCCTATTTCTGACAGAATTATATAATCCTGGCGTGCTGTGTTCTACATAACTTTTTACGCCAACATTCTGTCAACTATGCTGGCTCAGTTGGGCCTGAGGCCGGAATTCTAAATGAAACAACCCTGACGGCGATTGTAAGTGGCCGTCCTGGCTTGCCCTCCCTGAGTGCCCGTGATGTTCGGTTAAGATACCTTCAGTTCTTTGCGGGTAGGGGGGCCATCAATATGCCAGCAAATTTGTGAAGCCTTTATCAAATAAAAAAAAAAAATCTTTGTTGACATTTACTGCTTGTGTTTGTTTTAGCTGACCCTGACAGAAATGTGGGGAGTCCTGAAAATGGCGTGATTGTGTAACCTTATACAAAGCACTGTTGGGTGTTATTTACTAAAGGCAAAGACACTTTGCACTACAAGTGCACTTGAAACTGCACTTGTAGTGCAAAGAGGATTTGCCCTTAGGAAATAACCCCCATTTTCACAGAAAGCAGCAATTACATCACCACAAAAGTGTTGTAGCGTTGAGACAATAATCCACACATTCTTGATTAACACTCTTTTTAATACCTGCACAATCACATGTGCATTTAGAAAAGGTTTTTAAAACAAACCAACATGTTTGTTGTATAACAATTTTTGGGGTGGCATTATCAAAAATAGAAATGTCCATTTAAGATAAAACAGGCATGTGTAAAACCAACAAGAAAGACACAAATCTTGAACTTACAAAGTTCACATTTGGTAGAACTTGAAGGCAATATCAGACATGAGAATTTAGGAACTGTGTTTGATATTGCGTTCAGATGGGGTGAAGTCACCCCAGGAAAAGCCAAATTTGGAAGATGCACACAAATAGCCGAATGTCATCATGTGCTAGCTGCCATCACGGGGGATCAAGGGACGTGTTTTGGGGGAGAAACCCCTTCCTCTCAGCTACTTTATTATTGAGGAAGGGGTTGCAGCCCCAAAATGCCTACATTGATCTCCTGTGATGGCAGATAGCACATGTTGGCACACTGTGTGCATCCTCCAAATTTTGCTTTTGGAAAAATCGCTAAAACATTTTTAACATTGTAGCACACAAAAAAACAAAGGGATTTGGAGGGGTTTTAAACTCGCCCCAAAACATCAATGATGTTTTTATTTTTTTGAATAACATCATTGATGTTTTTCTTGAGGTTTTCCAATTCTAAATTACACCCCATGATCTCCCCGATCAGGATCTGGGCACTTTCTGATGTGAAAGGATCTGGATCCACAACATCACGATCACCTAAAAAGAGAGAAACCAAACAAAAACAGGTATCAAAAATATGCCGGCATCCATCTCTTACCTGAGCCTGTGGTCGCAGACACTCACCTGTTGTGGTGACAATTTCCACCACGTCTTCTTCCTCCTCCTGCTCTTCTTGGGTTGGGGGGATTTCCCCTTCTTCCAGAGGTGGGGGGTTTGTGGTCTCCTCGGATGAGGGGTGTCCTCCGAGTCTTTTCTCCCCTATGTAAAACAAAAATGGTATACTTAGCACACAGATATTTGATGGCAGAACTATAAATAGGAAACATTGCTTGGAAGTGGGGTACAATTGTCTATTTTGGCAGAGTTCCAAGATGTAGAATTTTGAGTGTCCTTTGTCAAGCTGCAATACTTTACCTGTTTATTACAAGCTTCACAGATGGAGACACCTGTATAGTATACACTGGAGCACCTGTGTGGCCCTCCTAATAAAAATGGTGTTCTGGGGTCCCACACTAGTGCTCCAGTGTCCAGATGTGAAAACAGCTGCTCAGTGTCCTCTCCTTACACAGAATCTAGTTTGCATTTCATTCTAGTAACAAAGCCATCTACACAACCAAATTAGTTTCATACAAGTAGGGCGTAAAAAATGTGGCCAAATGCATATGGCCAAAACAATGGTGTTTTATAGGCCGAAAGAAAAATGTTTGATACGAACGAATAATGTGCCCATGAACATGAAAGTTGCTATTTTAAAATGTACACTTTTAAGAAAAGCACATGGAGCAGCACGAACGTAATAAACACAAAAAGAATAGGAACACAGCACAACTACTTACTTTTTTGCAGCACTCTCCGGATCTTTCTGTACTGCTTGTGCTCTCGTAATTTGAGGTCCGACCACCGTTTCCTGAGCTGATCTTTCGATCGACATACCCCAAAATGCCGGTGCAGACTTTTGACCACTTTCGCCATGATCTTGGCCTTTCTGACATTGGGGTTGGGGTAAGGTCCATGCTTTCCATCATAGTCGGCCTTCTTCAGGATGTCGACCATCTCCAACATCTCCCCAAAGGACATATTTGAGGCCTTAAATCTCCTTCTGGATCGGGACGTTTCTGGCTCCGGGCTTTCCTCCTCCTCCTCCTCGTTCCTGTAATTAGCACGCACCTGCTGTGTATCCGCCATGTGCTCTTCCCCCACTGCGCAGAACGAAAAGGGGTGGGGAATAGACTAGAAAGAACGTCAGGGGCGGGCGGAGTTACACGCAGTGTGTATAAAGCGTAACACGCGTGCGTATTACGTACGATCTGTGAGCGGAGGAAGGAGCATCGGAGGCGCCGATCGTGATAACGAAGGTAAGATTTAAACTTGGGCCTATACTGCTTCGAAATTGAAGCCTATATTGTAACAAGATTAGGAGAGTTTGGCCTGACCTTAGGGTTTGTCTTGTGTTGTGTCTTGCAGAGAAAATGGATGGCTTTAACGACCACAATTTCCTCCCCCTGTTCATAGACAAGTACAGGGAGCTGCCCTGTCTGTGGCAGGTGAGACATCCCCATTATAATAATAAACAAAAGAGGCAGGCAGCGCTGGAGAAACTGCTGGAGTTGGTGAAGCCGGTGGTCCCCACAGCAACCATCCCCTGTTTAAAAGCCAAAATTGGTGGCCTGAGGAGCACTTATCTTAGGGAGCGCAAGAAGGTCACAGATTCCCAGGCATCCGGAGCTGCAGCAGATGACGTTTATGTCCCCAGGCTGTGGTACTATGAGAGACTGCGATTTCTGTCAGACCACACTGAAGTCAGGGAATCCCTCTCTACTCTTCCTTCCACTCTTCCTTCCACCCCAGCTGAGGCTTCCGATGTCCAACCTGGGCCTTCCAGCCAGGAAGAAGTGGAGGAGCCCAGCTGGAGCCAGGTATAGCATTGTTCTACAGATTTCTGGTCAATAAATAAATGATGGTTACTAGATGTTATTATTGATCACTAATTGCTGATTGAAAAAAGTGTTTTACATATCAATAGACAGTAGTGGGCACCCAAAATTGGGACAAGAATGAAAAATGCTGGGCTCAGAATGTTAGTCTGTTATATTTGGTAACATTCAATTTGCAACAGTCAGGAGGTGAAAATTGTGTGTGATTGATGAATAAAAAAACTAAAACTTTGTCCCTTTTTCATACACAGGAAGACCTCAGCCAGGAGGAGGCTGTGGAATGGGGCAGCCAGGAGGAGGCGGGGCTAAGTTGCAGCCAGGAAGAGGCGGGGCTAAGTGTCAGCCAGGAGAAGCCTGGGACCAGTCGCAGCCTGACCGAATCGCAGGTTCCTCCCCTCCGCCTTTCATACAAAAGAACGAGGAAGGGGAGTCACGTTCAGGATTCTGCACTCAGGCTTATTCAGGAGGCTTCTGCGTCCCTCAGAGCCTTACCCACTCCTGAAGAGGCCTTTGCCTGCATGGCTGCCACAAAACTGCAGGGCATGCAGGAGGGTCAACGCCTCATGTGTGAGCAACTTATTTATAAAGTCCTAACTAAGGGGGTAAGTGGCGAAATCACACCCAAGACCGACGTGATTGAGTTGGACCATCCTCCTCCTCCTCCTCCTCCTTCTGCTGCCACAACTCCACCACCACAGCCACAGCATGGAAGGAAGCGTGGAAGGAAGCGTGGAAAGAAGACAAGAGAGTGATGACCCTGGGTTCAGTCTGGTCTGACAAAAGCTGCAGTCTCTTGTATGACCACAGCCTGGGGACACAGATGTCAACTGCTGCTTTCCGGATCTCTGGGACTTCTGGACCAGACTGCACTCCCTTAGATAAGGACTCCTCAGGCCACCAATTTTGCTGGCAAATAATTGATGTGTGCCCTGGGGGTCCAAGGCTTCACCCATTTCTGCTGTTTCTCCAGCGTTGCCTCCCTCTTTGTTTAGTTGTGAGCCCTTAAAATCCAATGGAAAATGTCCGATGGAGCCCACACACGGTCGGAATGTCCGACAACACGCTCCAATCGGACATTTTCCATCGGAAAATCCGACCGTGTGTACGGGGCATAACAATTAAGGGGAGTGGTTAATTGCTCACAGGTGCTTGAGGCCTATATAACTCTGTGTAGGACTCATAAGTGAGCCTGCTCATTGTGAGGCTGTTGAAACTCTGTGTAAGTGGAACTGGTCTAAGTGGTGAGTTAAAAACCAGAGGGAGAGTGGACAAGTCTTACTTTTTGTTTGCTGGGTTGCATTTTTGGGGCTTTTCCTTTTAGCTTTTCAATCACCTTTTTCTGTCACTTTTTAAACAGCTTTTTTTTTTTTTTCTTCTTTGGTTTCAGACTAACAATTAAGGGGAGTGGTTAATTGCTCACAGGTGCTTGAGGCCTATATAACTCTGTGTAGGACTCATAAGTGAGCCTGCTCATTGTGAGGTTGTTGGAACTCTGTGTAAGTGGAACTGGTCTAAGTGGTGAGTTAAAAACCAGAGGGAGAGTGAACAAGTCTTACTTTTTGTTTGCTGGGTTGCATTTTTGGGGCTTTTCCTTTTAGCTTTTCAATCACCTTTTTCTGTCACTTTTTAAACAGCTTTTTTTTTTTTTCTACTTTGGTTTCAGACTAACAATTAAGGGGAGTGGTTAATTGCTCACAGGTGCTTGAGGCCTATATAACTCTGTGTAGGACTCATAAGTGAGCCTGCTCATTGTGAGGTTGTTGGAACTCTGTGTAAGTGGAACTGGTCTAAGTGTTGAGTTAAAAACCAGAGTTTAAAACAGGAGGTTATAACAGGGGTCATAGTACCTGTGTAGTGTAAGTACCTGAGTGCTGTCTGAGTAGTGTGTGTGGATCATTAGTACTTGTGTATTGTGTACTGTATACTTGTGTATTGCAAGTGCACGTAGGTCTATGAGTACCTGTGTATTTTGTTGTGTACCTGTGTAACTGTGTATTGTCTTGAGTACCTGTGTATTGTCTTGAGTATTAGTGCCAGGAAGCTAGCTGTAAGGTAATTTGAACAGGGTAAAATTCCCAATCCTCACTAAATTTAATAGGTACGATGCCCGGCGGGTGTGGAGAGGCGATTCTTTGTACATCTTGCTGCATGTATGCGTTCCTTGATCATCCGATCGAGGGCGAATACTGCTGTGCAAAATGTAAGCACATTGTTTCCCTGGAAGCCCAGGTTCTGAATCTGGGGAAGCAACTGTCAGCACTGAGAAGTCCCTCCATACTAAAGGAGAGCCAGGAACGTACATGGCAGGTTCCGGCAGGGGCCAGCACAGAGGCGGGTGGAGACAGAGGTACAGGTACTAGCAAAGAGTAGATGGGTGACAGTCAGGAAGGGTAGAGGGGGAAGTGCCAGGGAGGCCGATCCAGGACTGGAGCATCCCAATAAGTGCGCTCCATTGAGTGACATTGGTGAAATCGGTCGGAGACCAGCACTGCTGGAGCTGAGGGACTCTCCTAGCTGAGAGTGGGGGGGGGGCAGCGAAGGGAAAGGAAAGACAGATTCTGGTGGTAGGGGACTCAATTCTTAGAAGGACAGAGAGGGCAATCTGTAACCAAGACCCGAAGCGCCGAACGGTATGTTGTCTACCGGGCGCTCGGGTTCGGCACATCACGGATCTTGTGGACAGATTACTGGGAGGGGCTGGGGAAGACCCGGCTGTCATGGTGCATGTTGGCACCAATGAAAAAGTCAGAGGCAGATGGAGTGTCCTAAAGAACGATTTTAGGGACTTAGGAGCTAAATTGAGGAAAAGGACCTCCAAGGTAGTATTCTCAGGAATACTACCGGTACATCAAGCCACACCAGAAAGGCAGAGGGAGATTAGGGAAGTAAACAAAGTGGCTGAAGAGCTGGTGTAGTAAGGAGGGGTTTGGGTTCCTGGAGGACTGGGCCGACTTCTCAGTTGATAACCGGTAATATAGAAGGGACGGACTGCACCTAAATGAGGAGGGTTCAGATCTGCTGGGAATGAAGATGGCCAAAAAGTTAGAGGGGTTTTTAAACTAGGCAAAGGGGGGGAGGGTCCAGAGGTAGAGATAGCCAGCGCGGAAGATATTCCAGAGGGTAGTATTGGGGGCATTATTGGTAGGTTAACCAAAGCACAAAAACACAAGGTAAGTATAGTAGCAAGTCCTAGTTGCAATCTCGAAACACCCAATACGAGGACAATATGCGACCGGTCTAAACTATGTGGCATGTTCACCAATGCCAGGAGCATGGCGGACAAGATGGGTGAACTAGAGATACTGTTGTACGAGGAGGATTTGGATTTTGTGGGAATTTCAGAGACCTGGTTCAACAGCTCTCATGATTGGCTGGCAAACATTCAAGGGTATACCCAATACCGCAAGGATAGAGAGGGTAAAAAAGGGGGAGGGGTATGCCTATATATAAAGAAAAATGTACAAGTAAATGTGAGAGATGACATCGCTGAGGGAGCTAGGGAGGAGGTGGAATCCTTATGGGTAGAGCTCCAAAGGGATGAAGCTAAGGGGAAAATAATACTGGGAGTATGCTATAGGCCCCCTAACCTGAGGGAGGAAGTGGAGACAGATCTCCTATCACAATTTGGATTAGCAGCAAGGATGGGAAGTGTTATCATAATGGGGGATTTTAATTATCCAGACATAGACTGGGCGGAGGGAACCGCACATTCTTTTAAGGCTCGCCAGTTCCTTAATGTCTTGCAGGACAATTTTATGGGTCAGATGGTAGACGCACCAACTAGAAATAAAACATTACTGGATCTACTGATTACCAACAATACAGATCTGATCACGGATGTGGAAATACGGGGCAATTTAGGTAACAGCGATCACAGGTCAATTAGTTTCAGTATAAATCACACAAATAGGAAACCTAAAGGGAATACAAAGACACTGAATTTCAAAAAAGCCAACTTCCCTAAACTACAAACCTTGCTAAAAGGCATAAATTGGGATAAAATATTAGGAACAAAGAATACGGAGGAGAGATGGATTTGCTTTAAGAGCATATTAAATAAGGGCATTAGCCAATGTATCCCATTGGGTAATAAATTTAAAAGAGCGAACAAAAGTCCTGGATGGCTTAACTCCAATGTAAAAATGCATACAAAAGCAAAGGAGAAGGCCTTCAAAAAATACAAGGTTGAGGGATCATACTCAGCATTCAGACTTTATAAAGAATGCAACAAGAAATGTAAGGGTGCAATTAGGACGGCTAAGATCGAACATGAAAGACACATAGCGAAGAAGAGCAAAAAAAATCCCAAGAAATTCTTTAAGTATGTAAACAGTAAAAAAGGGAGGACAGACCATATTGGCCCAATAAAGAATGAGGAAGGACATCTGGTTACAAAGGATGGGGAGATGGCGAAGGTATTGAATTTATTCTTCTCCTCAGTCTTCACGAGTGAATCGGGGGCTTCAGTAACCAAAACTGCAGTGTTTATCCTCATGACACAGCACAGGAAGCACCTCCATGGTTAACAGAGGACAGAATTAAAATTAGACTTGAGAAACTTAACATTAATAAATCACCGAACCAGATGGCTTGCATCCGAGGGTACTTAGGGAACTCAGTCAAGTGATTGCCAGACCGTTGTTCCTAATTTTTACAGACAGTCTACTGACTGGAATGGTACCAGCTGATTGGAGAAAAGCCAATATAGCACCAATATTTAAAAAGGGCCCAAAATACATCCCTGGGAATTACAGACCAGTTAGCCTAACATCAATAGTATGTAAACTCTTGGAGGGGATGATAAGGGACTATATACAAGATTTTAGTAATAAGAACGGTATCATTAGCAGTAATCAGCATGGATTCATGAAGAATCGTTCTTGCCAAACCAATCTATTAACCTTCTATGAGGAGGTGAGTTGCCATCTAGATAAAGGAAGGCCCGTAGACGTGGTGTATCTGGATTTTGCAAAAGCATTTGACACAGTTCCCCATAAACGTTTACTGTACAAAATAAGGTCCGTTGGCATGGATCATAGGGTGAGTACATGGACTGAAAACTGGCTACAAGGGCGAGTTCAGAGGGTGGTGATAAATGGGGAGTACTCGGAATGGTCAGGGGTGGGTAGTGGGGTTCCCCAGGGTTCTGTGCTGGGACCAATCCTATGTAATTTGTTCATAAACGACCTGGAGGATGGGATAAACAGTTAAATCTCTGTATTTGCAGACGATACTAAGCTAAGCAGGGCAATAACTTCTCCGCAGGACGTGGAAACCTTGCAAAAAGATCTGAACAAATTAATGGGGTGGGCAACTACATGGCAAATGAGGTTCAATGTAGAAAAATGTAAAATTATGCATTTGGGTGGCAAAAATATGAATGCAATCTATACACTAGGGGGAGAACCTCTGGGAGAATCTAGGATGGAAAACGACCTGGGGTCCTAGTAGATGATAGGCTCAGCAATGGCATGCAATGCCAAGCTGCTGCTAACAAAGCAAACAGAATATTGGCATGCATTAAAAAGGGGATCAACTCCAGAGATAAAATGATAATTATCCCACTCTACAAGACTCTGGTCCGGCCGCACCTGAAGTATGCTTTCCAGTTCTGGGCACCAGTCCTCAGGAAGGATGTACTGGAAATGGAGCAAGCACAAAGAGGGGCAACAAAGCTAATAAAGGGTCTGGAGGATCTTGGTTATGAGGAAAGGTTGCGAGCACTGAACTTATTCTCTCTGGAGAAGAGACGCTTGAGAGGGGATATGATTTCAATATACAAATACCATACTGGTGACCCTACAATAGAAATAAAACTTTTTTGCAGAAGAGAGTTTAACAAGACTCGCAGCCACTCATTAAAATTAGAAGAAAAGAGGTTTAACCTTAAACTACGTAGAGGGTTCTTTACTGTAAGAGTGGCAAGGATGTGGAATTTCCTTCCACAGGTGGTGGTCTCAGCGGGGAGCATTGATAGCTTCAAGAAACTATTAGATAAGCACCTGAATGACCGCAACATACAGGGATATATAATGTAATACTGACACATAATCACACACATAGGTTGGACTTGATGGACTTGTGTCTTTTTTCAACCTCACCTACTATGTAACTATGTAATTCTTCTGCTGGCAAATACTTATTTACAGTCCCCAACAATGGCTTACCCGTCCCAAGCGTAGACTCTGGTAGCTCTGGCTCAGGTAACCTCTGAGGTAGGCCTCGACCACGGTCACGAGAAGCCTTCACATAGCCCACCTTCTTCTGAGAAGGCACCACAGAAACAGGTGTAGTAGACTCAGGAATCAAAGTAATGTCTGCCTGATGAGACGGCAGCAGCAGTGTCTCTTTCTGAAACATTGTCGGTAGCAACAGGCGAAGTGGCAGCCCGTCGCTCTCTCTCTGCAGCGGTAGCAGCTTCCACTGTAGCGATACCTGTCACCAAATCCATCCGGTAGGCACGGGGTGGCATAGTAGGTGGCTCCACTACAAACAAATACTCTCCACACTGCAGACATCGGCCGAATGGACGAAGATGCACGGCCAATCCTCCACATCGATGGCAGGTCATGCCCAGTCCCTCAACATCTCCCAAGGTATACAGAACAAACTTCCCCTGCGGTTTCATTCGAACTCCAGTATCCGTGAGCAGAGTTCCAGACTGCACAGTATTCATCACGGTGCTTGCAGGGAACACTCTGGGTCCCACAACCGATTGCAACGCTGGAAAAGACATGGCCACACTCTGATCTTTTCAGCACGATCACGAGGCTTCTCTTCTCCTCTGGCGCCAAGCACACTACACGCGTCCCACGCGGTAGCAAGTAGGGTAACTCCTCCCACTTGTTCTTTCAGTCACGTAGCTCCCGGGCCTCTTCTAGCGCCCAGTGTCTACGCACTCAAAAGCAAAGTCCTGCAGTTTAACCTTAAAATTTTTTTTTTTTTCAAAGTCCAGCTCTCTCTGTAAACTCCCGGTAAAACACTCCACTGGGTTGCAATAATTGTCGGTCAACAAATCCCGGACGACGCACCCACATGTAGCAATAACTCACGGTGGAGCTGCTGGTTTAAGCGGGTCTGTTACCTTCACTTTGCTTCCCTCTGTTTCACCGGCACCGGGTCTAGGGGTTCCGTTGAGTTTACTGCTGGACGACACACGCACCAACACTGGAGTACTTTTTTAATGCTTTATTAAACAGTCAAACTTTAGGAAGTAGCAGGACTTGAAGAGATAGAAAATGAAACCTTCAGGAGAAACTCAAATATCTTCTTACAAGATATTAGCGACAAATGTCCCGGTAGAATTCAGATAATTATGTGGAATGCATTCCCCTCATGGGATGCACTCTTTGCTCGCCTGGATAGGCCTCTCTCACCGGTCTAGCAGCCAGTACGCAGCACGAATGTAAAGTCTCTGCCACAGACTTGTTTGGGGGGGTAAATCTGCACGATCCTCTGCCACAGGATGTATCAGATCTTCTGCAGTGAACCTTTAAGCCGAACTGGTGACATTATGCTGTATAATTACTTCTTTTGGACACGTCCTTCAACCGAGTCACCAGGCCCCTCTATAGACCAGCACGCTGCGTGATCTCTTCAAGACGGGTCCTCCCCTGGGATCTCCTCGGCTGTTCAGCTTCGTCACACAGGACCGACAGCTCAGGACCATTCCTTGGCCGCGGTGGTAGGCCCCAGAGAAGCCTCTGGACCCACCCCTGCACCGTAGCATCGTGGGCCTCCTGAACGGAGGACCACGAGGTAGCTCCTTAATGCATACCTGTCGGCCAGGAGGGCCAGCAGGTGGCTGTAAAACGACCTTAGAACATGGCGTCTGTCCCATAAATACCCTCGCCCAGAATGCAACTCGGAGGACCACCTCCACCGAGCTTGTCTCCAAGACAGAGGAGCATCTATACACTTCGACACGTTGCTCTTCCAACACTGACTAATGGTAACAGCGACACCCACCGGTCAGCACGGAAGCACACACAACGTCAGCCAAGCTGGAACAGAGGCAAACTTTTAACCTTCCTAACACACAATTTACTAAATTTACCTAACTGCGGTAGATTGTAAATCTACCAGTGCTACAATGGGTACATACATGGTAAGTTATGTATGTGTAAGTATCTCACACATTCCCCTTGACAATGCCTTAATTTCATTTTCTCATTATCTTTGTTCGGGCATTAATCAGGGTCTGCAGGTTTCTTAAGCTGGGATGCTGGTTTGGAGTTAACACACTCATGTAAATCCTAATGCCTGCATATTTCTTGGCTGTGTTTCTAAATATAAAGTAGTGCTCCCGCCTCATCACTATAGGTAAGTAAAGAACTGCTTCAGACACCCATAGGCTAAATCCGTAGCCAATAGAATGTGAAATGAATTACAATGTGTGGTGCTGCTTTGTCAAAAGGGACCCATAGAGGTAGCTGGAATTTTCTCCTTGAAAGAGCCACCAGCTGGGCTAACCATAGAAAGGTCAATCGAAGCCATTGGAATTTCACCAAGATCAGTCACATATGCTGTTACCTTACAACAGTAAGGTGAGAGGCCAATCAGCAAAGAAGTGACAATTGCCACATTTTGCTTTAATTTTGCACGTTTTTAAGTATTTATTACTTTTGTCATCACCCATATTGGACTGATTCCAGGACTTTTATATCACTAGTTTTCATTCTGTCACGCAATTTAAATGTTCACTATAAGAACGTAGTGTTTTTCCTTAGTTTTTTCCGTTATTTAGGACTGTTTTTTACCTTCTTATTTAGGAGTGTTTTTTTTTATCATCTTATTTGTGTTTTCATCAATTTTGTGAGATTTTTCTACTACGTATTTATACATCAGAGGTACTGACCAGGACATAGGTTTAGATGTTTATTCACCTTTTAGGATTGTTATTTATTTATTTCACTTTTTTACATTCTTTTTACCTTTGACAGCGCAGCACCACACATTGTAATTCAAAATGTGTTTTTAAATAGATTAAACATATCAGCCCCCTAAAATAGATTAAACACATCATCCCCCTTACCTTTTTCTGAATTGTTATTAAACTACAGTGTTGTAGTCTGTTAAATAGTGTAGAGAAGACCGTGAAACCTTCTTCCTGCAGCAGATTGGTGACTTTCTCATATCCTAAGCAAAGTCACTTAACTGTAACTTAAGAACTGTTTTAAAACAATAAGAGCCCTTGCACACTGGGGCGGGGGGCGGCGTCGGCGGTAAAACGCCGCTATTATTAGCGGCGTTTTACCATCGGTATTCGGCCGCTAGCGCGGCGGTTTTATCCCCCGCTAGCGGCCGAGAAGGGGTTAAATACCACCGCAAAGCGCCTCTGCAGAGGCGCATTGCCGGCGGTATAGCCGCGCCGTCCCATTGATTTCAATGGGCAGGAGCGGTAAAGGAGCGGTATACACACCGCTCCTTCACCGCTCCGAAGATGCGGCTAGCAGGACTTTTTTTACCGTCCTGCCAGCGCATCGCTCCAGTGTGCAAGCCCTCGGGGCTTTCACACTGGAATGCAAGGAGCGGCACTTTCTGGGCGGTTTGCAGGCGCTATTATTAGCGCAATAGCGCCTGCAAACTGCCCCAGTGTGCAAGGGCTCTTATGAAAACATACTTTATAACATACTGTTGCTGTATATTGTAACATTTCAATAATTGAAAAATGCAGGCTTGTAAAGTCCTTTAAACAAGAGTGGATAAGAATCAGAACTGAGCCTACAAAGACCATAATAGTTGCAACCTTAACACACTACCCTTGCTCTTATACTTGCCCTTCTGTTTTATGTAAATGAACAATTGCAGTTATTACAGTTTTGAACACACTGAATTTGGATTCATTCACAAACATCTAGGCTTTTCTCCATGAGATAATTACAAATCTGAGCAACTCCAGATTAGAAGAGGGTTATTCTAGGGCTGGGCCCATGGGCATTGCAAAGTGGGTAGGGTTCCAAATACAAACTTTGTACCTGCCTTCTCTTACTGTTCATCTGCTCTCCTTTATCTCCAATAGTATTTCCCTCTGTCCATATTGCATCCCCTTTTACTGAAACTTTTATTACCTATCTTCTTATTTGGTGCATCCCGAACATGTCACTAGTGGGACCGGTCACCAGTGTAAGGCTCCATTCACACTAGCGCGTTTTTTGATGCATTTTGCATTTTGCAGAAATGCACGGGAATTTTTTAACATGGGTTCCTATGGAACATGTTCACATCAATGCCTTTTTGTTTCTCTGCATTTTTGGAAAGGGTCAGGGACTTTTTTTCATGCAAAATGCAGCGTTTTGCATGTAATAGAATTCAATGGACAAGCATCAAAAATGCAAGTGCACCGTTTTTGCAGCGTTTTTGGTGCGTTTTTGGTGCGTTTTTGCCGTTTTTTTTTTTTTTGAAATTTTTTTTTTTTTATTTTTTTTAAGACTGTAAAAAAAAACTGTAAAAAAAAAATGCAAAACGCAAATCGCGGCAAAAACGCGGCAAAAACGTTGCTCAAAAACGTGGCAAGCATGAAAAAAAACCCTCCAAAAACGCTCAAAAGCAACATGCATAGGTGTGAATCGAGCCTTAGGCCTGGTTCAAACCTATGCATTTTGAAGTGCATTTTCAGTTTTGCAGAAACACACTACAGTCCATTTATCATGGTTTCCTATGGGTCACATTCACATCTGTGCATTTTATAGAAAAGACCAGGGACTTTTTTCTCGTTTTTGGTTCCTTAGACTTTAATGGATCAAAAATGTTTATTGAAAAATGCAAAATGCACATGGGGTATGCAAACTGCAACCTGCAAATGTGTGAACAAGGCCTAACTGTTAATGCAAGTTAGTGTAAGGCTCGATTCACACTAGCGCGTTTTTTGATGCATTTTGCATTTTGCAGAAATGCACGGGAATTTTTTAACATGGGTTCCTATGGAACATGTTCACATCAATGCCTTTTTGTTTCTCTGCATTTTTGGAAAGGGTCGGGGACTTTTTTTCATGCAAAATGCAGCGTTTTGCATGTAATGGATTTCAATGGACAAGCATCAAAAACGCAAGTGCACCGTTTTTGCAGCGTTTTTGATGCGTTTTTGGTGCGTTTTTGATGCGTTTTTGCCGTTTTTTTTTTTTTTTTTTAAATTTTTTTTAAAGACTGTAAAAAAAAAATGTAAAAAAAAAAAAATAAAATAAAAACGCAAAACGCAAATCGCGGCAAAATCGCGGCAAAAACGCGGCAAAAACGCGACTCAAAAACGTGGCAAGCATGAAAAAAAAACCTCCAAAAACGCTCAAAAGCAACATGCATAGGTGTGAATCCAGCCTGAGGCTCCATTCACACTACCGCGTTTTTTGATGCATTTTGCATTTTGCAGAAATGCACGGGAATTTTTTTAACATGGGTTCCTATGGAACATGTTCACATCAATGCCTTTTTGTTTCTCTGCATTTTTGGAAAGGGTCAGGGACTTTTTTTCATGCAAAATGCAGCGTTTTTCATGTAATAGAATTCAATGGACAAGCATCAAAAACGCAAGTGCACCGTTTTTGCAGCGTTTTTGATGCGTTTTTGGTGCGTTTTTGATGCGTTTTTGCCGTTTTTTTTTTTTGTTTTGTTTTTTTTTTTAACTTTTTTTTTAACTTTTTTTTTTTATTTTTTTTAAGACTGTAAAAAAAAAATGTAAAAAAAAAAAAAAAAAAAATAACGCAAAACGCAAATCGCGGCAAAATCGCGGCAAAAACGCGGCTCAAAAACGTGGCAAGCATGAAAAAAAAACCTCCAAAAACGCTCAAAAGCAACATGCATTGGTGTGAATCCAGCCTAAGGCTGGATTCACACCTATGCATTTTTAGTGCTTTTTGCATTTTGCACTACAGACCATTTAACATTATTTCCTATGGAACACATTCTGTAGTCCAAATCTACAAAATGCAAAAAGAACCAAAAATGCATAGGTGTGAATCCAGCCTAAGGCTCCATTCACACTAGCGCGTTTTTTGATGCATTTTGCATTTTGCAGAAATGCACGGGAATTTTTTAACATGGGTTCCTATGGAACATGTTCACATCAATGCCTTTTTGTTTCTCTGCATTTTTGGAAAGGGTCAGGGACTTTTTTTCATGCAAAATGCAGCGTTTTGCATGCAATAGAATTCAATGGACAAGCATCAAAAACGCAAGTGCACCGTTTTTGCTGCGTTTTTGATGCGTTTTTGGTGCGTTTTTGATGCGTTTTTGCCGTTTTTTATTTTTTTATTTTTTATTTTTTTTATTTTTTTAAGACTGTAAAAAAAAATGTAAAAAAAAAAAAAAAAAATAAACGCAAAACGCAAATCGCGGCAAAATCGCGGCAAAATCGCGGCAAAAACGCGGCTCAAAAACGTGGCAAGCATGAAAAAAAACCCTCCAAAAACGCTCAAAAGCAACATGCATAGGTGTGAATCGAGCCTCAGGCTCGATTCACACCTATGCATGTTGCTTTTGAGCGTTTTTGGAGGTTTTTTTGTGATGCTTGCCACGTTTTTGAGCAGCGTTTTTGTAGCGTTTTTACAGCGTTTTTGCGGCGTTTTGCATTTTTTTTTGCAGTTTTTTTAGACTGTATACAGTCTAAAAAAAAATAAAAAATAAAAAACGCAAAAATGCATCAAAAACACATCAAAAACGCTGTAAAAACGCTGCAAAAATGCTGCACTTGCGTTTTTGATGCTGGTCCATTGAATTCTATTACATGCAAAACGCTGCATTTTGCATGAAAAAAGTCCCTGACCCTTTCCAAAAATGCAGAGGTACAAAAAGGCATTGATGTGAACATGTTCCATAGGAACCCATGTTGAAAAATTCCCATGCATTTCTGCAAAATGCAAAATGCATCAAAAAACGCGCTAGCGTGAATGGAGCCTTAGACCCCTTTCACACTGGGGCGGTTTGCAGGCGCTATTGCGATAAAAATAGCGCCTGCAAACCGACCTAAAACTGCTGCTACTGTTTCTCCAGTGTGAAAGCCCGAGGGCTTTCACACTGAAGCGGTGCGCTGGCAGGAGAGAAAAAAAACTCCTGCAAACAGCATCTTTGGAGCGGTGAAGGAGCGGTGTATTCACTGCTCCTTCACCACTCCTGCCCATTGAAATCAATGGGAAAGCACGGCTATACCATAGCTGCGCTATGCGAGTGGTTTTAACCCTTTTTCAGCTGGCAGCGGGGGTTAAAACCACACCGCTAGCGGCCGAATACCGCCGCTAAAACGACGGTAAAGCAGCGCTAAAAATAGCGCCGCTTTACTGCCGACGCCCCCACCGCCCCAGTGTGAAAGGGGCTTAGGCTCGATTCCAATCTATGCATGTTGCTTTTGAGCGTTTCTGCAGTGTCTTTTGTGGTGCTTGCCGCGTTTTTGAGCAGTGATTTTATACAGCGTTTTTACAACGTTTTTGCAGCATTTTGCGTTTTTTTTTAACGTTTTTTTTAGACTGTATACAGTCTAAAAAAAAAAAAACGGCAAAAACGCAAAACGCGTCAAAAATGCTGTAAAAGTGCTGTACTTGCGTTTTTGATGCTGGTCCATTGAATTCTATTACATGCAAAACGCTGCATTTTGCATGAAAAAAAGTCCCTGACCCTTTCCAAAAACGCAGAGGTACAAAAATGCATGTTAAAAAATTCCCATGCATTTCTGCAAAATGCATCAAAAAACGCATTAGTGTGAATGGAGCCTAAATCCACATTTTGAGTTGCCACCAGAACAGGAATAGTAAGGGGGAATGATGTTCCAATGGGGACACTTGCTCCCATGAAACCTCCCATGAAAAGAGGCAAGAAGAGCCAGGAAACCTTTCTAACACTCCGCAGTGAGGTGGTAGCAACATACTTTGCTCCCCATTCTGCTGCCCAACAAACCTGTGGAGATAATATGCTACCTAGTAAGACTGGGAAACTGTCTCCTAATGCCGCGTACACACGATCAGAATTTTGGCTCAAGCTTGTCTTGCGTACACACGGTCACACCAAATTCCGTCCGTCAAGAATGCATGCGGTACAACACTTACGACGGGACTAGAAAAAAGAAGTTCAATACCCAGTGCACCACCCTTTGGGCTCCTTCTGCTGATCTCGTGTTTATCTCGTGTTAGAAGTTTGGTGAGAGACGATTCGCGCTTTTCAGACTCATGCTTTTTCAGATAGTTTTACTGCTCTTCAGTTTGTGCTTGTGGGTTTGTATCTGTTTTTCAGTGCGTGTAGTCAGTTCGTATCTGTTTTCAGTGCGTTCTTGTCCGCTCGTTACTGATTTTCAGCTCGCTCTTCACAGGCCTTGCTTTTCTTCAGTGCATTCTGTTTAGTTTGTTCTGACCAGTCTACGATTTTGAAGCCATGTTGCGGTTATGTACTCATCGTAGAGTTCATGCTGTGCAGGGGCTTGGTGTTGGGGTTCTTATTTTTACCCAAGCCCAGTCCATGAACAGGGTGGGGAGGAGTTCATGGACCAAGAATTGGTTACTCCAACGTTACCAATTCTCTCATATGCCTTTACTGTTGGTGATCCAGAATAATAACTCTGATGATTTCAGAAATTTTCTCCAGATGACGGACCCCGTTTTTTCACCATTTGTTGGCTCACCCCTTATATACGAAGCAGGACACCTTCATGCGGCAAGCCATCATTGCCGAGCAGAGGCTAGTCGCCCCGTTGTGGTACTTGGTGATGGGGAGAAGTCTACAGGACCTCAAGTTCTCTACAGGCATCTCCCCCCAGGCTCTGGGGATCATTATTCCAGAGACCTGTTCTGCCATCATTCAGGTCCTGCAAAAGGACTATATTAGGGTAAGTTTTCTCCTTTAACTTCACATTATATGTATTTAATGTTTGCTAATGTATTGTATTTCTTTCATCATTCAATAATTACCTTAATTGTAATATGCTGTGAATGTCCTCTTTATCCTCATGCATGCTGTAATCTTTTAATGCTCCTTTTTTGTCCTTCATGCATATTTGCCTTCACTAACCTCCCCAGCATGCTATCCTGGGCCCATATACACCTAGCCTAGTCACTTAACAATGTATTTTGTCAGCTCTATTGTAGTGCTTTACCCTAAACACCCACTAAAATGTGTACCAATGTTATTGTAGTCCTTAAATTCAGGCAGAGTGCCAGAGGTTTTTTGTTGGCTCCCAAACTCATTTAGAAACCCCCCCTAAAATTTTTACAATGGGCCATTAGAGGGGGTGAGGAATCCGATAAGTGGACCTTATATTTTTGTCTTTAGATACTGTTGGCCAAGAATGGTTGTGTTCACATCAATTCAGTGACACACAATCTAATACATCAGTATCTCATAACAGTGAACTATACAACTTATAAGTGTCCATAATGATGAATCCAAGTGTATTAACACTATAAGAGTGAAAGTGAAAACATAGATGAGTAAATGAAAAGTGAAATGAAGATATCAAAAATAATAATGATGCACAAAGTCCATGCAAAGCACTGTGTTTCACATAGCATTAAGTGAATAATCTTCCTATAATCCAAACTTCCTTCCACCGTATCGATAGTGATTGTGATCCACTCAAACCGCACTCACCGCAAAGATTTGCCTTGCACTCTCATGCTCAGCATGTAAGCTGTTAAAAACCCACCAGGGTTAATCGAGGTAAATTACACTCTTCAATTTCCAGCAGTGCTCAGCATAAGGAGATGTATCCACTCCAATAGCGTGATAACGTAAAAACATTTCCTAAAATAAACACACGGAATCCACAACCATTGTACTCACATCCTTCCAATATTTAAAAAGCATTTCAGGGTAAACTCATGTAACAAAGCTGTGGCGGTGTACTGTGGTCACGGCGGATCCGAGATGCAGCTTTAAACCTCCCCCTCCCCTCGTTGGTTCCTCGTCACCACAGGGCAGTCACAGCCGAACACAGCAGAGCGTCATACGTCACACGTTACGATAGGTTGCCGTACAGCCACGTCCCCCGACATATTTCGTCATTCCGACTTCTTCATATATTTTTTTTTCATTTAAAAATATTTTTTTTCCATTCAATTTTATTTAAGTTGGCAGCTTTAGGGATTTACATTCATATACAGGAGCGCAGTGGTGGAACATCAAGTCTAGTTGCGCGGAACTTGGTGACCGTTATTCAAGAATGGTTGTGTCTAATCTGCTTGCAATGTTTATGTGCAAAATTACAAATTTTTTTGTGGTTTGACTCCACAGTTTCCTTCAACACCACAGGAATGGCAGACTGTGGCCTCCCATTTTGCTCATCGTTGGGACTTTCCCAACTGCGGAGGGGCAATCGATGGGAAACATGTCCACATCGTCCCACCACCCCATTCAGGGTCATACTATTTTAACTATAAGGGGTTTCATAGTATCGTGTTGATGGCGGTGGTGTCGGCGACATATGAGTTTCTCTATGTGGACATGGGGAAGAATGGCCGGATGTAGGATGGTGAAGTCTTTGCCCAGACCAAGTTCTATGGACGTCTCCAGAGTGGTGACTTGGGATTGCCACCTGCTGAAGAGAACGTGGAAGGACTCCCATTTGTTTTTATAGCTGATGAAGCATTTGGTCTGGGTGATCACATGATGAGGTCATTCCCCCAGAGGACCCTCACCCCAGAGAAGAGGGTTTTTAATTACCGGCTGGCCAGAGCCAGAAGAGTCATGGAGAATACTTTCAGGATAATGGCCAGCCAGTTCTGCTTATTTCTAACAGCAATTAACATGGCGGAGTACAAACTTAACCACATTGTTTTATCCTGCCTCATAACTTTTTAAAGTGAAATGCACCTGGTTATGTTGCCACAGTTGGGCCTGAGGCCGGACTTCATGAGAATTCAATGACGGCCCTGGAAGCTGGCCATCCTGGCTTGCCTCCCCAAAGCGCCCGTGAAGTGTGTGAAAAATATGTGGAATATTTTATGAGTAGGGGGACCATTGCTATGCCAGCTAATTTTTAAATATTTTCAAAATAAAAAAAATTGATATGATAAAATCTTGATTTGGATTTACTGCTTGTGTTTCTTTTATGTCTCCTAGGTTCTCCTAGTGCACTTGTAGTGCCAAGTGGTTTTAACATTATTTAAATAACACCCATTGTCACTGTAAATACCAACTTAATACAAAAAGTGTTATTGAGCATTGAAAGAAGAGCCACACACTGTAGAGTAGAAAGCCTTTTACTCTATGCACATTCACATGTGAGTTCTAAAACATTTTGTGGTAAAAAAAATCTTTTTTTTTAAAGTTTTACCTTGAAATTTTTGAAAAAGTACAGAAACAGGTATGTTTACAAACATAACATACACAACTCTGGAACTTACAAAGTTCAACATTGCAAAAATGAAGGCAATATCAGACATTATAGTGTGAAAAATGTCTTGATCTTGCCTTCATCAGATGGGGTGAAGTCACCGCTGTAAAAGCCAAATTTAGAAGATGTACACAAATTGTGAGTCATAATGGGGATTTCCTTTCTGATCTCAAACCTAATGTCAACATGTGCTATCTCCCATCATGGGGGATCAATGGACGTGTTTTGGTGGTGCAACCACTTCCTCTCACCTACTAGAGTTGGGAGGAAGGGGTTGCACCCACAAAATGCGTACATAGAAATCCCCTGATGGCAGATAGCACATGTTGACACACTGTGTGCATCTTCCAAATTTGGCTTTTAAACTGTATTAAAACTTTATTACAGAAATTTGTCAAAAAAAAGGTGTAATCTTTTTTGGATTTAGATTCTCCCTAGTATATCAATCATGTTGTTCTGTCTTTGTTCAACCTTCTTGGCTTTTTCGTTGATAAGGTCTAAATCCCGACTACACCACATTATGTCCTGGATAAGCCGTTGTGCACTGTCACTGTTGAAATAAGTAGATTGTTCTTCCACAAAGTGCACATCACCTAAAATAAAAATACACACCATGTGTTATAAATATGCAGGCATACATCTACATCTGAATCTGTGGTGTCAGACACTGACTTGTTGTGGTGACAATTTCAATCACTTCTTCCACCTCTCCTTCCTCCACATCCTCAGATTGTGGTGTCCTCTGTTCCCCTTCTTTTGGAGGTGGGGGTTCCTGTTGTCCTCCAACGTCCCAAGTCTTTTCTCCCCAATGAGAATGAAACAAAAGGTATACTTAGCACACAGATATTTGTGGCCATAAATATGAATGTGAAACATTGCTTGGAAGTGGGGTACAATTGTCTGTTTGGGCAGAGTTTTCAAGTTGAAGACATGATTAATTCCCTTAACCAGGCTTGAATATTTTCATTTTTTGGACAAGTTTCACACATGTAGACACCGCAAGTATCCACTGGAGTACCTGTGTGGGACACCTTAAAAAGTTTGTTCTTGTGTCCCACACTAGTGCTCCTGAGTCCAGTTGTGTAAACAGCTGCTGAGTGTCCTCTCCTTACATTACACCGAATACAGTTTGCAATTCCTTCTAGTTACAAACACATCTAGACAACAATGTCCTAAACTTCTTTTCATACAAATTAGCATGACCAAATGTAGTTAACCCTGTATCTGCCCAAAACATATATATATATATATATATATATATATATATATATATATATATATATATATATATATATATATATATATATATATATATATATATATATGTATATAGTTGGCAAATGAACGATATTTCTTACGACCGATTACTGTGCCCATGAACATGAAAGTAGCCGTTTTAAACTGTACAACAGTAAAGAAAAGCACATGGAGCAGCATGCAAGTATAAATAATAATAGGAACACACGACAACTACTTACTTTTTAGAAGCACTTTCTTGATCCTTCTGTACTGATCCTGCTCCCTCAATTTCAGGTCTGACCAGCGTTTCCTCAATTGCTCCTTGGATCATCATACCTGGCACAGACTCTTCACAACTTTAGTCATGATCTTGGCCTTTCTCACATTTGGGTTTAGGTACGGTCCATACTTCCCATCATAGTCGGTCCTCTTCAATATGTCCACCATCTCCACCATCTCACCAAAGGACATATTGGAGGCCTTAAATTTTCTCCTCCGGGATTGGTACGTTTCTTGCTCCAGGCTTTCCTCCTCCTCGTTACTGCTATTATACACCTGCTGTGTCTCCGCCATGTTGTCTCCCACTGTGCCAAAAGAGAAGGGGCGGGGAATATTCTAGAAAGAATGTCAGGGGCGGGCGACGCGGGTAGAGTTTCATATAAAGCTAACACGTGTGTGTCGTACATACAATCTGTGAGTGGAGGAAACGCCGAACGTTATAACGAAGGTAACTTTTTAACTTGTGACATCAGTGGCCTATACTCGTTCAAGATTGAGGCCTATATTGGGATAAGATTAGGAGAGTTTAGCCTGATATTAGTGTTTTGGTCTTGTGTTTTGTCTTTCAGCAAATATGAAACAATTCAAAGACCCTGAATTCATGGGCCAGTTCATAGACAGATACAGGGATTTGAGAAATTTGTGGAAGGTTAAAAAACCCTTATATCGCAATAAACTAGCCAGGAAGGCATCACTGGAGAAACTGCTGCAATTTGTGAAGACGCAGGTCCCTGATGCAGACATCGAGTTTGTGGAGAAGAAAATTGGTAGCTTGAGAAGCACATATAGGAAGGAGCTTAATAAGGACCAGGCTTCCATGAGATCAGGAGCTGCAGCAGAGGATGTGTATGTACCCAGTCTATGGTGCTACAACAGGATGTGATTTCTGGAAGACCCGATGGAAGCCAGGGAATCACTTTCTACACTTCCATCCACCCTTCCCTCAACCCTTCCCTCAACCCCAGCTGAGGCTTCCGAGGACCAACCTGGGCCTTCCATCTTGGAAGAAGTTGAAGAGCCCAGCTTGAGCCAGGTATAGGATTTTTTAAAATATTTATTGTCCAAAAATGATTGTTGCTAACTACCGTATTTATCGGCGTATAACACGCGGCGGCGTATAACACGCACCCCAAGTTTAGGAGAGAATTTTAAGGAAAAAAACTTTTAGGAGGGAAGTTTAAGGAAAAGAAACTTACATTAAAATGCCCATTAATGCAGCCTTATCAGTGTTCATCTGCAGCCTTGTTAGTGTCATTGCAGCCTTTTCAGTATCAGTGCAGCCTTGTCAGTGCAGCCTTGTCCCCAGTGCAGCCTTGTCCCCAGTGCAGCCTTGTCAATGCAGCCTTGTCCCCAGTGCAGCCTTATCAATGCAGCCTTGTCCCCAGTGCAGCCTTATCAATGCAGCCTTGTCCCCAGTGCAGCCTTATCAATGCAGCCTTGTCCCTGCATCCTTGTCCCTGCAGCCTAGTGTCCATGCTCCATGCCTGCTGCCGCCGCCGCCGCCATACACATGTGAGTAGTTTTAAATATGGCGCCGCGGAGTTCGGAGAGACTCGGCGCCGGCGGAAGTGAACGAACGCCGCCGAGATACACATAGCCGAGGGTTCTCGGCTCTTTCCGGCGCCGCTCACAGTCCCGCCCAGTCCCGCCCTATGATGGACATAACACAGGTCCAATGGCGGGACTGGGCGTGACAGTGAGCGGCGCCGGAAAGAGCCAAATACACCCGACTATGTGTATCTCGGCTCTGTGATTTCGGCGGCGCTCGTTCAGCACTGCCGAGCCCCTCCGAAGTCCGCGGCGCCATATTTGAAACTACTCGCTATATAAATGTCGGCGGCGATCGCCGACATTCACATAGCGATAGCGGGAATCGGCGTATAACACGCACCCACGACTTTCCCCTGATTTTAAGGGGAAAAAAGTGCGTGTTATACGCCGATAAATACGGTAGATGTTATTACTGCTAACAAATTAATGATTTAACAAAAAGTGTTTGACATATCAATAGACAGTAGGGGCTAAAAATGAGTGTGACAAGAATGAAAAATGCTGGGGTCAGAATGATAGTCTTTTCTATTTATTAACATTCAATTTGCAACAGTCATGAGCTGAAAATTGTGTGTGATTGATGAACCAAAAACTAAAACTATGTCCCTTTTTCAAACACAGGAAGACCTCAGCCAGGACGAGGCTCTGGAATGTGGTAGCCAGGAAGAGGCAGGGGTAAGTTTTAACCAGGAGGTGGCCAGGCCCAGTAGCCTCACCCAATCCCAGGTGCCTCCCCTCCGTCTTACAACAAAAAGGGCCAGGAAGGGGAGTAACGTGGAGAAGGCAGCACTGGGCCTCATTAAGGACGCTAATGCGGCCCTGAAAAGCCCCCCCGATGCTAAAGAGGCCTATGGCTGCTATGTAGCTGCTAAATTGCAGCAAATGGAGGAGGGCCAACACTTCAGGTGTGAGAAATTTATTTTTGAGGCCATTCAGAAGGGGTTGAGTGGCCAAATAAGAGATAACATGCACTTATGTGTGCTTGCCCATCCTCCTCCTCCTGCTGCAAGTCCATCTCCAGAGCCACAGCCTCCAAGGAAGGCTGCAGGGTAGGCTGCAGGGAACCGTGGAGGGAAGGCTGCAGGGAAGACAAGTAAGTGATGGCCTGGGTTCAGTCTGGTCTGACAGAAGACGCAGGCTGTTGTAGTACCAAAACCTGGGGACATATATGTCATCTGCTGCTGTTCATGATCTTGGGGAGTCCAGGACCAGATTGTGCTCCCCATTATATGGACTTCTCAAGTTACCAATTTTATTTTCAAAATTGTTGATATGTGCCCTGGGGTAGAAAGGCTTCGCAAATTCCAGCAGTTTCTCCAGCGTGGCCTTCCTCTTTATTTTGTTATCAGCCAGAATAAATGGAGATTTTTTTTTCTGAAAATACTTGCCTATGTGTTTTTCTTCAAATAGGACAGTTTGTGAGTAGGCAGGTACATTTCAAAAATACAATGTCAAATTAACAAGGGACACCAACCTCCTTGAGCTTTAAAAATACAAGATAATAATGTTGTTGTGTAAACTTGACACACAAAAAAAATATTATGGAGATGACTAGAAAATAATTTCAAAATATTCCAAAAAAAAGGACTTCTTGATTGAAAAAAAAATGACAATAAAAAATAATTCCAAACATTATTATTGAGATCTGGCTTTAAAAACAAAAAAGATTATTCATGAGATCATGAGAAATAATAAAGAAAGAAGCTTGTGAGAACTCTGTGTGAATATGAGCAGCAAAACAACTTTGTTCTTCTAGCATTATAAAGAAGAAGAGCATGGGCTGCATTAAACTATTGAAAAAATTTCAGCGTGACGAATGTGCCATCTCCATTACGAACGGTAGTTTTACCAGACCGAGCGCTTTCGTCTCGTACTTGAATCTAAGCGTGCGTCAGTTTTTGCACGTCGGAATTGCATACACACGAACGCATTTTCGGATAGGAACTTTTTCCGACCGAAAAATTGAGAACCTGCTCTCAATCTTTTGCTGGCAGGAATTCCATCAGCAAAAGTCCGATGAAGCATACATACGGTCGCATTTTCCAACCAAAAGCTCTCATTGGTCTTTTGCTGGTCGAATTTCCAATCGTGTGTACGTGGCATAAGACTGCCACAGCTCCTGTGGCTCCTAATGATTCCTCACAAGCAAACAGCAGGGATCACTTATGCTGAAGGAAACTCAGAGTCCAGTCACCTTAGCCAGGATTTGGAGCCTACAGCATGGTACATCAAAGACAGCAATACCCGCCCAGACATGCTTATAGCAGACTTATAGGGCGTACACACGGTCGGACTTTGTTCGGACATTCCGACAACAAAATCCTAGGATTTTTTCCGACGGATGTTGGCTCAAACTTTTTTTGTCTACACACGGTCGCACAAAGTTGTCGGAATTTCCGATCGCCAACCACGCGGTCACGTACACCACGTACGACGAGACTAGAAAAGGCCGGTTCAGAACCAAGCGCGGCACCCTTTGGGCTCCTTTTGCTAATCTCGTGTTAGTAAAAGTTTGGTGAGAGATGATTCGCGCTTTTTCAGACTCATGGCTTTCAGATCGTTTTCTGCCGTTCAGTTTGTGCTTGTGGTTTTGTATCTGCTCTTCAGTGCGTGCAGCAAGTTCCGCGTGACTTTAGGTAGTCATTGTATTCTTGTTCGTCGTTACTGGTTTTCAGGTCGCTCTTCACAGGCCTTGCTGTTCTTCAGTGTGTTCTGTTACTTCGTTCTGAGCAGCCGACCGTTTTCTAGCCATGTTTCGTATGCGTACTCCTCGTAGAGTTCGTGCTGTGCGGGGGCTTGGTGTTGGGGTCCTGACCTTGACACAAGTCCAGTCCATGAACAGGGTGGGGAGGAGTTCATGGACCAAGAATTGGTTGCTTCAGCGTGACCAGTTCTCTCATATGCCTTTGCTCCGTGAGATCCGTGAGAATAATCCTGATGATTTCAGGAACTTTCTCAGGATGACGGACCCCGTGTTTCACCGTCTGTTGGCTTCGCTGACCCCCTATATCAGCAGGCAGGATACCTGCATGAGGCAAGCCATCACTCCGGAGCAGAGGCTCGTCGCTACCCTGCGGTATTTGGCGACAGGGAGAAGCCTGCAGGACCTCAAGTTCTCGACAGGCATCTCCCCCCAGGCTCTGGGGATCATTATCCCAGAGACCTGTTCTGCCATCATCCAGGTCCTGCAGAAGGAGTATATGAAGGTAAGATTTTTAGCCTTTTATATCACATTTTATTGTATTGAATGTTTGCTAATATCTTGTATTTCTTTCCTCATTCCCTAATTACCATGCTTGTAATATGCTGTGAATGTCCCCTTTGTTCTCATGCATGCTGGATTTTTATGTAATTATTATTTTAGGTCCTTCATACATATTTGCCCTTCAATAACCTCCCCAGCATGGTGTCTCCTGCCCTATATTCACCTCATGTAGTCACTTAACAATGTATTTTATCAGCTCTATAGTAGTGCTTTACCCCAAACACCCCCTAAACTGTTTGGAAATGTTATTTTTGATTTAAATTCTGGCAGAGTGCCAGAGGCTTTTTTTTGTTGGTGTCCCCAAATAATTTTTTGTAACCCTCCCTCCCCCAACTGCTAAGTCAGCTGATCCCAATTCTCTATCTATCCTCAATCATCTATCTGCTGACTTTACCAAACCCATACACACTATACCCATCTCTTTACTGGTCAGATTTATGGATGCATTCCCCAAAGCATGTAGTGCAAGGGCCTGCCTGTATACTTTCCAATGGTACTGTTTAAAGTTTTTGTATCCTATTATTATCTTGACAGGTAATAGCAGAATGTCCAAATGTCCTCAAATGTGTACAGTGTGTATTTATATCTTTGTATTATGACACTTCTTACCTGCCCAGTGGTCTGCCAATAGCGTAACTAAGGAGGGGCTGTTCAAAGTAATACCCATTATTTAGGCATTCATCTCTCAATGAAGTGAAGAGGGTTACCTGTCCAAGATTTCCACACACCCCCTATAATGTTAGAAATGGCCCATGAGAGGGGGGGGGGAATATGATAGGTGTACCTTATACTTTGGCCTTGTTAAATTCCCCTTACTAAATGCTATCTGGAGGTTGCCCCATAATGTTTGTGTCTAATCTGCTTGCCACGTTTCTGTGAAAAAATAGTAATGTTTATTGTTTTTTCCTCAACAGTTTCCTTCCACGCCACAGGAATGGCAGACTGTGGCCTCCCACTTTGCCCAGCGGTGGGACTTTCCTAACTGCGGAGGGGCAATTGATGGGAAACACGTCCACATCGTCCCACCACCCAACTCGGGGTCGTACTATTATAATTACAAGGGGTTTAATAGTATAGTGATGTTGGTGGTGGTGTCGGCTAATTACGACTTCTTGTATGTGGACGTGGGGAAGAATGGCCGGATGTCCGATGGTGGTTTCATCGCCCAGACGGAGTTCTACAGGCGTCTCCAGAATGGCAGCTTGGACTTGCCAGCTCCAGAGGACAATGTTGAAGGACTCCCATTTGTGTTCGTTGCTGATGAAGCGTTTGCGCTGGGGGACCACCTGATGCAGCCATTCCTGATGAGGACCCTCACCCCGGAACAGAGGGTTTTTAATTACCGGCTGGCCAGAGCCAGAAGAGTGGTGGAGAACACATCTGGAATCCTGGCCAGCTGGTTCCGCCTATTTATGACACCCATCCATATGGCGGAGTATAAACTGAACCATATAATACTTGCGTGCTGTGTTCTCCATAACTTTTTAAGGAAACATTCGGCCAACTATGCTGGCTCAGTTGGGCCTGAGGCCGGAATCATACATCAAACCACACTGACGGCGCTTGAAAGCGGCCGTCCTGGCTTGCCCTCCCTGAGTGCCCGTGATGTCCGGTTACGATACCAGGAGTTCTTTGCGGGTAGGGGGGCTATCAATATGCCAGACAATCTGTGAAGCCTTTTTATAATAAACAAAAAAAATAATTCTTGGTGGACATTTACTGCTTGTGTTTGTATTAGCTGACCCTGACAGAAATGTTTTGAGTGCAGAAAATGGCGTGATTGTGTAACCTTATACAAAGCACTGTTGGCTGTTATTTACTAAATGCAAAAACACATTTCACTACAAGTGCACTTGCAACTGCACTGAAACTGCACTTGTAGTGCAAAGTGGATTTGCCCTTAGGAAATAACCCCCATTTTCTCATAAAACAACAATTACATCACTCCAAAAGTGTTGTAGCGTTGAGACAATAATCCACACATTCTTGATTAACAATCTTTTTAATACCTGCACAATCACATGTGCATTTACCAAAGGTTTTTCAGACAAACCAACATGTTTGTTGTATACCAATTTTTGTGGTGGCATTATCCAAAATCAAAATGTCCATTTTATAGAAAACAGGCCTGTGTAAAACCAACAAGAAAAGACACAAATCTTGAACTTACAAACGTAACATTTGGTCGAATTTGAAGGCAATATCAGACATGAGTATTTAGAAACTGTGTTTGATATTGCGTTCAGATGGGGGAAATCACCCCTGGAAAAGCCAAATTTGGAAGATGCACACAAATTTCCCAATGTCAACATGTGCTATCTGCCATCACGGGGGATCAAGGGATGTGTTTTGGGGGAGCAAGCCCTTCCTCACCGCTACTTTATTATTGAGGAAGGGATTGCACCCCCAAAACACGTCCATTGATCTCTCGTGATGGCAGATAGCACATGTTGACACACTGTGTGCATCCTCCAAATTTCGCTTTGGGAAAAATCACAAAAACATTTTGCACATTGTAGCACACAAAAGAAGAAAGTGATTTGGAGGGGTTTTAAACTCGCCCCAAAACATCAATGATGTTTTTATATTTTGGAATAACATCATTGATGTTTTGCTTGATGATTTCCAATTGTAAATTACACCCCATGATCTCCCCGATCAGGATCTGGGCACTTTCGGATGTGAAAGGATCTGGATCCACAACCTCACGATCACCTAAAAAGAGAGGAACCCCAAAATAAATTTGGTTTCAAAAAATAGCCGCCATCCATCTCTTATCTGAGCCTGTGGTTGCAGACACTCACCTGTTGTGGTGACTAGTTCCACCACGTCTTCATCCTCCTGCTCAGCTTGTGTTGGGGGGATTTCCCCTTCTTCCAGAGGGGAGGCTCTGGTCTCCTCAGATGAGGGGTGTCCTCCGAGTCTTTTATCCCCTATGTAAAACAAAAATGGTATAATTAGCACACAGATATTTGATGGCAGAACTATAAATAGGAAACATTGCTTAGAAGTGGGGTACAATTATCTATTTTAGCAGAGTTCCAAGATGTAGCTTTTTTAGTGTCCTTTGTCAAGCTGCGATACTTTACCTGTTTTGTACAAGCTTCACAGATGGAGACCCCCCTATAGTATACACTGGAGCACCTGTGTGCCCCCCCTAATAAAAATGTTGTTCTTTTGTCCCACACTAGTGCTCCAGTGTCCAGATGTGAAAACAGCTGCTCAGTGTCCTCTCCTTACACAGAATCTAGTTTGCATTTCATTCTAGTAACAAAGCCATCTACACAACCCAATTCTTTGAAGACAAGTATAGGGCGTCAAAATGGTGGCCAAATGCATATGGGCTAAACAATGGTATTTTATATTTGGAACGAAAAATGTTTGATCCGAACGAATAATGTGCCCATGAACATGAAAGTTGCCATTTTAAACTGTACAACAGTTCCTAAAAGCACATGGAGCAGCACGAACGTAATAAACACAAAAAGAATAGGAACACAGCACAACTACTTACTTTTTTGCAGCACTCTCCGGATCTTTCTGTACTGCTCATGTTCTCGTAATTTCAGGTCAGACCACCGGTTCCTGAGCTGATCTTTCGATCGTCATACCCCGAAATTCCGGTGCAGACTCCTGACCACTTTTGCCATGATCTTGGCCTTTCTGACATTGGGGTTGGGGTAAGGCCCATACTTTCCATCATAGTCAGCCTTCTTCAGGATGTCGACCATCTCCAACATCTCCCCAAAGGACATATTTGAGTCCTTAAATCTCCTTCTGGATCGGGACGTTTCAGGCTCCGGCCTTTCCTCCCCCTCCTCTTCGTTGCTACAATTAGCACGCACCTGCTGTCTATCCGCCATGTGCTCTTCCCCCACTGCGCCGAACGAAAAGGGGCGGGGAATAGACTAGAAAGAACGTCAGGGGCGGGCGGAGTTATACGCATGCGCAGTGTGTATAAAGCGTAACACACCTTTGTCTTACGTACGATCTGTGAGCGGAGGAAGGAGCATCGGAGACGCCGATCGTGATAACGAAGGTAAGATCTAAACTTGCGCCTATACTGCTTCGAAATGGAAGCCTATATTGTAACAAGATTAGGGGAGTTTTGCCTGACATTAGGGTTTGTCTTGTGTTGTGTCTTGCAGAGAAAATGGATGGGTTCAATGACCACAATTTCCTGCCCCTGTTCATAGACAAGTACAGTGAGCTGCCCTGTCTGTGGCAAGTACAAATCAAAATCGCAAAAAAAAATAAAAATAAAATACAAACACAAAAAAAGAATCTACATTAAAGCCAAAAAATATATAAAAAATATACAAAAATATGTTGTCAGATGTGAGAAATCAAAATATATTGAGGGAATTACGATAAATAGTAACAAAATAAGTTTGTGAGAAGTGTGTGTGAATATGAGCAGCAAAACTACTTCATTCTTGTCACATTATAAAGAAGAAAAGAGTGCGCTGTATTAAACCATTTTGAACATTGCAGCGTGACGAAAGTGCTGTATCCATTGCGAACGCTAAGTTTACCAGAACGAGCTGTTCCGTCTTGGAATTTCTTCTGAGCATGCGTGGCACTTTGTGCGTCGGAACAGGCCACACACGGTTGGAATTGACGCGATCGGATTTTGTTGTCGGAAAATTTTATCCCCTGCTGTCCAACTTTGTGTGTCGGAAAATCCGATGGAAAATGTCTGATGGAGCCCACACACGGTCGGAATTTCCGACAACACGCTCCGATTGGACATTTTCCATCGGAAAATCCGACCGTGTGTACGGGGCATTAGAGACTTGGGAATTCTCAGGCACCTTAATCACTAAGCTGAACTTGGCTACTTCTACTTACAAATCAATGAGATTGTAAAGTACGAACTTAAGGATCTGAAAGAATCTCTCTGTAGCCTCAACACATAGGTAGATACCATTGAGTCTGCACAAATCAGTCTTAGACCCTTATCCGAGCACGCAACCTGGCAGGCCACAGGAAAAGAGGGGGGGACGAGAGAGCGCCCCCCCTCCTGAACCGTACCAGGCCACATGCCCTCAACATTGGGAGGGTGCTTTGGGGTAGCCCCCCAAAGCACCTTGTTCCCATGTTGATGGGGACAAGGGCCTCATCCCCACAACCCTTGCCCGGTGGTTGTGGGGGTCTGTGAGCGGGGGGCTTATCAGAATCTGGAAGCCCCCTTTAACAAGGGGACCCCCAGATCCCGGCCCCCCCTGTGTGAAACGGTAAGGGGGTACCTACCATTTCACAAAACTGTCAAGAATGTTAAAAATGACAAGAGACAGTTTTTGACAATACCTTTATTTAAGGTCTTCTTTTTTTCCATCTTCTTTCCTCTTTTCTTCTATCTTCTTTCTTCTATCTTCCTTCGGTTTCTTCCTCCATCTTCTTCTTCTTCTGGTTCTTCCTCCGGTGTTCTCGTCTGGCATCTTCCTCCGCTGCGTCTTCTTCTGAGACCTGAAGGGCCTGGTATGGAATTTAGGGGGACCCCCCACGCCATTTCTTTAAAAAATTTTGGTTCGGGGTTCCCCTGTGGGGAAATATCATGCCGTTTTTTATCAATGAACTTTTATGTGTATTGTCGGACCAACAATTCATTAATAGCCGCGAGTAGTTTTAAATGACTTTTTTTCCTTTGAAATGTCATTTTGCTGTCAGACTGTTCTAAACATGGCAAACATGCGCCCTTTTACAGGCATACTATAGGCACCCCCCAGGTACGAAATTTAAAGGAATATTACACTTTTATTGTTTCACTTTAAGCATTATTAAAATCACTGCTCCTGAAAAAACGTCAGTTTTTAAAACTTTTTTTGCATTGATCCATGTCCCCTGGGGCAGGATCCAGGTCCCCAAACACTTTTTTTTTGTTTACAAATGTTTTTATTGCAGAATGGTATAATATCTGGGTGAACAAGTGTTGAAGGTGCAGGAGGTACAATGGTAATATAATCAGTAATAGCTGAACAATATAATTCTTGCAAAGTATATCTCAGTACAGTACAGTACAATCATGGTGCACCCAATAAATCAGAGCAATGTGAAACATAAAAAAAGAAACAATACAAAAAAAAAGAAAAGGGAAAGAAACAAAAACACATTATTTTGATAAATGTGCATCCCATACATATTATCATAGCCATCAATCCATGAGGATGTTGTGTGACCTTATACCTGAAGTCAGGAGGCTATGCAGCTATTAGAGGTACATTCTCATACAGATTCCATCTTTTGGGAACATAATCATATCTATTGTGATTCAGCTATTGGGGCCGAAGGATCCCTTAGTCTATCACTTAGCAGGTGAGCCGTCCAAATATTCCATTTACGGTCAAAAATGTACATGGAGTCCAGGAGAGTATGGTGTATTCTTTCCATAGTCCTGATGGACTCCATACGTGAGATCACCTGCGACCAAGGTACGTGGGGATGTTTCCAGTTCAAGGCTATTGCCCATTGAATAACACTAAAAAGAGTGTGAAATAATTTCTGTAATGGGATGGGAACCTCTGGGAGTTCTGCAAAAAGCAGACACATTGGAGAGGTCAGAGTAATCGAGATACCTGAGACAAGTGATATGAGAGACATAGTCTTATGCCATATGGTATCCAGGGCCTTACAGCTCCAGAACGTGTGCAACAGCGTTCCCCTGTCCTGGCATCCTCTAAAACATGTGCCAGGCACCAGGGGATAAATTCTGTGGAGACGATCAGGAGTGTAATACCACCTGGTGTGAATTTTGAGAGTTGTCTCTTTAATGGATATAGATCGCGTGCATTTGTGCATATTAGCTATCATAACTTGCCAGTCCTCCACAGAGAATTCTTGGGCCATCTCTGCCTCCCAATCCTCCATTGCCTTAGATTTTTGAGGAGAGTTAAGGTCATTAAGGTATCTATATAGAATGGATATGGTCCCCCTATCTCTTGAAGCCTCTCCACACATCGACTCAAACGGGGTCTTAGATAAGTCAACTCCACCAGAGATAAGTGCTGAGTAAAAGTGTCGTATTTGCAGGTATTGGTGAAACTCAAATCGTCCCATATCATGGGTTTGCTGCAGGTGAGCATAAGAGCAAAAGGAGGCGTTCTGCAGCAAGGATTCAAGGTTCACCAAACCCCTAGCGATCCAACCACAGAATGATGATTTGGATGAGAAGGCCGGGGGGAAGGGTGGTTCACCTAAAAAGGAGGATAAGAGGGGTCTATCTGATTGTAACTTAAATTTCTTGGAGTAAAGGGACCAAAGGTACAGTGATTGGCATACTATAGGGTTAAGTGGGGTGATATCTTTTGGGGTTATAGAGCGAGACCACAATAGACCTGGAAGGTGGTATGGTGCAACCGAGATCTGCTCAAACTGCAGCCAAGGTATAGAGGCGGGGGGGTATGCCACTGTGCCAATTGAATGAGGCGGGATGCCAAAAAGTACTTCCAAAGGTCCGGGCAACCTAAGCCCCCCCTTATCTGTGTTCTATACATCATCAAACGTCCTATGCAGGGTTTTTTGTTTTGCCATACAAACTTGAGCAGAGCCGACTGCACCGTCAACAGGGTGGAGCGAGAAACATATAGAGGCAAAGACCTAAACAGGAATAGAAGTTTTGGAAGGATATTCATTTTTATTGCTTGAATCCTACCCAGAAATGATATACGGTATGAGGACCATTGATTTAAAAGGAGTTTAACTTTGGAGAACGCCGGGGGATAATTTAAAGAGTATATTTGTTTGAGAGAGGGGGCCAGCTTAATGCCTAGATATTGTAAAGAGGTGTGGTTCCACGTGAATTTGAATTTATCCTTAAGTGTAGTTAATAAAAGTTGTGGAGGGTGGATGGGCATCGCCGTACACTTGCTAGGATTAATTCCGAGGCCTGTTAATTTTTGGAACGAATTTAGAGTGGACATGAGGTTGGGGAGGGAGATCAAGGGGTCCGAAATAAATAAAAGTACCGTATATACTCGAGTATAAGTCAAATTTTTCAGCCCTTTTTTTTGGGCTGAAAGTTTCCCTTCGACTTATACTCGAGTCCGCGCCGTCTGTCTGCATGATCAGCGTGTCATGCAGGCAGACGGCGGCCGGCGTGTGCTGATAATGCACGGAGGCTATTCCAGCTTTCAAAAGCCGCGCCTCCTGCTCTTCTGTGATAGGCTGAACAGCTGTCAGTGTACAGCCTATCACGGACATTCTCTCATCCTCGTCCGTGGTATGAGAATGAGAGAATGTCCGTGATAGGCAGTCAGCGGTCAGCCTATCACAGACGAGAAGGAGGCGCGGCTTTTGAACTGTGGAATGGCCGCCGAACAGTATCATCACACGGCCGCTGTCTGAGGATGGAGATCGCCACAGGAAGGCTACACAGGACACAGGTAGGCTGCACATGCACACAGGACACACATGCACCCATGCACACAGGACACACATGACACACATACACACATGACACACATACACACAGGACACACATGACACACATACACACAGGACACACATGCACACAGGACACACATGTACAGGACACACATGTACAGGACACACATGTACAGGACACACATGTACAGGACACACACACATGTACAGGACACACATGTACAGGGTACAGGTAGGCTGCACAGGACACAGGGAGGCAGGCAGCTGCAGATGGACATTATTGACCCTCTGCATTTCTCACCCTCGACTTATACTCGGGTCAATAAGTTTTTCCCAGTTTTTTGTGGTAAATTGGGGGTCTCGACTTATACTCGGGACGACTTATACTCGAGTATATACGGTACATCGTCCGCATAGAGGCTAAGTTTAAATTCTCGGTCTCCTTTTATGTAACCTCTAATGTTCTGGTTGTTGGAAATGGACCTAGACAGGGGCTCCATGGCGAGTGCAAATAATAAAGGAGAGAGGGGACACCCCTGTCTAGTACCACACTGCAAAGAAAAATAGTCTGAATTACATCCCGGCAACTTTATGCGGGTCTTAGGGTGATGGTAAAGGGCTTTAAAGCCTTGTAGAAATGCCCCCCTAAATCTAAATTTTAACAATACTGTGTCTAGATACGTCCAAAGGACACTGTCAAATGCTTTATTTATGTCCAAACTTAGAAGCAGTACCTGGTTTGAGTGCATATGGGCGTCCTGCACAATGTTGGTGGCTAAACGGATGTTATCTGTGATCTGTCTCGATGGGATGAAACCGGTTTGGTCAGGGGATATCAAAGACTGTATCACTTTAGCTAGCCTGTCTGCCAAGATCTTTCCAAATATTTTAAGGTCGTTATTAATAACCGATATGGGGCGAAAATTTTGAGGGAGAGTATGGTCTTTGCCCGGTTTGGGTATGAGGGACATGTTAGCTAACAGCATTTCCTCAGGGAATTGTTTTCCTCCGAGGACCTGATTGTACATGTTGGTAAGTGTGGGGAGTAAAGAATCTGCAAATTTTTTGTAATAGACTGCTGAGAACCCGTCCGGGCCTGGGGCCTTAGATGGCTTAAGGGAGGATATGATAGAAGCCACTTCCTCTGACGAACAAGGAGCATTGAGGATATCAAGATGCTCCTCTGTCAACTGGGGAAGCAAGAGAGTGTCCAACCATGACTGCATGGGTGGGGGAAGGGAGGGATCTGAGCCCGAAAATAGTTTCTGATAAAAAGGAGGAAAAGATATTCAAAACCTGTTTAGGATGGGAGGTAAAGTTGCCATTTTTATCCTTCAGTTTATAAAGGTGGGTCGGTTGGGATGATTGTTTTAGTTTACGGGCAAACATCGTGGAGGCTGAGTTACTGTGAAGGAGAAAACGAGCTTTGGACCACCTAAGAGATTTTTCTATGTGACCAGAAAGTATATCGTCAAGGGCCCTTCTCTTTTCAGTGATCCGTTGAAGGTGTCTGAGTGTGACTGTGATATAAACGTTCTAGTTCTAAGGTGAGTTTATGAGTGTCCTGCTGTCTTTGGCGTTTTTGTGTTGTAGAGATTTCTATTAGGTGGCCTCTCATAACAGCCTTATGGGCAGCCCAGAGGGTGATTGGGGAGATATCCTCGACATTATTGATTCTAAAATATTCTTTAAGGCGATCCATCAGTTGAGCCAGGATCACTGGGTCTATATGTAGTGCTTCGTTTAAGCGCCAAGACCTAGCCGTGTGGGGGAGGCCTAAACAAGAAATATTGGTGGAAACCATGTGATGGTCCGACCAAGGGCATATATGTATATTGGCTGAGGTGGAATTCACCGCTAGAGAAGGAGTGCAAAAAACATAATCCAGACGAGAGTAACTATCGTGGGGGTGGGAATAAAAGGTGTATTCTTTCGAACCTATATTATGGGCCCTCCATACATCTATCAACTGAGAGGATCGCAAGGAATACTGAAGGGATTTGGGAAAAGCCTTAGAGGTTGGGCATGTCCTACTTCTGTCCAATCCTGAATGGGCTACCAGGTTGAAATCCCCTCCAATTAACAGATGGAGGGAGTGAAACCTTTCCAGGATCTGGAAGAATTCTTTAAAAAATGTGGCCTGTGAGGCATTAGGCGCATATATTGAAGATAGGGTCAATTGTTTGTGCTGGATGGTGCCCTGAATAATCACAAACCGACTGTCTGGATCTTTATATGTCTGTTGGACCTGAAATAACACTGAATTCCTGATAAAGATAGCGGCCCCTCTAGACCTGGACCCATAGGTAGTGAAAAAGCATTGTTTAAATGTTTTATCAAAGTATGATGGGTGGTTATCGCTGGAGAAATGTGTCTCCTGAAGCAGTATAATGTCCGCTCCAAGTGACTTATAAGCTTTAAATGCTTTCCTTCGTTTTTGAGGGGTATTAAACCCTTTTACATTGTGAGAAATTACCTTGATACCCATAGTGGGTCCAAAGGGGTAGCTTTAAGATTGGAATTGGGTCCAGGTCGAGAGTGGGCTCCACAACAGTATGAAGTCCCCCAGGGTGAGGCCCAGCCAGGGAGAATAGCCCCCACATAATACATACATGCTTTATCTGAGATGGCAATACATATATCAAAATGATAGTACCTTCTGAGTTGGGTAGCACAAAAAGAGCAAAAAAAGCAAAAAAAATAAAAAAATAAAATAAAATAGTAAACCAATGCGAAGAATTTGAAAACCAGGCCAAAAAATAGCCAACAATAGTCTAGGGGGGCAATGGGGAAAGACATCCCATATACCCAAAAAATGGTGTCCATTCGGACCAAAAGGTCCAACACTCTATGTTTTAGTGTCCGTGTGATCTGCACGGATGCAGATATATCCAGAGGGTTTACCTGTGATAGGTCTGTCGGCTCCAACATCACTAAACAGATGAAGAGCCGGCCAGTCCCCAATATTGACGAGTGTGGGGTCTCACCGGCGGACGCGACCAGGATTCCACATGGAGCCAGGAGATTCTAGGTGCATCAAAGCATGGCAGGGGAGGATCAGAGTTCTCAACCTTATGGGAGAAAAACAAAACAGAGCAGCGAGAGGAGACATCGAAAAAGGGAGAGAGAAAAAAAAAACAAAACAAAAAATAAATGCTGCTGCTTCTGTTAGTCCCGTCGTTGATCACGGCGGTCTCTTCTGGGTGGAGGGGTAGCCCAAATTGCTGAGTGTCGTGGTGTGGATGGTAGTCTAGGCAGAGAAGCAGCATCTAGGAGGCCCAGTTTCACAAGTACCTCCTTGCCTTCAGCCAGCGTGGTCACAGTGTAGGTCGTGCCATTATGGGGCACCTGTAGCTTGAAAGGGAAGCCCCAGCGGTAACGAATACTTGCCGACTGCAGCACCGACGTAACCTCCTTCATCTTCCTGCATTTGTCCAGGGTAGTGGGGGAGATGTCCGGGTAAATTTGAACCGGGGTCCCATCCAAACGAATGCTAGGAGTGTTCCTAGAGGCCCTGAGGATATCCTCTTTAATCAGGAAGTCCTTGAGGCATAACACTATGTCCCTAGGAGGCTTCTCTGGGGGTGGAGGGTGGCGTAAGGCCCTATGAATCCTATCACAGGAAAAGGCAGTCAATGGGGAGTCAGGCAGGAGAGATTGAAATAGCTTTTGAACGGCTGGCAGCAATTCTGTCACAGATTCAGGGACTCCACGCACCCTAAGATTGTTACGTCGATTCCTGTTATCGAGGTCCTCTATGTGTGCTTGTAATTGTAGGACCGTTTCTGACAAAGATTCATGCTCTTTTCTAAGATCAGAGTACCCTAGGGACAGTTCATCATGCTCAGTCTCCAGCAAGTCCGTTCTACTGCCCAGAGCTGCAATCTCCAGAGACAAGGTATTAGTGGACTTATGCAGCTCTGATTGAAACTTCTGGGCAATTTTGTCATACATCAGGGTTAGACTTGCATCCAAATCCGCCTTAGTTAATTGTAATGAGTACTCACATTCTCCTAGGGAGTGTGCCGGTGAAGTAGCTGCAGCGGGAAGGTGTGCCTGTGACTGTGTCTTCCGGGCGCCATCTTGGGCCTGCATGTTCTTCTCTCTCACTCTTAATAAGTATGTGGTTAGAGATCTTTGAGCCGGTTTGGAGCCGCGATTTTTGGGTCCCGGCATGCGCTGGATGTTCCACTGGGGGAGTTAGAAAGAATTGGGTCGAAATTCCGTGTGGATGGCCCCGGGGAAGTGCCGTTCTCCTTCGTGGCTCACGGAGCTCTCAGCCCTTGCTTCCTCCTCGGTTCGCGCCGCGCATGCGCCCCCCCCAAACACTTTTTATGACAATACTATACATATAAGCCTTTAAAATTAGCACTTTTGATTTCTCCCATAGACTTTTAAAGGGTGTTCTGCGGCTTTCGATTTTGCCGCGAACACCCCAAATTGTTCGCTGTTCGGCAAACTGGTGAACAGCCGATGTTCGAGTCGAACATGAGTTTGACTCGAACTCGAAGCTCATCCCTAGTGTTGGTGTTGCCCAAACACTGTAAGCCCTCACAGTTACTCTTGGTGGGTGCAGAAACGAGCTCTGCTGTGAAATATTAGATCAAGAATTGAAATTACATGCACCTATTGAACAGGGTCAGAAAAATTGGGCCTTTGGTGGTGGTGGTGTTGGTGGTGGTGCTGGTGCCACAACACTGGGTCCTCACAGTTACTCTTGGTGGGCACAGAAACAGGCCCTGCTGTGAAATATTAGATCAAGAATTGTAATTACATGCACATGTTGAACAGGGGCAGAAAAATTGGGCCTTTGGTGGTGGTGGTGTTGCCACAACACTGTAAGTCCACACATTTACTCTTGGTGGAAGCTGGAACGGACCCTGCTGTGAAATATTACATCAAGAATTGTAATTACATGCACCTGTTGAGCAGGGGCAGAAAAATTGGGCCATTGGTGGTGGTGGTGCTGGTGCCACAACACTGTAAGTCCTCACAGTTACTCTTGGTGGGCGCAGAAACGGGCAATGCTGTGAAATATTAGATCAAGACTTGTAATTACATGTCCCTGTTGAACAGGGGCAGAAAAATTGGGCCTTTAGGCACTGGTGCCACAACACTGCAACCCCTCACATACACTCTAGTTGGAGCGCAGGAATGAGCCCTCCTGCAAAATATTGCATCAAAAATTGTAATTACACGCTCCTGTTAAACAGGGGCTGAAAAATTGGGCCCTAGGCACTGGTGCTGGTGCCACAACACTGCAACCCCTCACAGATACTCTAGTTGGAGCGCAGGAACGAGCCCTGCTGCAAAGTATTGCATCAAAAATTGTAATTACACGGCCCTGTTAAACAGGGACTGAAAAATTGGGCCTTAGGCACTGGTGCTGGTGCCACAACACTGCAACCCCTCACAGATACTCTAGTTGGAGCACAGGAACGAGCCCTCCTTGCAAAATATTACATCAAAAATTGTAATTACACGCCCCTGTTAAAGAGGGCCGAAAAATTGGTCTTCAGCCACTGGTGGCGGCGCCCAGAACCAAAAATATTCTTACAAGCTATCAGCGTGATCATTGAGGAGGAAGAGGATAGTTAATCAGCATAACAGGATAGTCACTCAGCATCAGCATAGGCAGTCTTGAAGGGATCTGACATTTCGAAAAAAAATATTCGGTTACATCAGCATCAGGTGCTTGGTAGCTGGTGGTGATCCAAGACTGATTCATTTTTATGAAGGTCAGTCGATCGAGACGGTGGACAGGTGCACCCTGTGATCGGTTACAAAGCCTCAAGCAGCACTGAATGTGCGTTCCAAAAGAACGCTGGATGCAGGACAGGCCAGTAGCTCAATTGCATACTGTGCAAGCTCTGGCCAGTGATCCATTCTCAAGTCAAGACCCAGAAACCCAGAGGATTTTCGGTGAGAAAGATGTCTAAGTCAGATCTTGCCCCTAGGTATTCCTGCACCATGTAAAACAGACGCTGGCGATGGTTGCTGAAACCGATCATACCTTGGGGCTGCGGACTAAAAAATTGTCTGAACACATCAGTCAGGCGGCCACCTTCTCCACCGCTCCTTCTTTGACTGTCCGAAGCCTCAGCAACACGTTGTCCAGGAACAGGAGTTTGTAACCTCCCAGTCTCTGGGAACGTGTTGCACAGACCTTTCTGCAAGGCCTCCCGAAGATGTTTCATCCTCTGCTCCCTCTGCGATGGCAAGATAAGGTCCGCAACCTTACCCTTGTAACGTGGATCAAGGAGGGTTGCCAGCCAGTATTGATCCCTCTCCTTGATACAACAAATACGAGGATCCTTCCTCAGGCTTTGCAGGATCAGGGAGGCCATGCAGCGTAGGTTTCCTGAGGCATTCAGTCCGGAGTCCTCTGGGTCACTAATGCCGCGTACACACGAGTGGACTTTACGGCAGACTTTGCCCGGCGGACGGGATTTGGTCGGACAATTCGATCGTGTGTGGGCTCCAGCAGACTTTGTTTTCTCAAAAGTTGGACGGACTTAGATTTGAAACATGTTTTAAATTAATCCGTCAAAATCGAGTCCGGTCGAAAAGTCCGCCGTCTGTATGCTAGTTCGACAAAAAGCCACGCTAGGGCAGCTATTGGCTACTGGCTATGAACTTCCTTGTTTTAGTCCGGTCGTACGTCATCACATATGAATTCGACGGACTTTGGTGGATTGTGTGTAGGCAAGTCCGTTCATTCAGAAAGTTCGTCGTAAAGTACGTTGAAAAGTCCGCCGGGCAAAGTCTGCTGTAAGGTCCGCTCGTGTGTACGCGGCATAAGAATGACATGATCTGCAGCCACCTCCTCTCAGCCACGTAAAAGTCCATCAGTTTCTTGGGACTGTAAATGATCCCTTAAAGATTGCTGCTGATGCAGAGTGCCAGGCTTCACCTCCATGCTGACACAATCCTCCTCTTGCTCCTGCTCCTCCTCGTCCTCTTCCTGTGTGATTGGCGGGCAAGCAGGAACACTGTCTGGATAAAGGGGGCCTTGAGAGCTAAGGCAGTCCTCCTCTTCCTGCCTCTGTTCTCCCGCAAGTGCCCTGTCCATTATTCCACGCAGCGTGTGCTCCAACAGGTGGACAAGGGGAATAGTGTCACTGATGCATGCACTGTCACTGCTCACCATCCTCGTGGCCTCCTCAAATGGTGAAAGGACAGTGCATGCATCCCTGATCATGGCCCACTGGTGTGGGGAAAAAACCAAGCTCCCCTGACCCTATTCTGGTGCCATAGTCGCACAGGTACTCAGTAATGGCCCTCTGCTGCATGTGCAGCTGCTGCAGCATGGCCAACGTTGAGTTCCACCTGGTGGGCATGTTACAGATTAGGCGGTTCTTTGGCAGGTTAAATTCCTTTTGGAGGTCATGCACTGGCATTATATGACCACTGGCAAATGCACACAGACTTTCCTGGCCTAATATGCACCTTACTGCTGACTGCCCTGTCCAGTGAGGCCAAGACATTGCCTTCCACATGCCGATAGAGAGCCGGAATCGCCTTCCGTGAGAAAAAGGGGCGTTTGGGAACCTGCCACTGAGGAACCGCACATTCCACAAACTCACGGAAGGGGGCAGAGTCTACCGACTGAAAAGGCAGCTATTGAAGTGCTAGCAATTTAGCCAAGCTAGCATTCAACCACTGGGCATGTGGATGGCTGGGAGCAAACTTCTTTCGGCGGTGCAGCAGCTGGGGCAGGGAAATTTGCCTGGTACAATCTGACGTTGGTGTACCAATAGCAGATTGCCCCCAAGTACTTCGCTGTGACACACCTAATTCTACACCTTCATTCCTCTCAGTGCAGGTCTCAGAGAGGACTGAAGGTATAGTGGGGTTGGAGATCCCAGCTGATGAGGAGCAAGGAGAGGTCCTCTTTGTTCTTTCGTGTGGGACTTTTAGGTACGCTTGCCAACAAACTGCATGGCAGGTCAACATATGTCTGGTCAAGCATGTGGTGCCCAAGCGGAAGAAATTTTGGCCACGCGAGATACGCTTGAGACATATGTTGCAAATAACAGCGGTGAGATCTGATGCACTCATCTCAAAAAAGGCCCACACCAAAGAACTTTTGGAATAATGCACAGAGACAGCAGTGCCCTGCACATGCGGAGCTCTGTGGTGTGATGCAGTCAGTGTGCTGCCCTTAAGCTAGCCCCTGGAGGGCATCCTGCCTCATTGGTGATGTGCCTCCTCCTCCTCCTTCTCTCTCCTATCAGGCACCCACGTGGAGTCAGTGACCTCATCATCCCCTCCCTCCTCATCACTGGAGCAAAGCTGGCAGTATGCTGCAGCTGGGGGAACATGACTGCCAGATCGCTGTCCTTCTTGGGCACCTCCTCTCTCTGGGCTCACGTTACTGCCTTCCTCTAGCTGGGTACCATCATCAGAGCCTTCAAAATGCTGGGCATCCTCCTGGAGCATGTACCCAACACTGTGGTCAAACAGTTTGGGGGACTACTCAGGAGGACATGGTGGGGCTAGGGAAGGAGTGACTGATGCCATTGAGCTGTGGGAAGAGGCCGCGTTGGCAGCTGCTTTGTCAGACAAAGGACCCTGAGCCTGGGTGAGAGAGGATGAAGAGGATGAGGACAGCTTGGTCATCCACTCTACCAAGTCTTCCGCATGTTGCGGCTCAACATGGCCAGCTGCCGAAAGAAAGGACAAGCGAATCCCACGGCCACGTGCTGATGAGGATGCACCGTCTCCACGGCCAGCACTGTTGCCTCTAGACACAGAGCCTGCTTGCCCTCTTTTATTGGCTTGTGACTGTCTGCCTCTCCTTGTTGGCCTTCCAGACATACTAATGGCCTGCGGTTAGATGTAGCTGCACAAAGCTGGGATGTATATATATACTGATACTGCAGCTAGCAGAATCAACTGCTTGCCTGTAGTATTATTAGTATGAGAACACCAGCAAATGTCTTAAAGTAGCTTTAGGTGCACACTGTGCAGAGGACGCAGTACACTAACTGTAAATACTGTAGCTGCCTGCCTGTGGTATTAATAGGAACAGAACAACAGCAATTGTCTTCAGGTAGCTTTAGGTGCACACTGTGCAGAGGACGCAGTACACTAACTGTAAATACTGTAGCTGCCTGCCTGTGGTATTAATAGGAACAGAACAACAGCAATTGTCTTCAGGTAGCTTTAGGTGCACACTGTGCAGAGGTCGCAGTACACTAACTGTAAATACTGTGGTATTAATAGGAGCAGAACAACAGCAATTGTCTTCAGGTAGCTTTAGGTGCACACTGTGCAGAGGACGCAGTACACTAACTGTAAATACTGTAGCTGCCTGCCTGTGGTATTAATAGGATAAGAAGAACACCACCAATTTTCTTCAGGTAGCTTTAGGTGCACACTGTGCAGAGGACACCGTACACTAACTGTAAATACTGTAGCTGCCTCTCTGTGGTATTAATAGAAGCAGAACAACAGCAATTGTCTTCAGGTAGCTTTAGGTGCACACTGTGCAGAGGACGCACTACACTAACTTGTAAATAGGGATGAGCTGAACACCCAGAACCTGCGAACGGACCGAAAATTCGCACGAACGTTAGAACCCCATTGACGTCTATGGGACTTGAATGTTTGAAATCAAAAGTGCTCATTTTAAAGGCTAATTTGCATGGTATTGTCCTAAAAAGGGTTTGGGGACCCGGGTCCTGCCCCAGGGGACATGTATCAATGCAAAAAAAACTTTTAAAAATGTCAGTTTTTTCGGGAGAAATGATTTTAATGATGCTTAAAGTAAAAAAAAAAAAAAGTGAAATAGTCCTTTAAATATTGTACCTGGGGGGTGTCTATAGTATGCCTGTAAAGTGGCGCATGTTTCCCGTGCTTAGAACAGTCCCTGCACAAAATGTCATTTTTAAAGAAAAAAAAGTCATTTAAAACTGCTTGCGGCTTTAATGTAATGTCGGGTCCTGGCAATATGGATGAAAATCAGTGAGACAAACAGCATGGGTACCCCCCAGTCCATTACCAGGCCCTTTGGGTCTTGTGTGGTTATTAAAAGCAACCCTGCACCCAAATTAAAAAAGGAAACAGCAGTATACAGGCTCTGTACTCTGAACAGCAGTATACAGGCGATGCAAACAAGACAGGGACTGTAGGTTTGTTGTTAAGTAGAATCTGTTTGTAATTTTGAACTGGTACATTTTTAACGTGTTTAGCTCCAGCCAAAAAATCTATTTTAAGCTTTTTGGAAAACATAGGGAAGGATTATCACCCCTGTGACATTTGTTTTGCTGTCTGTGCTCCTCTTTAGAAGATTTCACCTCACTTTTTGTCCCAATGACAAATGTTTTTTGAAAATGTGGGTTTTTTTGTGAAACAAGGATTGGTGATAAAGCATCAGTGAAAAGGAGAAATGTTTTTCCCATATTAACTCTTACAGGAGAGAATTTCCCTTCCTAGGGGTAGATTTCATCTCACTTCCTGTTGTCTCCTTCCGTTTGCAAGTAGGAGTCGTTTGTAAGTTGGATGTTTGAAAGTAGGGGCCTACCCTATATACTCAGCAGAAATTTGGGCCTTAGGTGTTGTTGTGGCCACAACACTGTAAGCCCTCACAGGGCCCTGCTGTGAAATGTTAGATCAAGAATTGTAATTACATGCCCCTGTTGAACAGGGGCAGAAAAATTGGGCCTTTGGTGGTGGTGGTGCTGGTGCCACAACACTGTAAGTCCTCACTTGCTCTTGGTGGGCGCAGAAACGGGCCCTGCTGTGAAATATTAGATCAAGAAGTGTAATTACATGCCCCTGTTGAACAGGGGCTGAAAAATTGGACCTTAGGCACTGGTGCCACAAAACTGCAACCCCTCACAGATACTCTAGTTGGAACGCAGGAACGAGCCCTGCTGCAAAGTATTCCATCAAAAATTGTAATTACACGCCCCTGTTAAACAGGGGCTGAAAAATTGGGCCTTAGGCACTGGTGCTGGTGCCACAACACTGCAACCCCTCACAGATACTCTAGTTGGAATGCAGAAAGGAGCCCTGCTGCAAATTATTGCATCAAAAATTGTAATTACACGCCCCTGTTAAACAGGGGCTGAAAAATTAGGCCTTAGGCACTGGTGCATATTGCAAAAATAATGCATTTACTGGCCCCTTCTCCACTCTCCATCCTGATGAGGGTGGGTCTGGATATTACACAGGTGGGCAGTAGAAATAAGCTGGCTAGAAGCAGCGACGGGGTGGCAGAATACAGAGGAACCAATCTCTTGATTTTCTTTATTCAGCTGCTGAATGCCTGCTTCTCCTCCAGTCCAGCTGCAGGAGAAAAATTAAGAGATTGGTACCTTTTGTATGCAGCCACCCCGCTGCTCCTCCTATCCGGGTGTACAGGGGGAGCCACATGGGCCCCCTGGAGCATGGGGCTGGGTCACGATTGCAACCCCTTTAGGTACACTCTTTCTCTCAATTAACCTTTCCGAAGGTGTTAAAGACCTCCACTGAAACACAAACCATATCTGACCATGCCCCAGTGACCCTCAGCATCGTCCTAAGTGAACAGACACTAAAAGTCTGGCACTGGAAGATCAATGACTCTCTCATAAAGGAGGGACTGCTTCAAAAAGAGGTTGAGGGCGAGCTTGGAAATGACTTCAGAGAAAACAAGAACCAAGACACCCCACAGGCTGTGACATGGGAAACTAAAAAACGTGTGCTAAAAGTTGACTTTGTTCACAAAGGCACAGCTTTGAAAAAAGTGAGTGATTATTTAGTGTCCCTACATAAGAAAATCTCTTTTGACTGCATTAGCAACCAAGCTAAAATTACAAGGATAGAAAGTTTCTTCCCCACTGTTATGCCCCGTACACACGGTCGGATTTTCCGATGGAAAATGTCCGATCAGAGCGTGTTGTCGGAAATTCCGACCGTGTGTGGGTTCCATCGGACATTTTCCATCGGATTTTCCAACACACAAAGTTGGAGAGCAGGAGATAAAATTTTCCGACAACAAAATCCGTTGTCGGAAATTCCGATCGTGTGTACACAAATCCGACGGACAAAGTGCCACGCATGCTCAGAATAAATAAAGAGATGAAAGCTATTGGCCATTGCCCCGTTTATAGTCCCGACGTACGTGTTTTACGTCACTGCGTTTAGAACGATCGGATTTTCCGACAACGTTGTGCGACCGTGTGTAGACAAAACAAGTTTGAGCCAACATCCGTCGGAAAAAATCCTAGGATTTTGTTGTCGGAATGTCCGAACAAAGTCCGACCGTGTGTACGCCCTATTATACAGTATATAAAGCTAAAGCTTTAAACGGAACTTAATACTTCCATAAAATTGGAAGTTCTGCTCATTTACTCCCCCCCCCCCGCCATTAATGGAAAATTTTCCCCCTAAGCCCTCAACCTTAACCTCATGGGACATGTCACAGGTCCCAGGAGACCATGGGTATATTCAGAAAGCACAGCGCAACTCATGTATGAGCAGTGGCACTGCACTTTCTGACCCGGGTAATGACAGTGCTGGATCACTAGGCTGGTGAGTACTTGTTTAAGACCAGGCCAATTCTGACACTTTTTGTTTACAAGTAAAAATCTGCATTTTTTGCTAGAAAATTACTTAGATCCCCAAACATTATATATATTTTTTTAGCAGAGGCCCTAGAGAACAAGATACACGTCGTTGCAAGTTCTTATCGTACGGTATTTGCCGAATACAGTGCGGGCTTCCAATGGCGGGAGGTGATCACAGAATAAGGTAAAGGGCCAATCACAGAGGCCTCTTTACCATGTGATCAGCTGTCATTCAATGACTGCTGATCAGGAAGTAAACAGAAGATGTGTACTGATCAGCGTGAGGAGAAAGTATAAAGCCGGTGGACATTGGTCCCGATCTCTGCTGGTAATCAGTGCCCACCAGTGCCATCTATCAGTGCCCACCAGAACCACCTTTCAGTGCCAAATCAGTACCCACCAGTGCCACCTTTCAGTGCCAATCAGTGCACACCAATGTCACCTTTCAGTGCCATCAGTGCCACCTATCAGTGCTGCCAATCAGTGCCCATCAGTGCCTCATCATCTGTGTCACCTACCAGTGCCTATCAGTGTCCATCAGTGCCACTTCTAAGTGCCCTCCAGTGCCGCCTATCAGTGCCCATCAGTGCTGCCTCATCATTGCCACCCCATCAGTGCCTATCAGTGCCCATCAGTGTAGCCTCATCAGTGCACATCAGTGAAGGAGAACAATTATCTGTTTTTTTTTTGTATTTTTTTTTTCAAAATTTTTGGTCTTTTTTGTTTCTTTAGCAAAAATTAAAAAAAAAACAGCAGTGATTAAATACCACCAAAAAAAAGCTCTATTTGTGTAAAAAAAAAATTATAAAAGTTTTGTTTGGTTACAGTGTTGCATGACCGCACAATTGTCATTCAAAGTGCAAAAGCGCTAAAAGCTGAAAATTGGTCTGGGCAGGAAAGGGGTTTAAGTGCCCAGTAGGCACGTGGTTAATACAAAAAAAGCACAAAATATAACCCAATCTTTTTGGTACAATACAAAAGATGATGTTATGCCGAGTAAATAGATACCTAACACGTCACTCTTTAACTGCTTAAGGACCGCCCCATGTACATTTACTGCTGCAGGATGGCCCTTAAGCACGAAATCACGTACCTGTACGTGATTTGTTTCAAGGGCTCTAGGGCGCACCCACTACCGGAGGCCCGCTCCTGCTGTTATTGGACACAGCGGGAGCCAATCAGCGTGTTCAGCGGAACCGATGTCTGACAGTTTTCTGCTAGTAAGGAAGATGGATAGTTTGTGTTTCTGCTAAGCAGGAACACGGATCTCTGTCTTTCTAAAGTGCAACCATCCCCCACACAGTTACACAGTTGGAAAGCACTCCCAGGGAACACATTTAACCCTTTGATCGCCCTGATGTTAACCCCTTCCCTACCAGTGTCATTAGTACAGTGACAGTGCATTTTTTATCACTAATCACTGTATTGGTGTCACTGGTACCTAAAAAGTGTCAGTTAGGTGTCAGATTTGTCCGCTGCAATGTCACAGTCCCACTAAAATTCTCTGATCGCCGCCATTAAACCCCTTTCCTGCCCAGACCAATTTTCAGCTTTTAGCGCTTTTGCACTTTGAATGACAATTGCACGGTCATGCAACACTGTAACCAAACAAAACTTTTATAATTTTTTTTTTACACAAATAGAGCTTTTTTTTTTGGTGGTATTTAATCACTGCTGTTTTTTTTTTCTTTCTTTTTTTTTTTTGCTAAAGAAACAAAAAATGTAGAATTTTTTTTTTTTTATAAATGTTATAGAATTTTACAAACAGGTCATTTTTCTCCTTTACTGATGTGCACTGATGAGGCTACACTGATGGGCACTGATAGGCTGCACTGATGGGCTGCACTGATGGGCACTGATAGGCCCCGACGAGGTGGCAATGATGAGGTGGCAATGATGAGGTGGCACTGATGAGGCGGCACTGATGCCCCAAATGAATCCTGCTACACACTTTCTGGTCTTGTGATAAATTTGGGGATTTTTGCCAAGTTGTCTGCAATATAATAAGGACATTAACAGATATAGACCTAGGCACTTAGCCAGCTACATATCTTCTTCATCTCTCACACCTCCTGAGACACAGATATAGCTGTTAAATGTGGCCAGGACGTGCATTCTGACCCTTTGAAGAAGGAGCCCCCCCTCTCAGTTTATTGATATTTAAAATAGACTAGATCAAGCTTATGGAATACCTTGTGGCCTCTCTTTTACACCAAGAGGAAAAATTCAGACTCCGATGGGTGGACAGACTGTCAGTTTACCCGTACTCAAAAATACAAGGATCTTCTTTCTAATGGCTGACATTCAACAATGTGCTATTACATACTGTATCCCACCTCCCCACCACTTACACAGTGCACATTTCATTTTACCCTTTGAATCCCATATACTTGTCATTCCCTTGCTCCTGTGACCCTTCCTTTTTCACCTGTTAGTTCCTCTTACAAGCTCAAGCTCCATCAAACATTTTAATTAACACGTCTAATGCCGTGTACACACGGGCGGACTTTTCGACCGGACTGGTCAGACGGGACGAATCCGTCGGACAATCCGACCATGTGTGGGCTTCATTGGACCTGCAGCAGACTTTTTCGGACGAAAATCAGGCGGACTTTAGATTTGGAACATGTTTCAAATCTTTCCGACAGACTCGAGTCCGGTCGAAAAATCCGCTCGTCTGTATGCTAGTCCGACGGACGAAAACCGACGCTAGGGCAGCTATTGGCTACTGGCTGTCAACTTCTTTATTTTAGTCTGGTCATACGTCATCATGTACGAATCCGTCTGACTTTGGTGTGATCATGTGTGTGCAAGTCCGTTCATTCCAAAGTCCGTCGGACGTCTGTCAAAAGTCCGTCGGAAAGACGTTTCAGACCTTTGATGCCGAAAAGTCCGCCCGTGTGTACACGGCATAAGTTAAAGAGAAAAGATGCAGGGACTTAACCTATAAATATTTTTTTTTTTTTTTTGTAATTGCATTTGTATTGGTTTCAACAAAAGAACAAAAATCACAAAGTGTAATTTACAAAATGTAGAACACAAAGAGAACATAAAGGAGCGATAAACTCTCTGCAGATGTTACATGAAACAAAGGTACAAAGATCACAGCGTAAAGCCTAAGCACAAATTACTGGATAGAGAAAGGCTTCTCAACCTGATACAGTGTAAAGGGGGTCATAGGGAAAGCAGATACACACTATAAATAATAGGAGGAGTCAGTTGAGAATGGTATAAACCATTGGGGCATAAATCAGGGTGGCTTTGTCTCTGTATTTAAATTGGTCCCAGATTTCCCAGATTTTATTAAATTGAGGAATGGCATAATATACAGAAGCAGTTAGATATTCCATTCCCCCTGATTTCAGCTATAGGTTGTTAAAATAGTGGTTGAGATGGTGGTACGGTTGACAGCCAACATAATGGGATAGCTCTCTTCACAGCCAGGAGAATGTAGGAAATGAATCGTTTAACCTGCTTTGCTATACCATAGAAGGGTAGTCCCAGTAAATAATAGATAGGATCAAGTAGGAGGGACAGGCCCACCACCTTCTGGAGCAATAACATCACATCAGACCAAAATGGCCGAATAGAGGGACACAGCCAAAATATATGGAAATGTGAGCCTATTGCTAGACCACAGCGCCAAAACAAAGCTGAGTGGAACCTATAGATCTAAAAATCTGAAACAGTATCAAAATCTGAAACAGTATCATTAATATTAAATGATAGCTACTCTACAAAGGAGCCAACCACAAAATTCTATGGAATGTAAAAGGTCTAGGTAATTTATATTGAAGGTACACTGTGTGCAAATATGATGTGTTTATGAGTCATGTTACCTTGTATGGCTTCCACGTACCAATCAAAAGGTGTGTCACTTACTAGCTACTTAAAGTTACTTACCTGATAAATTGATTCTTGTAAAAACAAAATTAATATTTTGCAAAAAAATAGGTTGGGTTTTAGGGTTTTGGGGTTTAACTTTTGGGGGAGGTGCATTTTAGTTTGCTAGGGTTTTTTTTTTTTTATTTCGGGTAGTGCAACTTATCCTTGTTGCTAACATAGGCAAAGCTGCCCTTTGTAGAACATTATACTTTTGAGGTAAAACAGTGTGCACCAAAGCACCACCATATATGTCAATCAGGCCTAAAGTGACAAGAAGAGGTCTGCATGCAGAGGTAGTAGGGCGCGAGTAGGTTCTACAAGACAAAGTCGTGGTCGGGTCGCACCATCTAGAACCAGGGCATGTCTTTCTTTTCTGTCTAAGATAGACCAAGCTATACAGTCACAGCACAAGTAGGAGGTAGTTGCGTGGCTGACAAAGCCCACCCCCACACACACACACAAACACACTTTTTTTCTCCTTTGAGAAGCACAGCAGCCAGTTGTCTTCAACTGCTGCCAATTTGTCCTCTTCTTCCTTCTCTTTTGCTAATTGCTAATCCTGCCTCAGGCCCACAAACTGGCAATGAGGAGTCAGCAATTATGTGAACACTCAATCAATTATTTTCTGCAAGTGTATGATCTTGGTCATGCACAAGCTTTTATCTTTTCAGGTATTGAGTCTGAGATAATAAGTACAATGACCATAGAGGGAGGGGTTGTGGGCAGGGAGCAGCAAGAGACAGTCATTTTTCAGCAGCTGGAGCGTTCTGCCAAGTGGGCTACAGGAATGAGGAGGTGGTGGATTATGAAGTGGCAGTCCATGAGTGCCACCAATTGGAGAGGAGGAAAGTTCTAAGATAGTGACAGAAAAGCAGCAAGAGAGGATTTTGTTGAAGGGCAACTTCCAGAGGAGTAGAAGAAGCAGCTATATCAATCCATCTGGCAACACTTCCTCACAGTTATAAAAAAACTCTATCTAGAGGACCATTCCACAGAGCGCTGTGGTGTGGCCCCTTTTTAACATATCTGTTACCTCTGCCTGCAGCATATCAGCCATGGTAAAAGTACCAGTCATTTGGGTACCACATACATATAAAAACACAGGACCCTGCACCGCAGAACTAGTGGGAACAGCACCTCAATGGGACAAGTTGACATGAAAATGTCTGCAGTGTTCTTCCTCATTCTTTACATTCTACATCTCATCCCACTCCACAACATTTTCCTGCCTACTTCACATCTGTGGCCTCTCAATGAGTTTCAAGGGCTTAGGATACACATGTCAAGGGGGCAAAAGGGTAATTCGAGTCATTCTGAGGAGGGTCAAATGCAGGGTGTTTATGGCCTATGCTACATCACAGTGACAGGTAACTAGCTGCCTTCATTTTGCCTAAAAAGCCATTGCTGCCTTCCACCAGCATCCGGATTGTAATGTGTCTGCTCATCCCTACTTTACACATCCTTTCAGCATTATGATTGCATTACATTTTATGAATCCTTGGTCCTGTTACTAGACAGCACTGACAGTTTTTTTTTTACTTATTTTTACTGTACCGCTGCTGTTGTCACAGTTTTATGCCTTAACACTTTCTACATATAATTGTTTTAGTTACCAAACACTTTCGAAAACAAATTAAATGTTTGCCATGTTTGTTTCATTGCAGTGACTTATGAAACACTAAATCTGTTCTGCATATACATTTTTTTATTAAAGTCATTTCCAAGAATGTTTTTTGTCTTTGGACAAACTTAAAAACAACAACTTTAAACAACATTCTTTAAGTGTCAAAGAGCATTACAGACATATGAAACCTTCCCTTAGGACCAGAATTAGTGAACTTTTTACGTACTAATATTCTAGTATTTAGACATGAGCTGATGGTTTAGTCCAATGGGTCGGACCAAACTTTGGCTGTTCAGGCATTCAGCCTCCTGTTTGGGAGCAGTGAATTATATGTAGAAATTGTATTTTTACCTCTTTGATTTATGACAGCTTTCTGCTGTCAATGGTTCCCAAGGAAGTAGTGGGTGCTGGCACCCGCTGCATCCCTAGCAACTGCTACTGATTATATACATGGGAATCCTCAGCCGTGCATGCAAAGGCATGGAGTTAGCAATGACATCACTGCTCAAATATGGTCACAGGCCATATTTGGACAATGACATTGAACAAACACGACCATGGCCATATTTGGTCAATGATGTTACTGCTATCCCAGCTTCCTCGCTTATAAAGCTAATGACAGCTTGGGAGTTGTGTGTGCCTGGCCTGTTGGATCATTAATTTTGGCGTGTTGGCAGGCAACGGGTATTGTGATTGATGATGGATTTACAATTATGGCCTTCTTTAGGGATTTTTTTTAATAAATAACTTGTCAAACACTTGGATGTCTTTATTTCTAGCTTACATTTTTTTTTAATGAATGAGTAGGGGTACTCATCCACATGGGGGAGGGCCGGTATCTGAGGACTCTCCTATTTTTAAAGAAGGTTTCCAGATTTTGATAAGCCCCCTGCCTGCAGACCCCCAAACAACCAAGAAAAGAGAAGAGGCCATAGTTCTCATCAATATGGGAACAAGGTGCTTTGCCATGTTACCTGGTATGGTTCAAAAGGGAGGGGGGCACAAACTTATCCTCCTCCTTTTCTGAGCATTTCCAGCCAGGCTGCATGCTCAGATATAGGGCCTGGTAGGGCTCCAATTAAAATCAATACCAAACATGCAAGAAACAAATTATACAATTTAAAATGCCAGCAAATTACATTTCAATGCCATCTGCCAGTTTCTTTTTGGACTATAAGCCAGAATGGAAATGCAATTTTTGGGGGAATTTAAAACTATTTTCCTTGGAAAAAAACACTGCTCCCAGCCAAATGGAATGATTCATCCCCAACCCCCCCCCCCCCGCTATATGTTGGGGTTTAGATGCCTTATTTGAACTTCTATGAAGTTTGTCAAACCCTGCTTAAACCGAATCCAGGGCAGTTTGGTCCATTGCTACTAGTGACCCACCATAATCACTTGAAAATTTAGCTGAAGACTTTGCCAAACACCTATACCCAGGATCGTTCATATGTTCTTGTCCCCATCTCTCAATTTTTCTCCTGTATTGTTACCCTGTCATCTGGGATTCTGATACAGACAATTTAGATATGTGGAAAATTCAACCCACATTACCGTGATATGGTTCACTGTCATCACCACCACCAGGGAACTCACCCTGAGAAATAGGAAGAGTTTGCTGGCCTCACATAACCAGGTGGGTTAAATAAAGTTGTACCATCATCCGAATTATTTAAGACAAAAGTTTTTTGGGAGCAAGGACCCCAACTCCAAGCTCGCCGGGATAAAGTGCAAGCGGACTATCTCGGGACAGGTAAAAAGGGATATACAGTAAGAGTAAAGAGGTATATATAAAAAATGGATTTTATTAATACAAAAAATCAAGACATAATATTAATACAAACTATATTAAAATATGCGCAGATGACATGGAATTTCAACTAGTTTCGCGGGGAACCCGCTTCATCAGGAAATATGTCTGCTTATCACTTTTTTGTTCACACTACCTTCTTTGTTTTCAACTTGGCCGTTGGCATGGACTTTTCTTCCTGACTTCTTCCACTTTATTTCCAATGGTGTTCTCTCCTATTTACCTTTATTTATTTATTTTTTGGACTATATTTTTGTATATTATTCATATATACCCCTTTATTACCTACCCAGACGCTTGTCTACTTACGGCCTTATTTGTGCCCTCCCCAGTCGCCGCGGGAGACTTTACCGGGCTTGGCCTCAGCGCGTTGTGCGCCTCAACATGGGTAAGCTGCCCTCCACATTTGTTCACAAAATGTATTTTCCCCATTTTCCACACCTTGGTATTATTTTTTACACCCCTCTTTAAACCAAACTAAACTATGTATATCTCACTGCATTGTATTTTATTCGCAGCATATTTCCTGATGAAGCGGGTTCCCCCAGAAACTAGTTGAAATTCCATGTCATCTGCGCATATTTTAATATAGTTTGTATTATTATTATGTCTTGATTATTTATATTAATAAAATCCATTTTTTATATATACCTCTTTACTCTTACCGTATATCCCTTTTTACTTGTACCGAGATAGTCCACTTGCACTTTATCCCGGCGAGCTTGGAGTTGGGGTCCTTGCTCCCAAAAAACTTTTGTCACCCTGAGAAATGTCAAGAAGCCATCACTGGAGAGCATGCATGTAGACAGGAAGTGGCTAAAAAAAAGCTACAGGAGATCAGCAGAACTGAGATGCAACAAAATATGTAAAACAATCAAGACAAGAGTTTTATTAAATATGCAAATTACATTTTATTCAGATAGGTTTTACATAACCCCAGAGTTATTATTTACATACACTATAACTCCTTCCTAACTTGATTTAGTTCTGAGGAGCACAAGACAGAGTTCAGTATCCAGCTACACTGTGAGGTGGAAATACAGTGCCTTGCAAAAGTATTCGGCCCCCTTGAACTTTTCAACCTTTTGCCACATTTTAGGCTTCAAACATAAAGATATAACATTTTAATTTTTTGTGAAGAATCACCAACAAGTGGGACACAATTGTGAAGTGGAACGAAATCTATTGGATATTTTAAACTTTTTTAGCAATTAAAAAACTGAAAAGTGGTGCGTGCAAAATTATTCAGCCCCTTTACTTTCAGTGCAGCAAACTCACTCCAGAAGTTCAGCGAGGATCTCTGAATGATCCAATGTTGTCCTAAATGACTGATGGTGATAAATAGAATCCACCTGTGTGTAATGAAGTCTCTGTATAAATGCACCTGCTCTGTGATAGTCTCAGGGTTCTGTTGAAAGCTCAGAGAGCATCATGAAGACCAAGGAACACACCAGGCAGGTCCGTAATACTGTTGTGGAGAAGTTTAAAGCCGGATTTGGATACAAAAAGATTTCCCAAGCTTTAAACATCCCATGGAGCACTGTGCAAGCGATCATTTTGAAATAGAAGGAGTATCAGACCACTGCAAATCTACCAAGACCTGGCTGTCCCTCTAAACTTTCAGCTCAGACAAGGAGAAGACTGATCAGAGATGCAGCCAAGAGGCCCATGATCACTCTGGATGAACAGCAGAGAACTACAACTGAGGTGGGAGAGTCTGTCCATAGGACAACAATCAGTCGTACACTGCACAAATCTGGCCTTTATGGAAGAGTGGCAAGAAGAAAGCCATTTCTCAAAGATATCCATAAAAAGTCTTGTCTAAAGTTTGCCACAAGCCACCTGGGAGACACACCAAACATGTGGAAGAAGGTGCTCTGGTCCGATGAAACCAAAATCAAACTTTTTGGCCACAATGCAAAACGATATGTTTGGCGTAAAAGCCACACAGCTCATCACACTCAACACACCATCCCCACCGTGAAACATGGTGGTGGCAGCATCATGGTTTGGGCCTGCTTTTCTTCAGCAGGGACAGGGAAGATGGTTAAAATTGAGGGGAAGATGGATGCAGCCAAATACAGGACCATTCTGGATGAAAACCTGTTGGAGTCTGCAAAAGACCTGAAACTGGGACGTAGATTTATCTTCCATCAAGACAATGATCCCAAACATACAGCAAAATCTACAAAGGAATGGTTCACAAATAAACGTATCCAGGTGTTAGAATGGCCAAGTCAAAGTCCAGACCTGAATCCAATCGAGAATCTGTGGAAAGAGCTGAAAACTGCTGTTCACAAACGCTCTCCATCCAACCTCACTGAGCTCGAGCTGTTTTGCAAGGAAGAATGGGCAAGAATTTCAGTCTCTCGATGTGCAAAACTGATAGAGACATACCCCAAGTGACTTGCAGCTGTAATCGCAGCAAAAGGTGGCTCTACAAAGTATTAACGCAAGGGGGCCGAATAATTTTGCACGCCCCACTTTTCATTTTTTTATTAGTTAAAAAAGTTTCAACAATCCAATAGATTTCGTTCCACTTCACAATTGTGTCCCACTTGTTGGTGATTCTTCACAAAAAATAAAAATTTTATATCTTTACGTTTGAAGCCTGAAATGTGGCAAAAGGTTGAAAAGTTCAAGGGGGCCGAATACTTTCGCAAGGCACTGTAAATAAAATAAAGTCTGCGCTTTTAGAAAGAATATATACAGGGCATTCAGCAAGGAACCAATATACAGTATGTCAATTCCAAACAAATCACAAAATATATGCACACACCAAACAATTAATTTTTGTAATACATAAACATATTATAAATGTTTTTAAAAAATGTAAAAATCATGTGTCATAAATAAAGTGTCATAAATAAATAAAAAAAAAATTCATAAATCAGTTAATTAAGATGCAACAAATCACCCACCCGTATAAAAAGAGTGAAAAACAATGTAACGTCCAAATCCTGGATCAGCAAACAGTGGCAATGGAGCACCTGTCACTCAGAGGTAAGTATTAAGCTTACTAGAGCTTCAGCTTCCCAAACAGAGACAGACAACGCATATATTAAAATGGATGGATGGATCCATTTGTGCCTCAGTACACTGCAGCCTGATCAGGGGCGGATCCAGGGGGATGGCAACGGGGCAATTGCTCCCCCCAAGAAAATACGAGCGGGTGAGCCGGCGGGTGAGCAAGTAATCATGCCGCCGGCCCGGGCGGGCGGCTGGCTTGTGACTGAAGCTGAGCGAGCAGGCAGGTGTTGAAGCCGCTCCCCTTCTGAATATGTGACTGAAGGGACGTTGCGTCGTGGCCATCTTGTTACTCCCGCACTCGTCCACAGTAAGCCTAGTGTTATAAGTCGGCCAGTGGACATCTTTATACACCCACCAAAGTCTTGCTTTTCACAGTTATTTTTAACAGTATATTCAGCGTGTATTTCACTAAATAAGCTGAGTTTACTGTTAAAAATAACTGAAAAGCAAGACTCCAGTGGGTGTATAAAGATGTCTGCTTGCCGACTTCTAACTCTAGTCTTATTGCTGACATCAGCGGCGCATGCACACTGCAGGTCGGGTGTTTCCTACCTGAACTTGCCAGGACGAAGGCCTCCTGCACGCATGCACGAGAGTGACGTCATCTCGGCTCCAGCTACTCACAACACTAGAGCCAGCGATCCTGAAAGAAACACATAGGGAACATGTCAGCTCCCTCAATGGTGATCGGGCATGCTATGGGAGCTTCGTTCAAAGGTTAGTATTTCATAATTTCATTAAAGAACTGCAACAAAAAATTGCTAGGTGGTTAATATTTATTCATTTATTATTTTCAAAATTTCTTTTGACAAAAAAAAAACAAATTTTTCCTTAACCCCTAGTAATTTTGTGTCTTCTGTCTACAGTGCAAATCAAATGCACCATGAACCGTACATCCAGAATCTGTTCTCTATATGCATCATCAGCATGCAATAAACAAAAAGGATCATTGAAGGACCTGGAAAAGTCTTGGTGAGATGGTGGCAGTGGCTACAGTATCCTGGATAGGGATGAGCTTCGAGTTCGAGTCAAACTCATGTTCTACTCGAACATTGGCTGTTCGCAAGTTCGCCGAACAGCGGACAATTTGGGGTGTTCGCGGCAAATTCGAATGCCGCGGAACACCCTTTAAAAGTCTATGGGAGAAATCAAAAGTGCTAATTTTAAAGGCTTATATGCAAGTTATTGTCATAAAAAGTGTTTGGGGACCCGGGTCCTGCCCCAGGGGACATGGATCAATGCAAAAAAAAGTTTTAAAAACGGACGTTTTTTCAGGAGCAGTGATTTTATTAATGCTTAAAGTCAAACAATAAAAGTGTAATATCCCTTTAAATTTCGTACCTGGGGGGTGTCTATAGTATGCCTGTAAAGGGGCGCATGTTTCCCGTGTTTAGAACAGTCTGACAGCAAAATGACATTTGGAAGGAAAAAACTCATTTAAAACTACCCGCGGCTATTGCATTGCCGACAATACACATAGAAGTTCATTGATAAAAACGGCATGGGAATTCCCCACAGGGGAACCCCGAACCAAAATAAAAAAAAAAAAAATGATGTGGGGGTCCCCCTAAATTCCATACAAGGCCCTTCAGGTCTGGTATGGATATTAAGGGGAACCCCAGCCAAAATTTAAAAAAAAAATTGACGTGGGGTTCCCCCTAAATTCCATACCAGACCCTTCAGGTCTGGTATGGATTTTAAGGGGAACCCCGCGCCAAAAAAAAAAAAAAAAACGGCGTGGGGTCCCCCTAAAAATCCATACCAGACCCTTATCCGAGCACGCAACCTGGCAGGCCGCAGGAAAAGAGGGGGGGACGAGAGTGCGGCCCCCCCCCCCTCCTGAACCGTACCAGGCCACATGCCCTCAACATTGGGAGGGTGCTTTGGGGTAGCCCCCCAAAACACCTTGTCCCCATGTTGATGAGGACAAGGGCCTCATCCTCACAACCGTGGCCGGTGGTTGTGAGGGTCTGCGGGCGGGGGGCTTATCGGAATCTGGAAGCCCCCTTTAACAAGGGGACCCCCAGATCCCGGCCCCCCCCCTGTGTGAAATGGTAAGGGGGTACTTACCCCTACCATTTCACTAAAAAACTGTCAAAAATGTTAAAAATGACAAGAGACAGTTTTTGACAATTCCTTTATTTAAATGCTTCTTCTTTCTTCCTTCATCTTCTTCTTCTTCTGGTTCTTCTGGCTCTTCTGGTTCTTCCTCCGGCGTTCTCGTCCAGCATCTTCTCCGCGGCGTCTTCTATCTTCTTCTCCTCGGGCCGCTCCGCACCCATGGCATGAGGGGGGAGGCTCCCGCTCTTCTCTTCATCTTCTTCTCTTCTTCATCTTCTTCTTCATCTTCTTCTTCTTCTTCTTCTTTTTCTTCTTCTTCTTCTTCCTTCTTCTCTTCTTCTCTTCTTCCTGTCTTCTCCGGGCCGCTCCGCAATCCATGCTGTGGCATGGAGGGAGGCTCCCGCTGTGTGACGGCGTCTCTTCGTCTGACGGTTCTTAAATAACGGGGGGCGGGGCCACCCGGTGACCCCGCCCCCCTCTGACGCACACATGACGGGACTTCCCTGTGGCATTCCCCGTGACGTCACAGGGAAGTCCCTCAAGTCACCGTGCGTCAGAGGGGGGCGGGGTCACCGGATGGCCCCGCCCCCCATTATTTAAGAACCGTCAGACGAAGAGACGCCGTCACACAGCGGGAGCCTCCCACCATGCCAGCATGGCTGCGGAGCGGCCCGGAGAAGACAGGAAGAAGAGAAGAAGGAAGAAGAAGATGAAGAAGAAGATGAAGAAGAGAAGAAGATGAAGAGAAGAGCGGGAGCCTCCCCCCTCATGCCATGGGTGCGGAGCGGCCCGAGGAGAAGAAGATAGAAGACGCCGCGGAGAAGATGCTGGACGAGAACGCCGGAGGAAGAACCAGAAGAACCAGAAGAAGATGAAGGAAGAAAGAAGAAGCATTTAAATAAAGGAATTGTCAAAAACTGTCTCTTGTCATTTTTAACATTTTTGACAGTTTTTTAGTGAAATGGTAGGGGTAAGTACCCCCTTACCATTTCACACAGGGGGGGGGCGGGATCTGGGGGTCCCCTTGTTAAAGGGGGCTTCCAGATTCCGATAAGCCCCCCGCCCGCAGACCCTCACAACCACCGGCCACGGTTGTGAGGATGAGGCCCTTGTCCTCATCAACATGGGGACAAGGTGTTTTGGGGGGCTACCCCAAAGCACCCTCCCAATGTTGAGGGCATGTGGCCTGGTACGGTTCAGGAGGGGGGGGGGCGCACTCTCGTCCCCCCCTCTTTTCCTGCGGCCTGCCAGGTTGCGTGCTCGGATAAGGGTCTGGTATGGATTTTTAGGGGGACCCCACGCCGTTTTTTTTTTTTTTTTGGCGCGGGGTTCCCCTTAAAATCCATACCAGACCTGAAGGGTCTGGTATGGAATTTAGGGGGAACCCCACGTCAATTTTTTTTTTAAATTTTGGCTGGGGTTCCCCTTAATATCCATACCAGACCTGAAGGGCCTTGTATGGAATTTAGGGGGACTCCCACATCATTTTTTTTTTTTAATTTTGGTTCGGGGTTGCCCTGTGGGGAATTCCCATGCCGTTTTTATCAATGAACTTCTATGTGTATTGTCGGCAATGCAATAGCCGCGGTAGTTTTAAATGTGTTTTTTCCTTCAAAATGTCACTTTGCTGTCAGACTGTTCTAAACACGGGAAACATGCGCCCCTTTACAGGCATACTATAGACACCCCCCAGGTATGAAATTTAAAGGGATATTACACTTTTATTGTTTGACTTTAAGCATTATTAAAATCACTGCTCCTGAAAAAACGGCCGTTTTTAAAACTTTTTTTTGCATTGATTCATGTCCCCTGGGGGAGGACCCGGGTCCCCAAACACTTTTTATGACAATAACTTGCATATTAGCCTTTAAAATTAGCACTTTTGATTATTCATGTTCGTGTCCCATAGACTTTAACGGCGTTCGCATGTTCGAACGAATTTTTTTCCTGTTCGCATGTTCTGGTGCGAACCGAACAGGGGGGTGTTCGGCTCATCCCTAATCCTGGACCTGTCAGCACTGGAATGCTGCACAGTTGCTTGCAAGCTTGCCATAATTATAAAGCTGTGATACTTTCATATTACCTTGAGAGCTCACCTCCAATATAGTTCCAATATAAGTGGAATATGTTGGAACAAAGATGGGAAAGCTGCAACTGCTGATTTGTTTTTAAAGGTGCAGATATAGAACTGGCTTTCTTACCCTCACTTTGCTATGCAAACCAACCCTTCAAATAGGGGTATATTTTTAAAACAGTGAATCTGACATTTACTTGAGCAATCACCATAGATGAATGTTCATACTGCATGTATTTTAAATGACAGGGATTAAATTACCACAAGTGAATGCCTGATGAAGATCACATTCACTGCTTAATAAATATGCCCCATAGTGTTGATTCAGCTTTGTGAAATACAGTATATAAGTAGAGCTGGAGACAAAGATTTTGAAATTTTGGAGAACCTGGAAAAGCCCCCTTCACATGGGGAGATTAGCTGCAATTTTTTTGCCCCATGCAGGGCAGTCTTTTACCGGCATGGGGATGCACAGGTGACACATTCATTGGGACTTTCGACTGCATGGACACAGCCTCCATGTCCCATTGTGACATCCTTGTGGGTGCATGTCCCCAAACTCACCCTGGATGTGTTAGGGGCCATGCACCTGCATAGATGTCACATTGGGACACAGCAGCTGTATCCATGCAGCCGTGTGTCCCAATAGACATTTATGGGACTGCAAACACGGGAATGCATGCAACACCAGTGTATCCCTGTGCTGTTGAACAATTGTAGAAAGGTAAGATCCCTTTTCAGATTTATTTTGCTATCTGAGGCTCTGCTAGAGAGATTTACCATCACTTCCTGTAATGCATTTACCAGACAGGATGAGAAGGTAACTAAAACAGGCACACAGACAGTAATACAAATTCTTTCTTTAGTAGACTGAAGAAGGCTAGAACTCTTGTTAGATTGTTATTTTAAGAAAAAGTAGATGTGACACAGGGGACTTGAATCTATTTTTCTATCAATTAGGAGGTATTGGTTGGGCTTCAAAACATATCCTCGGCAGAGGCCCCTCAGGGGCCAATCACCTCACCTCAACTGAGAAATACAAGTGATATTGACAGCAAGAAACCCAAATGCTTGTCTTAAAACCACTTCAGCCCCTGAAGATTTTACTCCCTTCCTGACCAGAGCACTTTTTACAATTTGGCACTGCGTTGCTTTAACTGACAATTGCGCGGTCATGCAATGCTGTACCCAAACAAAATTTGCATCCTTTTTTTCCCACAAATAGAGCTTACTTTTGGTCATATTTGATCACCTCTGCGTTTTTTATTTCTTGCGCTATAAACAAAAAAATGGGCCGTGGTCTTGGCATGGAGGAGTGAAGAGGTACCTGCCTTGGCCTCCCAGACCACGGCTCCTAGACAGTTCACCCGCTGAAAATTACCACTCATTTTAGCTTCTCAGCTCTGCCCAAACAGCCAGAGAGGTGATTCTACCGAATCTCTGAGACCCATATGAAACGGTTCCTGGTACCGGTACAGCCAGTGGCTTCTACTCCAGACCCAGCTAAGATGTCGCCTACACCAGCCATGATGACGGAGCCCGGATCACCTGCCAGAGGAGTGGAGAGACACAAACGCAGTCATGATATGCTCCTGTTCTCCCCATCCAGCGATCTCTCCCCCTGCCTCCCCCGCTCTCTGTCCTTCACATCGCTTGGCAGTCCAGGTGGGGAGCTCAGCGGCTCCATGCAGTGGGCTCCACAAAGCACCCAGCCCTCCCAGCTTTCTTTATCAGGCGCGCCTCTGCCCCTTGTGCAGCAGTCACATGCCACAATGTGTGCCGCTCCTCTGGCTTTCCCAATGCATGGACCCTCTCCCTTACACTGTAATGACCAGGCATCATGGGCATTACTGCAGAAGCTTCCCACTAAAGATGACCTAGATTCGGTAGCTTCCAGGATGGAGGCAGCATTCCACGGAGAAATCGTGGTGATTAAACAAGAAGTAACAGAGGTGTCCGCTCGAGTCTCCTCACTGGAAATTAACTCCACAGCCCTCCGCCATGATGTCACCAGTCTATAGGTAACGCGTGACGAGATGGCAGACCAGATCGCACAACTGCATTCCTTAATGGATGACCTGGAAAATCATAACCGTAGGCACAATATCAGAATTCGTGGCCTGCCAGAGGCCACCCAACAGAATGACCTTAAGATGACCATGACTGCCATATTTAACGACTGCCTGGAGCGTCCACCAGAGACACCTATTGCAATCAACAGGGTTCATAGAACTCTTGGCCCCAGAGGCTCCACGGAGGACAGACCCAGGGATGTCCTTTGCTGCCTGCACAACTATTCGGTCAAGGAGGATATTCTCCAACGGGCCTGGCACAGAGGGAACATTGACTTTGAAGGAGCCAAGATTACCCTCCTACCAGACGTGTCCCGCAGGACACTCCAGATGCGCCGCTGCATGAGGCCCCTGCTTGAGAGATTCAACGAACAGAGAATAACCTACAAGTGGGGTCACTCTTTCCACTTGATTGTTCCCAAGGGAGGCCGAACGTATGCTCTTCAACATCCCGCAGATGTCCCTACGTTCCTTAGCTTCCTTGGGCTACCAAGGATCTTGCTACCTAATTGGTTAGCATTTGTACTTCCTTCCAGCAACAATAACCCTGCAGCAGACTCTACAACAGACCTCAACGATCCCGGCGCAGCCGCTGGTCCCAGCACAGGAGGGCACAGGTTTCTCAAGACAATGAGTCATGAGCCTCGCTGATCCAAATTGCTCCCGGATAAAAGACTTCCCAGGACTTTGATGTCCCCCTTCACAAGTAAGTGTTGCATCTCAATACGCTGTTCCAGCTGCCGCATATACCACTGACTTTTGGGCTTAGAGACTCTCGGAGGTGGCCCTTAGTTCTCCTGGGCCAATTGCTGTGGGCCCCTGGGATCGTCAGTCGGGGGGAAAACCCCTTGATGTTTCTGCTCCTGACCTGAACTATTAAAAGAGGAGGAAATGTACTGTTTATTTACCTGTAGGTCTCACAGGGAGGTTCATTCTGAAGGAGGTCAGACCCAATTGAACTTATCACTATAGACTGAACTTATTACACCACATAGAAGCTCAATGGGTGGCCCCCTTCTCATTGGGACACTACTTGCTGTACAGGACTATACTATAGGGGGATAAACGTTTGATCACCCAGAGTAATACACCCATCATTGCTGGCATACATTATTGGCGTGGGGGTAGAGGCTATGGGGAGATTCGTAACTCTTACTAAGCAGCAGGCTGGAAATAGACTGCAGTTCCTCTGCAATTGATATGATCTCCACTCCCCAGGCATCTCTCCCAGCCTGCCTGTAGTTCCTGTATAGTGGCTTTTACATGTTTGTCAAGATATAGTTCTGTATAGTGAAGTCGGTGTATAGTGGAGTATGTTCTGCCACACTTGGCCCCCTGCATTATCATAAAAGTTGAGAAGAAAAAGAGAAAAGGGGGGGGGGTTCTCCTGGCTGCAGGAGGACATGCTCCCTCTGCCCTGGCTAATTTTTCAGTGACCAGAACCCATGTAACAGTGGGGTCACTATAAATGTTTTTTTTATATATGCACGCCCTGGGTAGGGGTCAAGATGGGAAATTATTCATATAGCAATATAGATCTAAGGTTAAAGTATTGATCGTGTTATACTGTTATAATTGTTTTTTATATACATTAGGGATGAGCCGAACACCCCCCTGTTCGGTTCGCACCAGAACATGCGAACAGGAAAAAAGTTTGTTCGAACACGCAAACACCGTTAAAGTCTATGGGACACGAACATGAATAATCAAAAGTGCTAATTTTAAAGGCTTATATGCAAGTTATTGTCATAAAAAGTGTTTAGGGACCTGGGTCCTGCCCCAGGGGACATGGATCAATGCAAAAAAAAGTTTTAAAAACGGCCGTTTTTTCAGGAGCAGTGATTTTAATAATGCTTAAAGTCAACCAATAAAAGTGTAATATCCCTTTAAATTTTGTAGCTGGGGAGTTTCTATAGTATGCCTGTAAAGGGGCACATGTTTCCTTTGTTTAGAACAGTCTGACAGCAAAATGACATTTTGAAGGAAAAAACTCATTTAAAACTACTCGCGGCTATTGCATTGCCGGTCCGACAATACACATAGAAGTTCATTGATATAAACGGCATGGGAATTCCCCAAAGGGGAACCCCGAACCAAAATTAAAAAAAAAAATGACGTGGGGGTCCCCCCAAATTCCATACCAGGCCCTTCAGGTCTGGTATGGATATTAAGGGGAACCCCGGCCAAAATTTAAAAAAAAAATGACGTGGGGGTCCCCCTAAATTCCATACCAGACCCTTCAGGTTTGGTACGGATTTTAAGGGGTACCCCACGCCAAAAAAAAAAAAAACGGCATGGGGTCCCCCCAAAAATCCATACCAGACCCTTATCCGAGCACGCAACCTGGCAGGCCGCAGGAAAAGAGGGGGGACGAGAGAGCGCCCCCCCTCCTGAACCGTACCAGGCCACATGCCCTCAACATTGGGAGGGTGCTTTGGGGTAGCCCCCCAAAACACCTTGTCCCCATGTTGATGAGGACAAGGGCCTCATCCCCACAACCCTGGCCGGTGGTTGTGGGGGTCTGCGGGCGGGGGGCTTATCGGAATCTGGAAGCCCCCTTTAACAAGGGGACCCCCAGATCCTGGCCCTCCCCCCTGTGTGAAATGGTAAGGGGGTACTTACCCCTACCATTTCACTAAAAAACTGTCAAAAATGTTAAAAATGACAAGAGACAGTTTTTGACAATTCCTTTATTTAAATGCTTCTTCTTTCTTCTATCTTCCTTCATCTTCTTCTTCTGGTTCTTCTGGCTCTTTTGGTTCTTCCTCCGGCGTTCTCGTCCAGCATCTCCTCCGCGGCGTCTTCTATCTTCTTCTCCTTGGGCCGCTCCGCACCCATGGCATGGGGGGAGGCTCCCGCTCTTCTCTTCATCTTCTTCATCTTCTCTTCTTCTTTTCTTCTCTTCTTCTCTTCTTCTCTTCTTCATTTTCTTCTCCGGGCCGCTCCGCATCCATCCTGGCATGGAGGGAGGCTCCCAATGTGTGACGCCGTCTCCTCGTCTGACGGTTCTTAAATAATGGGGGGCGGGGCCACCCGGTGACCCCGCCCCCCTCTGACGCACGGTGACGTCACGGGACTTCCCTGTGACGTCACGGGGAATGCCACAGGGAAGTCCCGTCATGTCCCGTGCGTCAGAGGGGGGCGGGGTCACGGGGAGCCCCGCCCCCCGTTATTTAAGAACCGTCAGACGAGGAGACGCCGTCACACAGCGGGAGCCTCCCTCCATGCCAGCATGGATGCGGAGCGGCCTGGAGAAGAAAATGAAGAAAAGAAGAAGAGAAGAAGAGAAGAAAAGAAGAAGAGAAGAAGATGAAGAAGAAGATGAAGAGAAGAGCGGGAGCCTCCCCCCATGCCATGGGTGCGGAGCGGCCCGAGGAGAAGAAGATAGAAGACGCTGTGGAGGAGATTCTGGATGAGAACGCCGGAGGAAGAACCAGAAGAACCAGAAGAAGAAGAAGATGAAGGAAGATAGAAGAAAGAAGAAGCATTTAAATAAAGCAATAGTCAAAAACTGTCTCTTGTCATTTTTAACATTTTTGACAGTTTTTTAGTGAAATGGTAGGGGTAAGTACCCCCTTACCATTTCACACAGAGGGGGGGGGCTGGGATCTGGGGGTCCCCTTGTTAAAGGGGCTTCCAGATTCCGATAAGCCCCCCGCCTGCAGACCCCCACAACCACCGGCCAGGGTTGAGGGGATGAGGCCTTTGTCCTCATCAACATGGGGACAAGGTGGTTTGGGGGGCTACCCCAAAGCACCCTCCCAATGTTGAGGGCATGTGGCCTGGTACGGTTCAGGACTCTCGTCCCCCCTCTTTTCCTGCGGCCTGCCAGGTTGCGTGCTCGGATAAGGGTCCGGTATGGATTTTTGGGGGGACCCCACGCCGGTTTTTTTTTTTTTGGGCGCGGGGTTCCCCTTAAAATCCCTACCAGACCTGAAGGGTCTGGTATGGAATTTAGGGGGACCCCCACATCATTTTTTTTTTAAATTTTGGCCACACAGCATACGCCTCCCTTAGTGGTATAGTATCTGAACGGATCAATATCTGATCCGATCAGATCTATACTAGCGTCCCCAGCAGTTTAGGGTTCCCAAAAACGCAGTGTTAGCGGTATCAGCCCAGATACCTGCTGGCACCTGCGTTTTGCCCCTCCGCCCGGCCCAGCCCAGCCCACCCAAGTGCAGTATCGATCGATCACTGACACTTACAAAACACTAAATGCATAACTGCAGCGTTCGCAGAGTCAGGCCTGATCCCTGCGATCGCTAACAGTTTTTTTGGTAGTATTTTGGTGAACTGGCAAGCACCAGCCCCAGGCAGCGTCAGGTTAGAGCCAGTACCGCTAACACCCACGCACGCACCGTACACCTCCCTTAGTGGTATAGTATCTGAACGGATCAATATCTGATCCGATCAGATCTATACTAGCGTCCCCAGCAGTTTAGGGTTCCCAAAAACGCAGTGTTAGCGGGATCAGCACAGATACCTGCTAGCACCTGCGTTTTGCCCCTCCGCCCGGCCCAGCCCTCCCAAGTGCAGTATCGATCGATCACTGTCACTTACAAAAGACTAAACGCATAACTGCAGCGTTCGCAGAGTCAGGCCTGATCCCTGCGATCGCTAACAGTTTTTTTGGTAGCGTTTTGGTGAACTGGCAAGCACCAGTGGCCTAGTACACCCCGGTCGTAGTCAAACCAGCACTGCAGTAACACTTGGTGATGTGGCGAGTCCCATAAGTGCAGTTCAAGCTGGTGAGGTGGCAAGCACAAGTAGTGTCCCGCTGCCACCAAAAAGACAAACACAGGCCCGTCGTGCCCATAATGCCCTTCCTGCTGCATTCGCCAATCCTAATTGGGAACCCACCACTTCTGCAGCGCCCGTACTTCCCCCATTCACATCCCCAACCAAATGCAGTCAGCTGCATGAGAGGCATTTTCTTTATGTCCTCCCGAGTACCCCTACCCAACAAACCCCCCCAAAAAAGATGTTGTGTCTGCAGCTAGCGTGGATATAGGCGTGACACCCGCTATTATTGTCCCTCCTGTCCTGACAATCCTGGTCTTTGCATTGGTGAATGTTTTGAACGCTACTATGCACTAGTTGAGTATTAGCGTAGGGTACAGCATTCCACAGACTAGGCACACTTTCACAGGGTCTCCCAAGATGCCATCGCATTTTGAGAGACCCGAACCTGGAACCGGTTACAGTTATAAAAGTTACAGTTACAAAAAAAAGTGTAAAAAAATATATATAAAATAAAAAAAAAAGTTGTCGTTTTATTGTTCTCTCTCTCTCTATTCTCTCTATTGTTCTGCTCTTTTTTACTGTATTCTATTCTGCAATGTTTTATTGTTATTATGTTTTATCATGTTTGCTTTTCAGGTATGCAATTTTTTATACTTTACCGTTTACTGTGCTTTATTGTTAACCATTTTTTTGTCTTCAGGTACGCCATTCACAACTTTGAGTGGTTATACCAGAATGATGCCTGCAGGTTTAGGTATCATCTTGGTATCATTCTTTTCAGCCAGCGGTCGGCTTTCATGTAAAAGCAATCCTAGCGGCTAATTAGCCTCTAGACTGCTTTTACAAGCCGTGGGAGGGAATGCCCCCCCCCCCACCGTCTTCCGTGTTTTTCTCTGGCTCTCCTGTCTCAACAAGGAACCTGAAAATGCAGCCGGTGATTCAGCCAGCTGACCATAGAGCTGATCAGAGACCAGAGTGGCTCCAAACATCTCTATGGCCTAAGAAACCGGAAGCTACGAGCATTTTATGACTTAGATTTCGCCGGATGTAAATAGCGCCATTGGGAAATTGGGGAAGCATTTTATCACACCGATCTTGGTGTGGTCAGATGCTTCGAGGGCAGAGGAGAGATCTAGGGTCTAATAGACTCCATTTTTTTCAAAAAAGAGTACCTGTCACTACCTATTGCTATCATAGGGGATATTTACATTCCCCGAGATAACAATAAAAATGATTAAAAAAAAAAAAAAAATGAAAGGAACAGTTTAAAAATAAGATAAAAAAGCAAAAAAATAATAAAGAAAAAAAAAGAAAAAAAAAAAAGCACCCCTGTCGCCCCCTGCTCTCGCGCTAAGGCGAACGCAAGTGGCGGTCTGCCGTCAAACGTAAACAGCAATTGCACCATGCATGTGAGGTATCACCGCGAAGGTCAGATCGAGGGCAGTAATTTTTGCAGTAGACCTCCTCTGTAAATCTAAAGTTGTAACCTGTAAAGGCTTTTAAAGGCTTTTAAAAATGTATTTATTTTGTTGCCACTGCACGTTTGTGCGCAAATGTAAAGCATGTCATGTTTGGTATCCATGTACTCGGCTTAAGATCATCATTTTTATTTCATCAAGCATTTCGGCAATATAGTGTGTTTTAGTGCATTAAAATTTAAAAAAGTGTGTTTTTTCCCCAAAAAATGCGTTTGAAAAATCGCTGCGCAAATACTGTGTGAAAAAAAAAATGAAACACCCCCCATTTTAATCTGCAGGGCATTTGCTTTAAAAAAATATATAATGTTTGTGGGTTCAAAGTAATTTTCTTGCAAAAAAAAAAAAACTTTTTCATGTAAACAATAAGTGTGAAAGGGCTTTGTCTTCAAGTGGTTAGAAGAGTGGGTGATGTGTGATATAAGCTTCTAAATGTTGTGCATAAAATGCCAGGACAGTTCAAACCCCCCCCCCCCCAAATGACCCCATTTTGGAAAGTAGACACCTCAAGCTATTTGCTGAGAGGCATGTCGAGTCCATGGAATATTTTATATTGCGACACAAGTTGCGGGAAAGAGACATATTTTTTTTTTTGCACAAAATTGTCACTAAATGATATATTGCTCAAACATGCCATGGGAATATGTGAAATTACACCCCAAAATACATTCTGCTGCTTCTCTTGAGTACGGGGATACCACATGTGTGAGACTTTTTGGGAGCCTAGCCGCGCACGGGACCCCGAAAACCAAGCACCGCCTTCAGGCTTTCTAAGGGCGTGAATTTTTGATTTCACTCTTCACTGCCTATCACAGTTTCGGAGGCCATGGAATGCCCAGGTGGCACAAAACCCCCCCAAATGACCCCATTTTGGAAAGTAGACACCCCAAGCTATTTGCTGAGCGGTATAGTGAGTATTTTGCAGACCTTACTTTTTGTCACAAAGTTTTGAAAATTGTGTCACTTTCCTGCAACTTGTGTCAAAATATAAAATATTCCATGGACTCAATATGCCTCTCAGCAAATAGCTTGGGGTGTCTACTTTCCAAAATGGGGTCATTTGGGGGGTTTTTGTGCCACCTGGGCATTCCATGGCCTCTGAAACTGTGATAGGCAGTGAAGAGTGAAATCATAAATTTACACCCTTAGAAATCCTGAAGGCGGTGATTGGTTTTCGGGGCCCCGTACGCGGCTAGGCTCCCAAAAAGTGCCACACATGTGGTATCCCCATACTCAGGAGAAGCAGCAGAATGTATTTTGGGGTGCAATTCCACATAGGCCCATGGCCTGTGTGAGCAATATATCATTTAGTGACAACTTTTTGTAAATATTTTTTTTTTTTGTCATTATTCAATCACTTGGGACAAAAAAAAAATCATTCAATGGGTTCAACATGCCTCTCAGCAATTTCCTTGGGGTGTCTACTTTCCAAAATGGGGTCATTTGGGGGGGGGGTTTGTACTGCCCTGCCATTTTAGCACCTCAAGAAATGACATAGGCAGTCATAAACTAAAAGCTGTGTAAATTACAGAAAATGTACCCTAGTTTGTAGACGCTATAACTTTTGCGCAAACCAATAAATATACGCTTATTGACATTTTTTTTACCAAAGACATGTGGCCGAATACATTTTGGCCTAAATGTATGACTAAAATTGAGTTTATTGGATTTTTTTTATAACAAAAAGTAGAATATATCATTTTTTTTCAAAATTTTCGGTCTTTTTCCGTTTATAGCGCAAAAAATAAAAACCGCAGAGGTGATCAAATACCATCAAAAGAAAGCTCTATTTGTGCGAAGAAAAGGACGCAAATTTCGTTTGGGTACAGCATTGCATGACCGCGCAATTAGCAGTTAAAGCGACGCAGTGCCAAATTGGAAAAAGACCTCTGGTCCTTAGGCAGCATAATGGTCCGGGGCTCAAGTGGTTAAATAGAATAAAAAAAAAAACAAAACAAAAAAAAACACCGACAATTTTGATAAATAAACCAATATTTTTTACTTTTTGCTATAATAAATATCCCCCAAGTTTAAAAAAAAAAAAAAAACACATTTCTTTATCAGTTTAGGCCAATATGTATTCTTCTACATATTTTTGGTAAAAAAAAATGCAATAAGCATATACTGATTAGTTTGCGCAAAAGTTATAGTGTCTACAAACTATGGGAAAGGTTTATGGCATTTTTATGGCATTTTTATTATTTATTCATTTTTTTACTAGTAATGGCAGTGATCTGCAATTTTTAGCGGTATTGCGACATTGCGACGGACAGATCAGACACTTTTGACACATTTTTGGGACCATTGACAATTATACAGCGATCAGTGCTATAAAAATGCACTTATTACTGTGTAAATGTCACTGGCAGGGAAGGGGTTAAATGTGTGTTCCACCAGTGTGTTCTAACTGTATGGGGATAGAACTGAGTAAGAGAGAAGACATATCGCTGTTCCTACTTTCAGTGCTCATCAGTCCCGCCTATCAATGCCCATTAGTGCTGCATATCAGCAGGGCCGCCAACAGGGGGGTACAGCCGGTACACATGTACCGGGCCCGAGTGTCTGGAGGGGCCCCGGCGGCAAGGAGAGAGGAGCTGGAGGAGAAATAGTGCTGGTCTGCAGGAGAGACGTCGTAGGCTAAGCATACTAAAATGGCAATGCTGGGACTCTGGAGATGGTATGAGGGAGGGATCTAACAGCCTTTCAGTTGCTCATTGGCTGAGGAGGCAGCAGGAGGCGGGCTGCTCCACCTCCTGCTGCCTCCTTAGCCAATAGGTACACAGAGTGCACTGTCCATCACTGCAGAGCCTCGTGCTATCTGTGTTGGTGGGAGGGACAGAATTCCTCTGAAGAGAAGCTGCTGCAGAGATCGAAGTAAGTGGGAAAGAAAAAAAAAAGTGTTTCCTAAACCTTTTAGAAGACATTGTACATGCACAGCCTGCACTCCCCTAATATCAATCACTGTATTACCAGCCCTATTGCTGTCCTTTTAGCAGAGTGAAAGTAACATCACACACATGTGCAGCATAGGTGTCAGCTTATGTCACCATGTTAAAAGGACAGCAATATGGGTAGCATTACAGTGATTGTTATTACTCCAGGTTCACTAAACTAGCCAATGCTCTGAAAAGCAATCCATGCAGATTACTTTTCAGGCCCTTTTCACATGAGTGGTCCGATCAGGTCCTCCTGTCCGTTTTTTGAGGCAACCTGATCGGACCGCCCATTGTTCTCTATGGAGCGGCAGATTTAAATGGAAATTTGTCCATTTACACCCGCCTGCCTCTGATCTGATCTGGCAAAAAGAAAAGATGGAAGGGCCCCCATTCTCCTCCGTCTGGCTGGATCAGGGGGCGGTTGGGTGTAAACGGACAGCATGAGTGTACACAGACCCGTCAGTTGCCCACTCAGCTCAGCAAGGGATCCACGGACAGATCCCCTGCTGAGAAAAACTGGATCGGCACCTGTGAAGATTGCAGATAAGGCCGGCCATAGATGGTTTGAATCTCCGTCTGTTTAGCAGAGACTGGCCGAGATTCAATCTATGTATGGGCAGGCTGAATGTACCCAAGTTAATCGATCAATCAACTTGAGTATGCCCAGCCTGTCAGATTTTACAAACAATTATCGCTAGCAGCTCTTGTAGCCACTAGCAATAATTACTGTGTTCTCCTGGCAGGGGCGGTTTTCCCACCCCCCACTGGGAGAGCACAATGGCTCCACAGCAGGGATTCCCCCATCAACACTGTCTGTGGTAATGGGGGAATCAAGCAATTTTTTGCCTGCAACCCTTGGGACACAGATGGGGAAAAAATCATAATTTGGCCAAAATGGGGAAAAAAGTGCTTGCCTTATATATACTTTAGTATGATACATAGCTAGAACATCTAACAGGTTTATGCCATTGCATGAGGTTTCCCCTCACTTCCTGTCTTGATGTCACCAGAATGGGAAGTGAGGGGATCTCCAGCCAGCAATTGTTTACACATTATATATATATATATATATATATATATATATATATATATATATATATATATATATATATATACCGTATTTATCGGCGTATAACACGCACTTTTTTCCCCTTAAAATCAGGGGAAAGTCGCAGGTGCGTGTTATATGCCGATCCCCGCCGATCCCGAGCTGTCCAAATGTCAAAATCGCGGACCGCGATTTGAAAATGGCGCCGCCGGAGCCGAAGTACACAGAGCCGGTCCTCGGCTCTTTCCGGCGGCTCTCGTTTACTTTCGGCTCCACTCGTAGTCCCGAGCGGAGCTATCCGAACCTACTCGGATAGCTCCGCTCGGGACTACGAGTGGAGCCGAAAGTAAACGAGAGCCGCCGGAAAGAGCCGGTCCTCGGCTCTTTCCGGCGGCTCTCGTTTACTTTCGGCTCCACTCGTAGTCCCGAGCGGAGCTATCCGAACTTACTCGGATAGCTTCGCTCGGGACTACGAGTGGAGCCGAAAGTAAACGAGAGCCGCCGGAAAGAGCCGAGGACCGGCTCTGTGTACTTCGGCGCCGGCGGCGCCATTTTCAAATCGCGGACCGCGATTTTGAAGCCCTGGAAGCAGGGACAGGGGATCCCAGGCTGCACTGGGGCAAGGCTGCACTGGGGAAGGCTGTACTGGGGAAGGCTGCACTGGGGAAGGCTGCACTGACAAGGCTGCACTGGGGAAGGCTGCGCTGGGGAAGGCTGCACTGACAAGGCTGCACTGGGGAAGGCTGCACTGGGGGAGGCTGCACTGACAAGGCTGCACTGACAAGGCTGCACTGACATGGCTGCACTGAGAAGGCTGCAATGAAGGGCATTTAAATGTAAGTTTTTTTCCCTTCAACTTCCTTCCTAAAAGTTTTTTTTCCTTAAAATTCCCTCCTAAATTGGGGTGCGTGTTATACGCCGGTGCGTGTTATACGCCGATAAATACGGTATATATATATATATATATATTGACATTATAAGGCAACAATTGCAAGCTATTTCCCCACAGTGAGATTCCCCCACTTCCTGTTCTGGCGACACTAAGACAGGAAGTGAGGCGAAACCTCATGCAATGATATAACCCTATTAGATGTTCTAGTTATGTATGAAAAGTATATATAAAGCAAGCACTTTTTTTTTCCATTTCGGCTAAATTATGGAAGAGTTAAAACCACTTTCTTTTTTTTTACCATCTGTGTCCCATTGTGAGGTCACATAGGCACAACAGGTAGTGAAAGAGAAATGCCCTTGAAGACAGTTGCCACCAGAACCCCAGGATGGAGGAGGAGGAGATGGGACTGGAGGCGGATAAGGACATGGGACTGGAGGAGGATAAGGACATGGGATGGAGGAGATGGGACTGAAGGACTGAAGGAGGAGGATGTGGGATGGAGGAGATGGGACTGGAGTAAGAGGAGAAGGACATGGGATTGGGGAGATGAGACTGAAAGAGGAGGACATGGGATGGGACTCTGTGGGACTGCCAGTGGGCGGGCCCTGGGGAATGTTGATGGTCAGGTCCGGGGATGGGGGGGGGCCCAGGCCTAAAACTGTGTAAGGGGCTCCAAAATTTCTGATGGCGGCCCTGCATATCAGTGCCACCTATCAGTGCCCATCAGTGCTGCCTATCAGTGCCCATCAATGCTGCATATTAGTGCCTCATCATCAGTGCCACCTCATCAGTGCCACTTCATTAGTGCCACCTCATCAGTGCCCATCAGTGCTGTTTTATCAGTGCCCATCAATGCAGCCTCATCAGTGCCCATCAGTGAAGGAGAAAGCTTACTTATTTACAAAATTTTATAACAGAAACAGAGAAAAACTTTTTTTTTTTGTTTTCAAAATTTTCTGTCTTTTTTTATTTGTTCTTCTTAAAAGCCCCAGTGATGATCAAATATCACCAAAAGAAAGCTCTATTTGTGGGAACAAAACGAGAAAACTTTTGTTTGGGTACAGTGTTACATGAACGCGCAATTGTCATTTAAAATGCGACAGCGCTGAAAGCTGAAAATTGGCCTTGGCAGGGAGGAGGGAAGTGCCCAGTATTGAAGTGGTTAAGGACACATTTAAATTGTGTTTAATTTACTGTTATTGCTATCAGAAGTAGTATTCTACCTTCCTTCAGGCCGCGGAAGGTGGGGAAACTAATTTTGAAATGAAATAGGGTATTTTGTGATCCTTTGGTTATTTACGGTTTATACAGATTTATGGTTATATGCTTTTCTTGTGTTTGCATTGGAAGTTTAAATGTAATTGCATTTGATTGTTGTCAATTCCTTTGATCAGGTGTATGAACTACAAATCCCCAGTCAATTGGTTTTATATATATATATATATATATATATATATATATATATATACAGTATATATATAGTATATACTGTATATTAATGATTATTCTTGTATATAAATAAATTATCTTTATTTATTAATCAAAATTGGAGCTATTTGTATATTTGGTAAGAAATCAAGGGATTCAGGAAAGTTGTGGTGGTATATTTCCTTGAGTTTCTGAACTAAATTGTTTATTAAGTTATTTTACATTTGCTATAATGGCTATCTATATCTAAATTCTATTTACAATTCAGGCACTGCCCCTTATATTCATAATTCATATTGCTTGTCACTATTACATTGATCACTACCACTACACGAGATCATAACCCAACATATTGAATTAATTGACAAAATGCTCATCACTTCCAGCTTCATTACTCACAAAGGAGATTGGGAAATGCGTGCTCCTCAGTTCCTCTCTCATTTTTGGGGTAGTTTACTACAGTCCAAGGCTTCCTGGTGGAATGTGAGATCCTGGAAACCATGGATGGTGGCAGATGGGAGGGGGGGGTGAGGGAGGACGGTCCATCTTATTAACTTAAAAAGGATCGTGTGGCTGTAGCTATGCTTTGATCCCTTTTACTGAACAGTTCATTGCTGGCTAAATAAAAAATGATACCAACCACCAATGAGGTGGCACTGATGAGGTGGCACTGATGGGCACTGATGATGGGCACTGATAGGCAGCGCTAATGGGCACTGATAGGCAGCACTGATAGGTGGCACTGGTATGCAGCACTGATGGGCACTCATAGGCGGCACTGATGGGCACTGATAGGCGGCACTGATGGGCACTGATAGGCGGCGCTGATGGACACTGATAGGCAGCACTGATGGGCACTGAAAGGCTGCACCGATGGGTACTTTTGGGTGGCACTGATAGGTGGCACAGATGGGCATTGATAGGTGGGCACTGATGGGTACAGATGGGCACTGATAGGTGGCACTGATGGATGTCACTGGTGGACACTGATCGGTGGCACTGCTGGCCATCGCTGATCTGGCAGGCATTCATAATGGGCGCTGACTGGCACCATTTGTGAGCACTGATTGGCATATATGGGGCACACTGTGGCATTCGTGGTGGCCATGGGGGACATACCTGGCCATCCACATGTTGGAGGCTTCCCTGTTGGTCCTGGCGGCATCCCTGGTGGTCCAGTGTAGGCATCCATGGGGGCTGCAGTAATAAACAATCAGTGAAGACCCCCCTGTCAGGAGAGCTGCCGACCATCTGTCAGATGCGGTTGAGGAAAAGCCAATAAATGGCTCTTCCTGTTTACATCATGATTGGACACAGCTGATCAATCAGAGGCTCTTTACTGAGATCTGTGTAGCAGTGTGTCAGACTGACATGCCGCACCATCGAACAGTGCTATTTAGCACTGCTCTACTTTAACTGGTAATTGCGCGGTCATGCAATGCTGAACCAAAGTACTGATACCTTTGCGGTGCGATTTGAGTCCATACAAAATTAAAATGCTCAAATCGCACTGAAAATAATCACATGAGATTTGAACAGAAATGGAGTGCGATTCCTGTCTGAATCGCATATGGATTTCCTGCGCCGCTCCTGTGTGAACCCAGGCTGAAATCACTATGACAATCAATAAGATGGGTACACTGTAGTCATAAAGGCATTGACATAGTCAGGAATAATACTCAGGTAGGCAGTGGTGTTTAAAAGATGCTCAATTGGTACTCAGGGGCCCAAAGCGTGCCAAGAAAATATCCCCCACACCATTACACCAACTCCAGCCTGAACCATTGATACAAGGCAGGATAGATCCATGCTTTCATGTTGTTTATGCCAAATTCTGACCCTACCATCTAAATATTGCAGCTGAAATCGAGACTCATCAGACCAAGCAAAGTTTTTCCAATCTTCTATTGTCCAATTTTGGTGAGCCTGTGCTAATTGTAGCCTCAGTTTCCTGTTCTTACTGTAGCTGACACGAGTGGCAACAGGTGTGGTCTTCTGTTACTGTAGCCCATCTGCTTCAAGGTTCGATGTGTTGTGCGTTCAGAGATGGTACTCTGCATACCTTGGTTGTAACGAGTAGTTATTGGAGTTACTGTTGCCTTTCTATCATCTCGAACAGTCTGCCTATCCTCCTCTGACATCAACAAGGCATTTTCGTCCGCACAACTGCCTCTCACTGGATATTTTCTTTCTTTCAGACCATTCTCTGTAAACCCTAGAGATGGTTGTGCATGAACATCCCAGCAGTTTTTGAAATATTCAGACCAGCCCGTCTGGCACCAACAACCATGCCAAGTCCAAAGTCACTTAAATCCCCTTTCTTCCCCATTCTGATGCTTGGTTTGAACTTCAGCAAGTCATCTTCACCACGTCTACATGCCTAAATGCATTGAGTTGCTGCCATGTGATTGGCTGAATAGCAATGTTCAAAAGCAATTGAACAGGTGTACCTAAAAAAGTGCTAGTGAGTGTATATACAAAAGACTCATCAGTGCAGCAGTGTTTTTTGTACTATTTATCCCTGTATTAACTTTCACTGTTGTAATTAAAAGGTTGTTAAACTTTGACCTTGTACATTATCATTAGCTGCAGTTATTTGGAGAAGTCTGGATCATAACCTTTATTTAATCAAACAGTGGAAAAATCTGAACTGAAGAGTAGCTACTGAATGCTCCACTATTGCAGTATTATGACTTATCTAATGTGGTATTAGAATTTGTTAGTAGTTGTGATGACATGAATTATGTTACTGCATGTGTCATCACACTTCTCAGCTGTTTTAAGAATATTGTAATCCAGAACCATAATGCTTTGTTATGGTTAGAAGATTGCAGATGTTATGAGATACTCTAGATGGAGATACTTGGATCATTTGGCTGGTATGCAGCAGTCCTAGACTATACAGTGACATCACTGAGGATCGTAACTTGCATAATACAGTAGTTCCAAACAGCATTCCAGAGGATGTAGCACAGAGATTAATAAAAAAAAGCAAAAGGCATTGCATTGATCTAGTCCTAAGAAAGCAGCACTAATGACAAAAAAAGAAAATATGTGTATATATTAGGATTGGAAAATATTTTCTCCATGTCTACTATTAGTTCCTGGAAGGGAATATTTTATTAAATTAAACAAAGAAATATGCTCTTCAATTACAAATATTAGATTTTCTACAGAACAAGTCACTAGATAACTGCATTAATTTCCATGTATGATAAACAAGTGTTGTGAAGTCATCATGGTGGAAGTACATATTCTGTTTCCTGCAGCCATAACATAAGGAAATAGCTTAATCATTCATTGCACATTGATGTCTATGAAGGTCTTCTTCCATTGTTGAAAAAAATAGTGGCAGGGTGCCAGGTTAGGACTGTATGGTGGATGTGGTAGGGTGGTAATATATCCCACCTGCTTACGAAGCAGGACTCATCAGATACTGTAATAGGTCAGACACGCTTTGTTGAAACAAAAAAGAAGGAGGATTTTCCCCAGGGTGGGGTTTTCAGGCAGCAAAATGCAATCAATATTGTATAAAAAATATTTATTTTGTACAAAAAAATCGCATGACACAAGGGTTAAAAATGAGCTCCAGTAAAGAATGTAGGATCAGACACACATTATACAGACATATTTCCATAACAACATTAAACAAATATTGTCGACATCAGAAAATAAAAGCTGTTTCAACCCATATATCAAGGGTCCTCTTCAGAGGTCAGTCTGTTAAGGAATATATAGTAAAGGTACACATGTGAAGACTTAATTGCGCACAATAAAAATAATGTACAGTACATGTATATGATATCATTACCCAGTAATGCGTGTCCAAAAAACAAAAGGCTTCCTAAATGGAGATCCTTTTAAAGAGATGCCTATTCTCTCTCCCCAAGGGGTCTCAGAGCACCTTCACTGGCACGGCCACCAACACCGCCGGAGCAAGAGTCCAACGATGTGGCTTACGAGAAGTCACACTAAAAGTCGCCCCCCATCAGGCCGGATGAACGGTTGGGGAGCAAGCCACACCTGCAGCGAAAGCCCAGAAATATACTAAGAGACACACCCATAATATATATTGGAAAGATTGTATCAAGGAGTATTTCTTCAATTAGATAGTCAGGTAAGAGGCACCCACCTGCATGCATACCATATATGCAGATTGTAGCCTCGGAATGTTAGATACATACATATGTGAAAAAGAATAGTAAGTGAATAAGAGAAATTCATGAGAATGGTTGAAGTAACCAATTAGTTAAATAAAATAAAGAGTCCAAATGGTATACACCAGCTCATTTAAATAAGGTGATTTAAAGTTAGAAAGAACTAAGTGTATGGGTGATCGTGAATACTCAAAGCTGTGAGGGTGAAAAAATAGTACATGCGGTATATACTAATCCGCACATATTGAAAAGCAAGCAAGAACCAAACGTGCAAGAACGAAAAATGTGACTGAAACAAAAGAGAGTGCCCACAATGAAAGCAGACATGGAGGTGACAAAATAACCTTGAGTGTTTACCTCAAGAAGTGTAAAAGCAAATATGAGGCTGCACCATATCGCTCTATATGATCAGACTAATTTGTGACCTAGCCCGGGATTGGCCGCAAGTTGTGTCGGGCTCAGTGGATAAATATCCAAACCGAGTCGACAAGTCTGAAAATAAATGTATAGAAAAAAAGGGGAAAATAATATTGTAAGGAATTGTAAAAGATTATACATAAGTACATAATAAGTATTGTTAACCAATTATAGTTGCATAGGGCTGAAATGGTGCAAAGACACATTGCAAGAAAGTGTACTTACAGTGCAGGAGCTGCAGAGGTTCTCTGACTGGCTACATGGAGGAACTCAAGCACCACGCCATGACGCCAGTGTTGGCATCCGACGTGGGGCAGGGGGGGTTGACGCCGATGTGCCGTGGGCGTCCGCCCAACCACCTAGAAGCAGCGAAATGCACTCCCTCCCGCATAGGGAGCGGGGGGGAGGTGGGGGGGACACAAAGAGCGCATCGCAGCTCCCGAGTGTCAGATACAGAGTCAGTGATGGATGTAACACAGTCATGTCTCATCCCTGAAAGGGATGACATGTCAAACGGCTGTGCTGCCTGATCTCATGGATACCTGAGGGGTATCCAGGATCAGCAGAACCTGAATATGGAAAGTAACCATTCAGGTACATGGATACCTAGCATGAGGGCGGCAGGGGAACACTCCTGGAACCTCTCCAAAGACCTCCATCCCTATATCGAGCCAAGAAAAGAGGGGAAGAAGGGGGAAGTGGGACTTTAAAATGAGGCACCAAAGGTGCCTCCATCCCTGTATGCGAAAATTAACTAAGAGTTGGGACTTTAAATGAAGTCATGGAAAACATGCAGGTACCAAGGATAACAGTACAATTTTATTTGTCAAGTAAATGCATAAAACAATTCAAAAACAGAACCACATCCTGTAAAGAAAGACATTGTGATAAATATCATTCCAAAATGATATTACTGACGGAGCTGCCGTCAGAGCCAGAGCCCCTCCCCTTTCCTCTGCCGTGCTCGGGTGACGCTGGTGTACGCGGCTAGCGTGCACGTGGTGTTTGTCGGGTATATCTTGCCTCCCCCGACACAGCTTGAGCGCCTCTGCTCCGAGATGGTTCATCATTACTTTCCATCCACAGTGCCTTCCCTCCTGCCTGGGATGCATGTAAGCCCATATATTGTCATTTTCTCCACCCCCCGGCTGATTTAATTGGTCTTGCCTTAGTTGTTGGTCCTAATTTCTTTTTTACTCGTGTATAGATCACAGTCCACGATGGTTGGATGTGGATACTTGTAATACCTCAATTATACTTATTTATTTTTTATATTTATTAATTTGTTTTTGGCATAGACTCCCATATTTCACCATGCTCTTCAGAGAGATATTATCGGTCCCCTTACCTACATCTAATTTGACACATTGCCTTAATTAATTTCTCCCCAGGCAGATTATACTGGCACTCCTTCTCCCCAGGCAGATTATACTGGCACTCCTTTTCGATAATCCATCCATGTTCGGCTCTGTGGTCCCCGCGCTGTTTCTCGGGGGGGGGGGACTCTGGTATCTGGCTCGCCAGCACGCATGCCGCTGCACCTCGGCTCCCGGGAGAGATGCCTGTTGGTCTTGGCTCTGTACTTGTCATGTCCCACTGCACTATTCACATGTAAGTGTTTTAGGGTGACCCATCCCTTTTTCGCTGTGAGTATGCACTACCAGTTAGACTCACTTCATGTTGCATTACATTTTTTAGATATCCCTGACCATCTGGCCCCTGATGAGTGTATTCCACACGAAACGCGTCGGACATTTGGGACACCAACACATGTTCACTTTGCAACATCTCAAGAACAATTATTATGGTTTTTACATATTATTATATGTTTCTCTTATTGTGCTGTGGTATTGTTATCTGTATATTTTATGCAATCTTTGTACATGCACTAAATCGCTCAACGAGACTACTATGTGGTACCAAGTTGATTGTATCCGTAATGCCGATCACTTTTGCACAAATACATGTGCTGTGATTTTGGAATGATATTTATCACAATGTCTTTCTTTACAGGATGTGGTTCTGTTTTTGAATTGTTTTATGCATTTACTTGACAAATAAAATTGTACTGTTATCCTTGGTACCTGCATGTTTTCCATGACTTCATTTAAAGTCCCAACTCTTATGCCGCGTACACACGGTCGGACTTTTCACCTGCAAAAGTCCGACGGACGCCGCCGGACCAAGTCCGGCGGAAAATCCGACCGTGTGTGGTCTCCATCGGACTTCCGACGGACCGTTTCGGGCGGAAATCCGACGTACTTTAGATTTGAAGCCTGCTTCAAATCTTTACGTCGTACCTCCGCCGGACTCAGTTCCTGACGGAAAGCCCGTTCGTCTGTATGCTGGTCCGAAGGACCAGATACGACGGAGGAGCAGGTTACTGCATCTCGCGCTCGCTGCATTAGGAAAAACAAATTTTCCCATTGCGGCGAGCGCGGGGGGCATCCCAGGCCCTTAGGTCTGGTATGGAACTTTAAGGAGAACCCCCCTACGCCGAAAAACCGGCGTGGGGGTCCCCCCAAAATCCATACCAGACCCCGATCCGAGCACGCAGCCCGGCCGGTCAGGAAAGGGGGTGGGGACGAGCGAGCGCCCCCCCTCCTGAACCGTACCAGGCCGCATGCCCTCAACATGGGGGGGTGCTTTGGGGGAGGGGGCGCCTTACGGTGCCCCCCCACCACAAAGCACCTTGTCCCCATGTTGATGAGGACAAGGGCCTCTTCCCGACAACCCTGGCCGTTGGTTGTCGGGGTCTGCGGGCGGGGGGCTTATCGGAATCCGGGAGCCCCCTTTAATAAGAGGGCCCCCAGATCCCGGCCCCCCCACCCTATGTGAATGAATATGGGGTACATGGTACCCCTACCCATTCACCTAGGTAAAAAGTGTTAATAATAAAACACAACACAGGTTTTTAAAATAATTTATTAAACTGCTCCGGGGGGGTCTTCTTCCGTCTTCGGGGGTCCCTCCGCTTCATCTTCTCCCGGCGTCCGGTTGGTTCTTCTCCGCTCTCTTCACCCGGTGTTCCAGTTCTTCGGCCGGCTCCTCTGCTGTGTTCAGGTAGCTCTCTTGCCAGCAGAGGTCCGGACTTCTGAGCTGCTGGGCTTCTTGTCTTCTCTTCTCTTCCCCCAGATGTTGACACGACGCTCTCTCCGGCTGGACTGGTCTCCGAGGGCTGCGTTGTGACTTATATAGGCGGAGACCCCGCCCCCTTTTGATGTCACAGTCCCTGGGCATGCTGGGACTGTGACGTTTTAGGGGGCGTGGTCGACCACGGATCAATGTCTTCACCCAGTCAGACCACCCGCCATACAGTTAGCAAGCACCCCCTAGGGACACACTTGACCCTTTGATCACAATTGATGTTAACCCCTTCCTTGCCAGTGTCATTATTACAGCAACAGTGCATAGTTTTAGCACTGATCACTGTAATAATGTCACTGGTTCCCAAAAATGTGTCAAAAGTGTCAGTTAGGTGTCCGATTTGTCCGCCGCAATGTCGCAGTCCTGCTAAAAATCACTGATCGCCACCATTACTAGTAAAAGATAAAAATAAATAAAAATTCCATAGAAATATCCCATATTTTGTAGACTCGATAACTTTTGCACAAACCAATCGATATACACTTATTGGGATTTTTTGTTACCATAACTTTATGGGTGAACTACACACATTTGTAAAAAAAAAAAAAAAAGAAAAGGAAGAAAAGTTAGCAGCTACAAGTACTGTAGCTACATGCTTTTAAGAAACACTCACCTGTCCAGGAGTTCAGCGCTCTCTTCACCTGGGCTGGGGCTTCACCAGTCTTTGGATACCAGGAGCCACCATCATGGCTGTGGGAACTGGCTGTGATTCACAGCCGGCTCCCCACTGTGCATGTGCAAGATCACACTGCACTTTCAAACTGGTCCCATAGACTCCTGGGACATGTAATGTGTCCCAGGAGATTGTGGGCAGAGAGGGGGACAGGCCAAGCATCTGTGATTCTTGCCCAGACAAGAAATGTGGAAGTGGAAGCAGTTAACTGTCAGAAAAAGGTACATGTTCCCAGGGAAAAAAAAGTGCTAATACTTTTACAGTAGGGGGAAGGAGAAGTATGTGCGAAACGTTCACTGTCAAGTGAAATTCTGCTTTATGTCACACTGACAAGGGTCTTGCACAGGCTTCCATCCCACAAAGAGTAGCAAAACAAGCAATCATTGTAATGACCTGACACAAACCAAGGTGATAGAGAAGAACCTAAACAATTGTATATATGTATAGTGAGGCTAGTGAGGCATATACAGTGTGTGTACATATATGTACATATATAATATATATATATATTGGGATGCCTGCTTTACACACACATGAACTTTAATGGCATCCCAGTCTTATGCCCTGTACACACGTTCGGACATTGATCGGACATTCCGACAACAAAATCCATGCATTTTTTCCGACGGATGTTGGCTCAAACTTGTCTTGCATACACACGGTCACACAAAGTTGTCGGAAAATCCGATCATTCTGAACGGGGTGACGTAAAACACGTACGTCGGGACTATAAACGGGGCAGTAGCCAATAGCTTTCATCTCTTTATTTATTCTGAGCATGCGTGGCACTTTGCGCGTCGGATTTGTGTACACACGATCAGAAATTCCGACAACGGATTTTGTTGTCGGAAAATTTTAAAGCCTGCTCTCAAACTTCGTGTGTCGGAAAATCCGATGGAAAATGTGTGATGGAGCCTACACACGGTCGGAATTTCCGACAACAAGGTCCTATCACGCATTTTCCGTTGGAAAATCCAACCGTGTGTACGGGCATTAGACTGCATACAAAAAAAAGAAAAGAAAAGTAATGTAGAAAGAAAAAACAACAAAAAAAAGGAATAAAAAGGAGAGGTCCAAAAAAAGGACCAACCCCCCAAGGTTACTCTTTGCATCCTAATACCTTCGTTGCCATTTACTCATGATTGGTCTGCAAGTGGATACTTTTTTATTATCATAACTTTCACAATTTGTGATATTACCCAACTTTCTCCATTGGTGTTTATAACCCGATCATAGTGGTCAGATTTATGGATTAATTCCCCAAAGCATGTAGTGCAAGGGCCTGCCTGAATACTTTCAAATGGTACTGTGTAAAGTTTTGGTATCCTATTATTATCTTGATAGGTAATAGCAGAATGTAAAAATGTGCTAAAATGTGTACAGTGTGTATTTATCTCTTTGTATTATGACCCTTCTTACCTGTCCAATGGGCTGCCAATAGTGTAAAGTAAGGAGGGGCTGTCCAAAGTAATACACATTATTTAGGCATTCATCTCTCAATGAAGTGGAGATGGTTACCTGTCCAAAACATCTCCCTCCATAAAATTTTACAAATGGACCATGAGGGGGGAGGGGAGGAGGAATCTGATAGGTGGACCTTATACCTTTGTCTCTTAAATACTCCCTAAAATAAATGTTATACTGATGTTGGCCAAGAATGTTTGTGTCTAATCTGCTTTCAATGTTTATGTGCAAAATGATTAATTTCTTTTTCTTCTTTGACTCCATAGTTTCCTTCCATGCCACAGGAATGGCAGACTGTGGCCTCCCACTTTGCCCAGTGGTGGGACTTTCCTAACTGCAGAGGGGCAATTGATGGGAAACACGTCCACATCGTCCCACCACCCAACTCAGGGTCATACTATTACAACTACAAGGGGTTCAATAGTATTGTGATCTTGGCGGTGGTGTCAGCTACTTATGAGTTCCTGTATGTGGATGTGGGGAAGAATGGCCGGATGTCTGATGCTGGAGTCTTCACCCAGACAGAGTTCTACAGGAGTCTCCAGAATGGCAGCTTGGACTTGCCACCTCCAGAAGACAATGTGGAAGGACTCCCATTCGTCTTCGTTGCAGATGAAGTGTTTGCGCTGGGGGACCATCATATGCGGCCATTCCCTATGAGGACCCTCACCCCGGACCAGAGGGTTTTTAATTACCGGCTGGCCAGAGCCAGAAGAGTGGTGGAGAACACGTTTGGGATCATGGCCAGCCGGTTCCACCTATTTCTTACACCCATATACATGGCAGAGTATAAACTGAATCATATCATCCTGGCGTGCTGTGTTCTCCACAACTTTTTAAGGTGAAATTCTGCCAACTATGCTGCCTCAGTTGGGCCTGAGGCCAGAATTCAAGTAAATGAACCAACCCTGACGGCGCTTGAGGCTGGCCGTCCTGGCTTGCCCCCCCCCGAGTGCCCGCGAGATCCGTCTTAGATACCTTGATTACTTTGCGGGTAGGGGGGCCATCGATATGCCAGACAATGTCTGATACATTTTTCAAATAAACAAAAAATTTTAACTGCTAAAATCTTTGGTGACATTTACTGCTTGTGTTTCTTGTAGCTGACCCTGACAGAAATGTGGGAGTCCTGAAAATGCCGTGATTGTGTAACCTTAAAAAGCACTGTTGGGTGTTATTTACTAAAGGAAAATACACTTTGCTCTACAAGTGCACTTGAGACTGCACTGAAACTGCACTTGTAGTGCAAAGTGGATTTGCCCTTAGGAAATAACCCCCATTGTCACTGAAAACACCAATTTTACCACAACTAAATTTTAGGAGCATTGAAACAATAATCCACACATTCTTGAGTATCAATCTTTTTAATACCAGCACAATCACATGTGCATTTATAAAGGTTTTTAAAACAAACCAACATGTTTGTTGTATAACAATTTTTTGGGTCACATTAATAAAAGTAGAAATGTCCATTTAAGGTAAAACAGGCATGTTTCAAACAAACAAGAAAGACACAAATATGGAACTTACAAAGTTCAACTTTTGTAGAAATTGAAGGCAATATCAGACATGAGCATTTATAAACTGTGTTTGATATTGTGTTCAGATGGGGTGAAAAGCCTGGAAAAGCCACATTTTGAAGACGCACACAAATTGCCAAATGTCAACATGTGCTTACTGCTATCACGGGGGATCAAGGGACGTGTTTTGGGGGTGCAACCCCTTCCTCACAGTTACTTTATTATTGAGGAAGGGGTTTCCCCCCCAAAACGCATACATTGATCTCCCGTGATGGCAGATAGCACATGTCAACACACTGTGTGCATCTTCAAAATTTGGCTTTTCTCGAATATGTCCAAAAATATGAAAACATTTTCTATTCAAAAAACAAAAAAAAAGGAAGGGATTTGGAGGTATTTTAAACTCTCCCTAAAACATCAATGATGTTCTTCATTTTGTTTTTAACATCATTGATGTTTTTCTGGATGTTTTCCAAGTCCCTATTACACCCCATGATCTCCCCGATCAGGATCTGGGCACTCTCACTGGTGAAATGTCCTGCACCCACAACATTAGGATCACCTAAAAATATAGAAACAAAAACAAACCATGTATTATAAATATGCCGGCATCCATCTCCTACCTGAGCCTGTGGTCGCAGACACTCACCTGTTGTGGTGACTATTTCCACCATGTCTCCCTCGTCCTCCTGTTGACTTTGTTGGATTTCCACTTCTTCATGAGGTGGGGGGTCTGTGGTCTCCTTGGATGAGGGGTGTCCTCTGAGTCTTTTCTCCCCTATGTAAAAAAAAATAGGTATACTTAGCACACAGATATTTGATGACAGGAATAGGAACATGAAACATTGCTTACCAAAAACAAGCACCCCTTAAAGGAGTGCAGTTCCTCTAATGGGACTTTTTTCACGGGGTTACCTCTAATAAAGTAGAAAGTAATAGAAGTTTGTCGTTTTTGTATAAAAGTATTGTAGTTTATTGATTTAACATCTAAAAATCATTACACATGACCTAACCATATATACAAGAAAAAAGGGGGGAAGGGGGAAGTGGGACTTTAAATGAGGCACCTGAGGTGCCTCCATCCCTGTATGCGAACAACAGTAATAGGAGTTGGGACTTTAAATGAGGTCATGGATGAAATGTAGGTACCAGGGGTAATAATGCAATTTTATTGGTCAAGTAACATGCATAAAAACAGTACACAACAGGACCGCATCATGTAAAGAAAGACATTGTGGTAAATATCATTCTAAAATCGCAGCACATGTATTTGTGCATAGGCGATCGGCATCAAGGATACAATCAACTTGGCGCCACACGGTGATCTCGTTGAGCAATTAAATACATGTACAAGGATTGCATAAAATATACAAATAACAATACCACAGCACAGTAAGAAAGACAATAAAAAACCATGTAGATTGTTCCTGAGATGTTGCAATGTAAACATATGTTGGTGTCCCAAATGCCCGACGCGTTTCGTGTGGAATACACTCATCAGGGGCCAGATGGTCAGGGATTTCTACAAAAATGATGCAACAGAAAGTAAGATTAAATGGTAGCGCATACTCACAGCGAAAAAGGGGGTTGGTTCACCCCAAAACACTTACATGTGAGTATTGCGGTAGGACCTGACAAATACAGAGCCAAGACCAACAGGCATCTCTCCCGGGAGCTGAGGTGCAGCGGCATGCGCGCTGGCGAGCCGGATACACAAAGTTCCCCCTGAGGACACAACGTGGGACCCCCAGAACCGACATAGATAAGATATCAGGGAGGAGTGCCAGTATAATCTGCCTGGGGAGAAATTGATGGAAACAATGTATCAAATTTAGTGTGGATAAAAGGACCATTACTGTCTCTTTGAAGGGCATGGTGAAAAAAAAGAGTCTATGCCAAAGGAAATAAATAACTGTACTAGGGCTGTCACAAGTGTCTACATCCAACCATAGTGGACTGTACTATGTAATATAACAGGGGAATTAAACGACAAAGGCAAGACCAGTTTCAAGCAGCCACATAGATGGTAAAAGGTGACAATGTGTGAGCTTACATGTGTCCCAGGCAGGAGAAAAGGCACTGTGGATGGAAGGTAATGAAGATAAACCATCTCAGAGCAAAGGCACCCACGCTGTGTCGGGGGAGACCAGATATACCCGCCATACACCACGTGCACGCTGGCCGCGTACACCAGCGTCACCCGAGCACGGCAGAGAAAGGGGAGGGGCTCTGGTCCTGACGATCGATTGCGTCAGTGAGCAGCGTCTGCACTCCCCATCTGACTGGCTAACTGGAGGAACTCAAGCACCACGCCATGACGCCAATATGGCATCTGACGTGGGGCAGGGGGGGTTGACGCCGATGCACCGTGGGCGCCCGCCCGATCCCCCTAAAGGCAACGAAGTGCACTCCCTCCCGCACACAGGATGGGGCGGGGGGAGGGGGGGGCCAGGGGGGACACGCAGGGCGCATCGCAGCTCCCGAGTATAAGATACAGAGTCAGTGATGGATGTAATGTGGTCACGTCACATCCCAAAGGGGTGACATGTCAAACAGCTGTGCTGCCTGATCTCATGGACACCTGAGGGTGTCAGGGATCAGCAGAACCTGAATATGGAAGTCAGCCATTCAGGTGCGAGGATACCTAACATGTGGGCGGCAGGGGAACACTGTCGGAACCTATCCAAAAACCTCCATCCCTAATTGAAGTCAAGAAAAAAGGGGGGAAGGGGGAAGTGGGACTTTAAATGAGGCACCTGAGGTGCCTCCATCCCTGTATGCGAACAACAGTAATAGGAGTTGGGACTTTAAATGAGGTCATGGATGAAATGTAGGTACCAGGGGTAATAATGCAATTTTATTGGTCAAGTAACATGCATAAAAACAGTACACAACAGGACCGCATCATGTAAAGAAAGACATTGTGGTAAATATCATTCTAAAATTGCAGCACATGTATTTGTGCATAGGCGATCGGCATCAAGGATACAATCAACTTGGCGCCACACGGTGATCTCGTTGAGCAATTAAATACATGTACAAGGATTGCATAAAATATACAAATAACAATACCACAGCACAATAAGAAAGACAATAAAAAACCATGTAGATTGTTCCTGAGATGTTGCAATGTAAACATATGTTGGTGTCCCAAATGCCCGACGCGTTTCGTGTGGAATACACTCATCAGGGGCCAGATGGTAAGGGATTTCTACAAAAATGATGCAACAGAAAGTAAGATTAAATGGTAGCGCATACTCACAGCGAAAAAGGGGGTTGGTTCACCCCAAAACACTTACATGTGAGTATTGCGGTAGGAACTGACAAATACAGAGCCAAGACCAACAGGCATCTCTCCCGGGAGCTGAGGTGCAGCGGCATGCGCGCTGGCGAGCCGGATACACAAAGTTCCCCCCGAGGACACAACGTGGGACCCCCAGAACCGACATAGATAAGACTCACGCAATACTCACATGTAAGTGTTTTGGGGTGAACCAACCCCCTTTTTCGCTGTGAGTATGCGCTACCATTTAATCTTACTTTCTGTTGCATCATTTTTGTAGAAATCCCTGACCATCTGGCCCCTGATGAGTGTATTCCACACGAAACGCGTTGGGCATTTGGGACACCAACATATGTTTACATTGCAACATCTCAGGAACAATCTACATGGTTTTTTATTGTCTTTCTTATTGTGCTGTGGTATTGTTATTTGTATATTTTATGCAATCCTTGTACATGTATTTAATTGCTCAACGAGATCACCGTGTGGCGCCAAGTTGATTGTATCCTTGATGCCGATCGCCTATGCACAAATACATGTGCTGCGATTTTAGAATGATATTTACCACATTGTCTTTCTTTACATGATGCGGTCCTGTTGTGTACTGTTTTTATGCATGTTACTTGACCAATAAAATTGCATTATTACCCCTGGTACCTACATTTCATCCATGACCTCATTTAAAGTCCCAACTCCTATTACTGTTGTTCGCATACAGGGATGGAGGCACCTCAGGTGCCTCATTTAAAGTCCCACTTCCCCCTTCCCCCCTTTTTTCTTGACTTCAATTAGGGATGGAGGTTTTTGGATAGGTTCCGACAGTGTTCCCCTGCCGCCCACATGTTAGGTATCCTCGCACCTGAATGGCTGACTTCCATATTCAGGTTCTGCTGATCCCTGACACCCTCAGGTGTCCATGAGATCAGGCAGCACAGCTGTTTGACATGTCACCCCTTTGGGATGTGACGTGACCACATTACATCCATCACTGACTCTGTATCTTATACTCGGGAGCTGCGATGCGCCCTGCGTGTCCCCCCTGGCCCCCCCTCCCCCCGCCCCGTCCTGTGTGCGGGAGGGAGTGCACTTCGTTGCCTTTAGGGGGATCGGGCGGGCGCCCACGGCGCATCGGCGTCAACCCCCCCCTGCCCCACGTCAGATGCCATATTGGCGTCACGGCGTGGTGCTTGAGTTCCTCCAGTTAGCCAGTCAGATGGGGAGTGCGGACGCTGCTCACTGACGCAATCGATCGTCAGGACCAGAGCCCCTCCCCTTTCTCTGCCGTGCTCGGGTGACGCTGGTGTACGCGGCCAGCGTGCACGTGGTGTATGGCGGGTATATCTGGTCTCCCCCGACACAGCGTGGGTGCCTCTGCTCTGAGATGGTTTATCTTCATTACCTTCCATCCACAGTGCCTTTTCTCCTGCCTGGGACACATGCAAGCTCACACATTGTCACCTTTTACCATCTATGTGGCTGCTTGAAACTGGTCTTGCCTTTGTCGTTTAATTCCCCTGTTGTATTACATAGTACAGTCCACTATGGTTGGATGTAGACACTTGTGACAGCCCTAGTACAGTTATTTATTTCCTTTGGCATAGACTCTCTTTTTTCACCATGCCCTTCAAAGAGACAGTAATGGTCCTTTTATCCACACTAAATCTGATACATTGTTTCCATCAATTTCTCCCCAGGCAGATTATACTGGCACTCCTCCCTGATATCTTATCTATGTCGGTTCTGGGGGTCCCACGTTGTGTCCTCGGGGGGAACTTTGTGTATCCGGCTCGCCAGCGCGCATGCCGCTGCACCTCAGCTCCCGGGAGAGATGCCTGTTGGTCTTGGCTCTGTATTTGTCAGGTCCTACCGCAATACTCACATGTAAGTGTTTTGGGGTGAATCAACCCCCTTTTTCGCTGTGAGTATGCGCTACCATTTAATCTTACTTTCTGTTGCATCATTTTTGTAGAAATCCCTGACCATCTGGCCCCTGATGAGTGTATTCCACACGAAACGCGTCGGGCATTTGGGACACCAACATATGTTTACATTGCAACATCTCAGGAACAATCTACATGGTTTTTTATTGTCTTTCTTATTGTGCTGTGGTATTGTTATTTGTATATTTTATGCAATCCTTGTACATGTATTTAATTGCTCAACGAGATCACCGTGTGGCGCCAAGTTGATTGTATCCTTGATGCCGATCGCCTATGCACAAATACATGTGCTGCGATTTTAGAATGATATTTACCACAATGTCTTTCTTTACATGATGCGGTCCTGTTGTGTACTGTTTTTATGCATGTTACTTGACCAATAAAATTGCATTATTACCCCTGGTACCTACATTTCATCCATGACCTCATTTAAAGTCCCAACTCCTATTACTGTTGTTCGCATACAGGGATGGAGGCACCTCAGGTGCCTCATTTAAAGTCCCACTTCCCCCTTCCCCCCTTTTTTCTTGACTTCAATTAGGGATGGAGGTTTTTGGATAGGTTCCGACAGTGTTCCCCTGCCGCCCACATGTTAGGTATCCTCGCACCTGAATGGCTGACTTCCATATTCAGGTTCTGCTGATCCCTGACACCCTCAGGTGTCCATGAGATCAGGCAGCACAGCTGTTTGACATGTCACCCCTTTGGGATGTGACGTGACCACATTACATCCATCACTGACTCTGTATCTTATACTCGGGAGCTGCGATGCGCCCTGCGTGTCCCCCCTGGCCCCCCCCTCCCCCCGCCCCGTCCTGTGTGCGGGAGGGAGTGCACTTCGTTGCCTTTAGGGGGATCGGGCGGGCGCCCACGGCGCATCGGCGTCAACCCCCCCCTGCCCCACGTCAGATGCCATATTGGCGTCACGGCGTGGTGCTTGAGTTCCTCCAGTTAGCCAGTCAGATGGGGAGTGCGGACGCTGCTCACTGACGCAATCGATCGTCAGGACCAGAGCCCCTCCCCTTTCTCTGCCGTGCTCGGGTGACGCTGGTGTACGCGGCCAGCGTGCACGTGGTGTATGGCGGGTATATCTGGTCTCCCCCGACACAGCGTGGGTGCCTCTGCTCTGAGATGGTTTATCTTCATTACCTTCCATCCACAGTGCCTTTTCTCCTGCCTGGGACACATGTAAGCTCACACATTGTCACCTTTTACCATCTATGTGGCTGCTTGAAACTGGTCTTGCCTTTGTCGTTTAATTCCCCTGTTGTATTACATAGTACAGTCCACTATGGTTGGATGTAGACACTTGTGACAGCCCTAGTACAGTTATTTATTTCCTTTGGCATAGACTCTCTTTTTTCACCATGCCCTTCAAAGAGACAGTAATGGTCCTTTTATCCACACTAAATCTGATACATTGTTTCCATCAATTTCTCCCCAGGCAGATTATACTGGCACTCCTCCCTGATATCTTATCTATGTCGGTTCTGGGGGTCCCACGTTGTGTCCTCGGGGGGAACTTTGTGTATCCGGCTCGCCAGCGCGCATGCCGCTGCACCTCAGCTCCCGGGAGAGATGCCTGTTGGTCTTGGCTCTGTATTTGTCAGGTCCTACCGCAATACTCACATGTAAGTGTTTTGGGGTGAACCAACCCCCTTTTTCGCTGTGAGTATGCGCTACCATTTAATCTTACTTTCTGTTGCATCATTTTTGTAGAAATCCCTGACCATCTGGCCCCTGATGAGTGTATTCCACACGAAACACGTCGGGCATTTGGGACACCAACATATGTTTACATTGCAACATCTCAGGAACAATCTACATGGTTTTTTATTGTCTTTCTTATTGTGCTGTGGTATTGTTATTTGTATATTTTATGCAATCCTTGTACATGTATTTAATTGCTCAACGAGATCACCGTGTGGCGCCAAGTTGATTGTATCCTTGATGCCGATCGCCTATGCACAAATACATGTGCTGCGATTTTAGAATGATATTTACCACAATGTCTTTCTTTACATGATGCGGTCCTGTTGTGTACTGTTTTTATGCATGTTACTTGACCAATAAAATTGCATTATTACCCCTGGTACCTACATTTCATCCATGACCTCATTTAAAGTCCCAACTCCTATTACTGTTGTTCGCATACAGGGATGGAGGCACCTCAGGTGCCTCATTTAAAGTCCCACTTCCCCCTTCCCCCCTTTTTTCTTGACTTCAATTAGGGATGGAGGTTTTTGGATAGGTTCCGACAGTGTTCCCCTGCCGCCCACATGTTAGGTATCCTCGCACCTGAATGGCTGACTTCCATATTCAGGTTCTGCTGATCCCTGACACCCTCAGGTGTCCATGAGATCAGGCAGCACAGCTGTTTGACATGTCACCCCTTTGGGATGTGACGTGACCACATTACATCCATCACTGACTCTGTATCTTATACTCGGGAGCTGCGATGCGCCCTGCGTGTCCCCCCTGGCCCCCCCTCCCCCCGCCCCGTCCTGTGTGCGGGAGGGAGTGCACTTCGTTGCCTTTAGGGGGATCGGGCGGGCGCCCACGGCGCATCGGCGTCAACCCCCCCCTGCCCCACGTCAGATGCCATATTGGCGTCACGGCGTGGTGCTTGAGTTCCTCCAGTTAGCCAGTCAGATGGGGAGTGCGGACGCTGCTCACTGACGCAATCGATCGTCAGGACCAGAGCCCCTCCCCTTTCTCTGCCGTGCTCGGGTGACGCTGGTGTACGCGGCCAGCGTGCACGTGGTGTATGGCGGGTATATCTGGTCTCCCCCGACACAGCGTGGGTGCCTCTGCTCTGAGATGGTTTATCTTCATTACCTTCCATCCACAGTGCCTTTTCTCCTGCCTGGGACACATGTAAGCTCACACATTGTCACCTTTTACCATCTATGTGGCTGCTTGAAACTGGTCTTGCCTTTGTCGTTTAATTCCCCTGTTGTATTACATAGTACAGTCCACTATGGTTGGATGTAGACACTTGTGACAGCCCTAGTACAGTTATTTATTTCCTTTGGCATAGACTCTCTTTTTTCACCATGCCCTTCAAAGAGACAGTAATGGTCCTTTTATCCACACTAAATCTGATACATTGTTTCCATCAATTTCTCCCCAGGCAGATTATACTGGCACTCCTCCCTGATATCTTATCTATGTCGGTTCTGGGGGTCCCACGTTGTGTCCTCGGGGGGAACTTTGTGTATCCGGCTCGCCAGCGCGCATGCCGCTGCACCTCAGCTCCCGGGAGAGATGCCTGTTGGTCTTGGCTCTGTATTTGTCAGGTCCTACCGCAATACTCACATGTAAGTGTTTTGGGGTGAACCAACCCCCTTTTTCGCTGTGAGTATGCGCTACCATTTAATCTTACTTTCTGTTGCATCATTTTTGTAGAAATCCCTGACCATCTGGCCCCTGATGAGTATATTCCACACGAAACGCGTCGGGCATTTGGGACACCAACATATGTTTACATTGCAACATCTCAGGAACAATCTACATGGTTTTTTATTGTCTTTCTTATTGTGTTGTGGTATTGTTATTTGTATATTTTATGCAATCCTTGTACATGTATTTAATTGCTCAACGAGATCACCGTGTGGCGCCAAGTTGATTGTATCCTTGATGCCGATCGCCTATGCACAAATACATGTGCTGCGATTTTAGAATGATATTTACCACAATGTCTTTCTTTACATGATGCGGTCCTGTTGTGTACTGTTTTTATGCATGTTACTTGACCAATAAAATTGCATTATTACCCCTGGTACCTACATTTCATCCATGACCTCATTTAAAATCCAACTCCTATTACTGTTGTAACCATATATACAATAAAATGGATGCATGTAAATGGGAAGAAATAATTCTATGAATAAATGACCAAATGCAATGATACATGTAAGTAAAAAACCAATGATCATAGAAACCCGACGTTTCAAGGTAAGCAAAAGGGGGTTGACCTCTTCTTCAGGGATAATGACAATTGGTCAAAATGGGTATTTCATCCCCTAAAATTCTTATAATCACTCCCAAGGACATTATCAGCATCCAGTGAGAATCAAGAATTTGCCGTCCGTCACGGCCACACAGGGATCACAGAACCGAGGCTCGAGAAAATGGGGAAGAGACCAGGTAGATCACAGGAATAAGAACCAGAGTGGACTGAGGTTGCTTCACAAAGGATATCCCCAATATAGGAATAGGAATCAGCTACTACTGACACCACACAGACGTGCTTGGAGGAAGTAAAGACAGGCAGACCTATGCGGACTCACACCCAACCAGGGAACCTGCACACTTCTTTGGAGTCCTGCCCACTTTGATCTGGGGTATTATCTAAATACCTCCTTGCTGCTTAAATTGGGACCCATGATCTGGTTCCATCCATCCCCATTTTTTAGCAGGATTGCACCCCCCACCCTCTAATTCCATCAAGTAGGCTGTCTCAAGCCTTCGCAGTGAGGGGAGGACTGTGTCTGTTCCTATATTGGGGATATCCTTTGTGAAGCAACCTCAGTCCACCCTGGTTCTTATTCCTGTGATCTACCTGGTCTCTTCCCCATCTTCTCGAGCCTCGGTTCTGTGATCCCAGTGTGGTCGTGATGGACGGCAAATTCTTGATTCACACTGGATGCTGATAATGTCCTTGGGAGTGATTATATGAATTTTAAGGGATGAAATACCCATTTTGACCAATTGTCATTACCCCTGAAGAAGAGGTCAACCCCCTTTTGCTTACCTCGAAACGTCGGGTTTCTATGATCATTGGTTTTTTACTTACATGTATCATTGCATTTGGTCATTTATTCATAGAATTATTTCTTCCCATTTACATGCATCCATTTTATTGTATATATGGTTAGGTCATGTGTAATGATTTTTAGATGTTAAATCAATAAACTACAATACTTTTATACAAAAACTACAAACTTCTATTACTTTCTACTTTATTAGAGGTAACCCCGTGAAAAAAGTCCCATTAGAGGAACTGCACTCCTTTAGGGGGTGCTTGTGTTTGGTAAAATATTGGGATTGGGGCTCACCTCTAGAAAAATATACAGTGCCTAGTGGGACGACACCTCCCTCCTTTCTATGAAACATTGCTTGGAAGTGGGGTACAATTGTCTGTTATGGCAGAGTTCCAAGATGAAGAAATATTTTGGTCACTTTGTCAAGCTTGAATACTTACCTGTTTTGTCCAAGCTTCACAGATGGAGACCCCCCTATAGTATACACTGGAGCACCTGTGTGGGCCCCCTAGTAAAAAGGGTGTTCTTGTGTCCCACACTAGTGCTCCAGTGTCCAGATGTGTAAACAGCTGCTGAGTGTCCTCTCCTTACACAGAATCTAGTTTGCATTTCATTCTAGTTACCAACCCATCTAGAAACCAAAATTATTTGACGAGAAGTAGGCTAGCATAAAATGTATTCAAATGCATATGTCCAAAACATGGTGTTTTCTATGCCGAACAAACAATGTTTCATACGAACGAATAATGTGGCCATGAACATGAAAGTTGCCATTTTAAACTGTACAACAGTAAAGAAAAGCACATGGAGCAGCACGAACGTTAGAAAAATAAAGAATAGCAACACAGGACAACTACTTACTTTTTTTCAGCACTCTCATGATCCTTCTGTACTGCTCATGCTTCCTTAATTTGAGGTCCGACCACCGCTTCCTGAGCTGATCCTTGGATCGTCATACCCTGAAATTCTTCTGCAGACTTTTGACCACTTTCGCCATTATCTTGGCCTTTCTGACATTGGGGCTGGGGTAAAGTCCATACTTCCCATCATAGTCGGCCCTCTTCAGGATGTCCACCATCTCCAACATCTCCCCAAAGGACATATTTGAGGCCTTAAATCGTCTCTTCCGGGATCGGGACGTTTAAGGCTCCAGGCTTTCCTCCTCCTCGTTAGTGTAATTATCAGACACCTGCTCTGTTTCCACCATGTGCTCTTCCCCCACTGCACCGAACGAGAAGGGGCGGGGAATAGACTAGAAAGAACGTCAGGGGCGGGCGGACTTTCACGCATGCGCAGTGTATATAAAGTGTAACACGCGTGCGTAGTTCGTACAATCTGTGAGCGGAGGAAGGAGTATCGGAGGTGCCGATCGTGATAACGAAGGTAAGATTTAAATTTGGGCCTATACTGCTTCTAGATTGAGGCCTGTATTTAGACAAGTTTATAAGACTTTAGGTTGACATTAGGGTTTGTCTGGTGTTGTGTCTTGCAGTGAAAATGGATCTAGTCAATGATCAGGACTTTATGCCAATCTTCATTGATATGTTCAGGGAGCTGCCCTGTCTGTGCCAAATAAACCACCCCGAATATAAGAACCAAACAAAGAGGAAGGCAGCGCTGGATAATTTGCTGCAATTTGTGAAGCCGGTGATCCCCACAGCAGACATCACCTATTTGAAGATCCTAATTGATGGCATGAGGAGCACTTATCTAAGGGAGCACAAGAAGAAGCAGGATTCCCAGAGATCAGGAGCAGCAGATGACATTTATGTCCCCAGGCTGTGGTACTATGACAGGCTGCATTTTCTGGCAGGTCAGACTGAACCCAGGTCAGCACTCTCCACTCTTCCTTCCACGCTTCCTTCCCCCCCAGCTGAGGCTTCTGATGTCCAACCTGGGCCTTCCAGGCAGCAACATGTGGAGGAGCCCAGCTTGAGCCAGGTATAGCATTCTTCAAAATATTTATGGTTGTCCAATCAATGATGTTAAATAGATGTTAGTTTGGAGTACTGATTTCTGATTGTGATTGATAAACCAAAAACTAAAACCATGTCCCTTTTTCATACACAGGGAAGTCTTAGCCAGGAGGTGGCCTGGGCCAAGCAGGCTGCCTGATACCCAGGTCCCTACCCTCCGCCTTCAAAGAAAAAGTGGCATGAAGAGGAGTAACCTGGAGGAGGCTGCAATTGGTCTATTTTGGAAGGCTACTGTGGCCCTCAGAACAGCCAACAGTGTGGAAGATGATTTTGCAGAGCTAACTGCCTGCAAAATTATGCAGATTGAGGAGGGCCAACGATTCTTATGTAAGTTTTTAATTTTGGAAGCTCTAAATAAGGGGTTGAGGGGCCAACTCACATGTGAAACCCACATTTGTCAGCTCACCCATGGTCCTCCTCCTGGTCCTCCTCCTCCTCCTCTAGGTCCTACTCCTCCTCCTGCCACCCCTCCAACACCAGAGCCACAGCCGGGAAGGAAGCGTGGAAGGAAGACCAGAGAGTGATGGCCCTGGGTTCAGTCTGATCTGACAAAAGATGCAGCCTCTTGTATGACCACAGCCTGGGGACATACATGTCATCTGCTGCTTTCATGATCTCTGGGACTTCTGAACCAGACTGTACTCCCTTAGATAAGGACTCCTCGGGCCACCAATTTTGCTGTCAAAGAATTGATGTCTGCCCTGGGGGCCAAAGGCTTCGCCAATTTCTGCTGTTTATCCAGCGTTGCCTCCCTCTTTGGTTCTGATCCCTTAATAAAGGAATTTTGGTTTCAATTATACTCGCCTATCTGTGTTTTCCATCAAAAAGGACAGTTTGTTTGTGAGTAGGCAGGTACATTTCAAAACTATAATGTGAAATTAACAAGAGACACCAACACCAAGCAATCTCCTTGAGATTAAATAATACAAGATAATAATGGTGTTGTGGTAACTTGACACACAAAACACACCCAAAAATATTCAGGATGTAAAAAAAAAAAAAAAAAAAACACGATCAGGCTTGAAAAAAATACAAACCCAAAAAAAACATATATCTTTTTTGTCAGATGTGACAAAGCAAAATATATTGATGAAATCATGATAAATAAAAAAGAAGTTTGTGAGAAGTCTGTGTGAATATCAGCAGCAAAACTACTTCATTCTTCTAGCATCATAAAGAAGAAGAGAGTGCGCTGCATTAAACAATTTTAAACATTGCAGCCTGACGAAAGTGCTATATCCATTCTGAACGCTAATTTTACCAGACCGAGCTGTTCCGTCTCAGAATTTCTTCTGAGCATGCGCGGTACTTTGTGCGTCGGAATTGTCCACACACGGTCGGAATTGACGCGATCGGATTTTGTTTTTGGAAAATTTTATAGCCTGCTCTCAAACTTTGTCGGAAAATCCGATGGAAAATGTCCGATGGAGCCCACACACGGTCTGAATTTCTGACAACACGCTCCGATCGCACATATTCTGTCGGAAAATCCGACCGTGTGTACAGGGCATTACTCCGCTCCAGGATGCCTACCACCTTCACATTGTTCCTGCGTAGCCTATTTTCCATTTCATCTATCTTTGACACATGTAGGCCCATTTGTTCTCTCATTACTTTAATTTCCTGTTTTAACAGGTATAAATCGTCTTCAACTAAACTTAACTTCTCTTCTAGGGCACTTGTCCCTTCCAAAGTCCTTTGCAATTCCCGACCCATTAAAAGTAATTCCCTTTAATTGATCACATAGACTGTTCAATGAACACTTGCATGCATTAACAGCAAACAATAGATCTTTCAATGTCGGCTCCTCCTGTGGTGGTAAGCCAGATTCAGGGACTATCACAGACACACATCCCGGGATTTCTCCCTCTAGCCCCCTGTTACCCACAGTTTTTGTATCTTATGGTACTGTGAGCGTTTGACCGTGATTCTTTCTGTCCAAGGAGGCTCCTGATTGAGCTCTTGCTTGTGCTTATTGAATCCCTTTAACTGGTGACTGCACAGGGGTGTGAGCAAACCACTCCAGCTTGGCTGCTGCTGCTGCTTAGTTCCCCTTTTCTTTTACGGAGCGTGTTGCTTGGGACCCCGCATTCTCCTGGTCTGGCTGCTCCTTACCTCTCTTCCTTGTCATGGCCATCTTTTTAATGCCCAGCTGGGCCTGCACCTCTGAGTCAGAGATTCACCTGCAGCAGCTCTTCTCATCTCCAGCCGGCATCCGAGTGACAGCCCGCAGTACTCTGACGAGCCGTTCTGCAATGTGTGAGCTGGACACCATTCTGTCCCGCCCTCTCTCGCAAGATCTCGTGCCCCTCCGTACATGGCTATATGGCTATTGCGACTGCCTCCGCCACCTCGTCCACCCCCGTCTCAGGCCGAAGGGCAGACGGCACACCTCCGGCTCCGCACAATCCCGCTCACCGCCTCCACCCACAACATGAGCCGCACAGAGCTCACAGAGCAGGGGTACACAAAACAGACCAGGCAGGACCCCTCCAGGAAGCTCAGGACCTCAGGATGGAGCGGGGAGCGAAGTCCCCGATCACCATCATTACTTCTGCCATAATTACGTGACATCACGACGTTGCGCATGCACGTCGCGCATGCACGTCACGCATGCACGCTTCACAGTGGAAACGTACGAAAATGATCCAGGGACATCGCCGGCAATGTGTTGCTCCCCCCAGCAGCCAACTGATGTACAGCCACCTTGTGGAGCCTTTTCAGGGAAGGCAGAAGCATTCTCCATCCTCCCACCTTGCCGGTAAGCTGTAGGGGTAGAAATTCCACCAAAGGAAGCATCAGATAAGCCAGGAGCCCATTGAGATATACAAGAGAGAAAATATTAGTTAACAATTATAAATGCGGTTGCAAAAATATATAAACTTACATAAAATAATATTTACATTTTTGGTGGTCATGTCTAGGTTAATGCTAGTGACCAATCTATCTTGGGAGCTGTGTGATGGTTCTAAAATCCAAACTTGTAATTGGTGTAATAGTATGGAAGATTTTAGTAATTAATGTACTTATTTTATTAAAGCAATCTTAGTGGGTCTTTCCAGATGAAAAGTCCTTCAAGAAAGGAGCAAAGGTGAGGGACTCATTCAGGCATGGAAAACTAGTGGCCTGTAATTTAAAGATCCATCTCTGCTTGTTGTTGGAGCAAAATTTTGTTCCAATCACCTCCCCGATCAGGAATGTGCACCCGATCTAGGGTGGTGAAGGTAACCTTGGGTACCTTGTAGTCATGTCTGAGTACTGCATGCCTGCCTATTAGGAGATAGCGATTCCCGATTTGCACGCTATAAATGTGTTTAGAGATGCAGCGCCAAAACTCTTGCTTGGTCTTCCCTATATAAAAAGCATAAAGCATATAAAAAGTTTGCTTCATTAAAATAAGTACATTAATGACTAAAATCTTCCATACTATTACACAGAGAAAATTGAGTACTGTCCGTGATACTTGATACTACAATCACCTCAAGTATACTATTAAACCAATTACAAGTTTGGATTTTAGAACCAACACACAGCTCCCAAGATAGATTGGTCACTAGCATTAACCTAGACATTACCAAAAAGAATTGAAATATTATTTATGGTACGTTTAGATATTTTTGTTTGCTGTTGTTCACAATTTGCAACCACATTGCATTTATGATTGTTAGCTAATATTTTCTCTGTTGTAGAACTTAATGGACTCCTGGCTTATCTGATGCTTCCTTCGTTGGAATTTCTGCCCCCTACAGTTTACCGGCAAGGTGGGGGGGGGCGCAGAATGCTCCTGCGTTCCCCCGAAAAAGCTCCACAAGGCAGCTGTACATCAGTCGGCCGCTAGGGGGAGCAACGCATTGCCAGTGTTTCGTAAGATTAGGCGACCCGTCAGAATGTCGCCTAGAACTAACGTTCTGTCGCCGCCATCTTGCTACACCCCACACTCCTCCATAGTTAGGATACACTGAGAAGGGGAAAGCAGACATCTTGCTACCCCCACCGGAGTTTTGCATTTTACACTTACTTTTAACAGTAAAGTGAGTTTATATAGTGAAATACAGTACTTAGAACTCCGTATGAATGTTTAGATTATATGCTTACTGTGGAGGAGTGCGGGGTATAGCAATGTGGCGGCGATAGAACTTCACTTCCATTACACATTCTGATGAGTCGCCTAGTCTGACGAAACACCGGTGGTGTCCCTGGATCACTTTCGGATGTTTCCACTGTGGAACGCGAAAGGCGTGAGGTATTTATGTGTGCACGCGACGTCGTGATGTCACGTAATTATGGCAGAAGTGACAATGGTGATCGGGAACTTCCGCCTTCCGGGATGCCGAGGGAGCTACGTGATGGCCGCTTTCTTAGTGGCCAGGACACCACATCTCGGGAGTGAGGGAGGGAGTTTTGGCACCTGCAGCTCATTACTTTGATTCCCCCCAACCATAGGAAGCCCTATAAAAACATCAGGCTGCACTAGGATCAGAACATGATCCCGTGCAATCCTGAATTGATGTCATCATACACCAATTCGCTCAATGTAAGTACTCCATAGAATCTATGTTAGATCACTCAGCTCCTTGTTTTCAGCGCTGGCTCAAGCTATACTTATAAGAAACCATACCTATTTAATTTGAATTAGATCTTATATAATTGCTTGGCCTTCTTTTTTGTTCGTTCATAGAGCCTTTGGCTTCTTGCATGGCTACAGCCAGGCATTTAAATACATGCATTCGATGGTTTACAGTACCCACATCAATATTAAGGTAAAGAGACTATAATTTTCTTCATATGGCACAGCGGGCTTGCACTGATTGTTCTTAACCTAATACACACCACTTCCCAATCTTTTGGCTGACAGTTTTACATTTTATGCACCTTTCATCAGTTCATTTTATATTATAAAAGTTTTTTTACATGATTTCATATTTTCATTTAATTAGTTACTTTCAGTTTTTCTTCACATATTTAATCATTTTATCTAATTTGTTTTATCATATTTTTCACTTGGGACATCACATGACATGTTTTACTATCTACACACAACACGTATTTCATTAAACTTCGCAATCCATTCAAATGAAATATATATACCTACATTAATCACAGTCCAACATCATTAATTGTAATGACATTTTTCAATCAACTCTTCAACTAATCAATTAATTAATTTTTTATTAATTATTTTTTATTTTACACAACATTTCATCATTATCACAATAACACATGAATAATTTAATAATGTATATAAACTTGGCACCTATTTGCCACCAATAAGATAACATTATTGTGTAGATCTACACTGACAATAAACATTGGGAATCCATCTGGCACGTAGTGTTATGTCAGGACACAATTAGAATCCCCTTTTTGATATAATATTATCATTGGGAATCTGCTGCAGGTGTTTGCCTCCTTCACCCTCTGAGGGTGTCTCAAGCGTGATTCCTTGCAAGGCTTATCGGGTCGAATCTCCTCCTTCCTTGGGACGCGAGCAGCCATGGGACCTTTGGGATCATCCAACCGTTTTTAATAATTCTGGTCAGGAGACTTTACACTTCACCTTCCAGTGGTAACTATACCTTGTGCATATGAAATGAAATATTGGGTAAAACATACTCTTTTGATATTTGAGATGTTAAATATATTCCTTTAGAGCAAACCCAATCCCCTGAAGAAGACCGCGATTGTATGGGTCGAAATGCATCAGGACATCACTACAACAGACACTACAATATGTGATGCTGTGTAAATTTCTGTGTTTGCACTTTTGCACTTTGGAATGGTATTGTTATCCCTTAACCAAAGCTCATATTTTAACTGCAACATGTTATTAATTATACAATTTTCTAAAAAAAGAACCATTTTACAATTCTTTTTGAATCCGTTTACATTGTTGCTTTAAAAACCCTTGGGGGGGGGGGCAGTGAGGTGGCGGTAATGTCTCCTTAGAGCTCCGCTCCTTGGGATTGTTAACCGGAGGACTACAGGTCCCAGTGCCACTAATATTTACAAAAAATGGGTCACTGCTCACCCCAACTCAGCCAGCAACCTCAATAATGGTCCTAAGAGGTCAGAAATCTACTTTTAAAAAAGGTATTTCTAAAGAAAAGATACACAGACTGACAACTGAGCATCTTCCTCTCCCTCACAGCGCAGCAGCTCACACAGGACACAGCCTCTGCCTCACAGCAAAATAACACAGGCTTCTAAGGGTGAGTCAGTGTGTGACCAAAATGTTTCACAAATTACAACGCAGCCTGATATGTTCAAATAGTTTGAATATATGCTCCAGAAATCTCTTAAACAGACTTCTAACCACATTACAGATATGTTAACTAGAGAAATTAGAGAGCTGGGTCAAAGGACTGCAGACCTAGAATTGAGAATGGATGAAATTGATACACGCACTCACAATTCTATGACTGAAATTATGTCACTGAAGGAAGAAAACCTCACACTTCAGTCACGTTTGGAAGATCAGGAAAATCGAAATCGTCAATCGAATTTGCGCATCAGGGGGATCCCTGAATCTTATTTAGACTTGCAGACAACAGTCACAGCGCTGTTTCAGGAATTAATACCTGAAATTCCCATTGACAGGCTTGAATTTGACAGAGTACATAGAGCCTTAGCTCCACGCAAATCCAACGGCCCTCCTAGAGATATCATTACCAAATTACACTACTACAGAACCAAAGAACAGCTTTTAACAGCAGCCAGAGGTAAAGATCTCCTCAGCTTTCAGGGCCACAGTTACCAGCTTTTCACTGACCTTTCCCCACTTACAGTGGCTAAGAGACGTGCACTCAAACCTCAATTACAGATACTTCAGCGCAATCAAATTGCTTACCAATGGGGATTTCCTTTCTCTCTTCGTTTCACACATCTGGAAACTAAATACGTTTGTCGCTCCTCAGAAGATTTACAATCGATCCTAATCGACATAGGGTTAGCCGAAGAAACCCTGACAAAGAACCAGCCCAGCAGAAGTTTCATCTCTCGATCATCACAGCAAAATAAAGTCACAGGATCCAGTTCTGCATCCTCGTCATATCAAAATCTCAGCAAGCGTGGTCGTTATGAACATTCACCTCCCACCATTGTGGACTCAATGGACTGACTTTCCAGTTCACACAAATTCCTCATACTTTCTTCAGATTCCCAGCTTCTTATGCTGGTTAATTTCCTTTAAGTGTTAAGCTCATGAATAAAATGAGCTCTGACTATATGGTTTAGTTATGATATTAGTGTGTGAGGGGAGGGGGAAGGGAAAGGGGAAAAATTGAGTAAAATGATTTTTTTTTATTTTTTTTTGTTGATTTTTTTTTCCCATTTCTCTTTTTCCTCTTTACTCTACCTTTTTTTTGGTTAAAAAATAAATAAATAAATAAAAAGGTAAAAAATGGTAATAAAACTATTAGTTATTTAATAATATATTGGTATTCTAATAATTCCTGTGGTCCTCCGGTGTTGTTAATCCCATAGGAATTTTTTGCTGCCCTTTTTTTTACCACCTACAGAGACCCTCTATTTTTTCTATGGGGGACTCTGCGGGTGGTCCAGGATCCTCTCAGGGAGTATTATATACTCTCCTGAGATGCTCCCATACCCTATACTCTAACTTTAGTCTAATGATACTTGGTCTACATATGGGGTTTTTGTTTTTGTACTCTCTTACTTCTTCTTTTTCTAACTTTTTCTATTCCCCCTTGATCCTCCGGCTGGTCGTCCTGGCTCTTGGTAAGCACATTATCTACTATGATATATTGTTTATTCTACTTGGTTTATGGCCCCTATAAATGTTTTGTCATTAAATGTACAAGGGTTTAATATTCCACATAAACGTACAAAAGCATTACGTTCATTTGCATTAAAGAGAGCTAACATTATCTGCTTACAGGAAACCCATTTCACTGATAAGATTTATCCCAAGTTTCTTTCATCCTCATATCCACAATTTTATACAGCCTCTGCCACAGTTAAACAGCGTGGAACTCTGAGTTTTCACCGTTCCACTCCGTTCAATCTGAAATCACAATTATCTGACCCTGAGGGACGTTATTTACTTTTAACAGGTTTTATTTCTGATAATCCTATTACAATTGTTTCATATTATGCACCTAACAAACATCCAACTGCCTTCTTGTCTCATCTTTTACATGTAATTGAAGCTCATAGGAGTGGTACAGTTGTTATCTGTGGAGATTCCAATGCAACTATATTCCCATTTCTGGATAACTTTCCCTCAAAACCTAACACGGGTATTAAAAACTTGACTTTTCAACACCTACTTAACACGCATGGTTTAGTTGACACTTGGCGAGAGATGAATCCTGCCAGTAGACGTTTTACTCACTATTCATACCCACATAAGTCTTTCTCACGAATAGATCATATTTTTACTCCATCCAGTATGTTACCAGAAATCATTTCATCCAAAATTGTTCCACTTCCGTGGACTGACCACTGCTCAGTAATTACTACTATTGCTTCCACAATTCCCAGATCACATGACACAACTTGGTGCATAAACGACTCTATACTGACTCATCCCTCTTACTGTGTTGAGATTGAAAAAGCATTATCAGATTATATAACGTCTAATGACACAGGTGATATCTCTGCTCTTACATTATGGGAAGCCCATAAAGTGGTTATTAGAGGTAGACTCATACAACAAGCTACTATTCTCAAAGAGAACGTAAAACTCTGTTTGCAAAACTTGAATACACCTTTAATGACTGTTACCAGACATTTCAATCCTCTCCGAATGCTAACAACAGCACTAAACTTGAAAGAGCTCGCCTAGATTTAGATCTTTTTCTGACCGATTCAGCAGACAAACTCATACGCAAGCGCCAACATATTCAATACCTTAAAGCAAATAAACCCGATACGCTTATGGCTAGAATCCTGAAGAATTCACAACACAATCAAACACCCATAAAGCTAAAAATATCCAGAGAAGCATATACCAGTAATCCAGTAAAGATTCTCAAGATATTTCATTCTAATTTAGCCAAATTATATTCCTCATCTCCTAATTTTGATAAGTCCAAACTGATGTTTTATTTTCTAATATTACACTTCCTAACCTCGACCAGCTGCAGAGAGATCAGCTAGAAAACACGATTACTGACAATGAAGTGTTGAAAGCTATAAAATCCTTACAATTACGTAAGAGACCAGGCCCAGATGGCTTTTCAGCAGCTTATTATAGACAGTATGCACACATCTTAACACCAGTCTTAACCAAAGCCTTTAATTTGATTCTTGAAGGGCATTCCTTTAGAACAGAAACGCTTACTTCTATTATAGCAATGATTCCCAAACCACACTCTGATTCTACCTCTTGGACTAATTACCGTCCTATATCTCTTCTTAATCTAGATATAAAACTATTGGCTAAAATCATGGCCACCAGACTAAATTCTATTATAGGACATCTAATTCATAAAGATCAGACAGGCTTCATGCCAAAACACCAGGCAGGTGATAATATCAGACGTACACTTTTACTTATCCATGCAGCTAAATCTAGACAGATCCCAGCTTGCCTGGTGTCTCTAGATATAAGGAAAGCATTTGACTCTGTCACATGGCCATACATGGAATATACTCTCCAAAAATGGGGTTTTGGTGATCACTTTCTATCCTGGATTTCCTCTTTATACAATAATCCCAGAGCATATATTAAATATTCCGGTTATAAGTCAACAATGTTTGATATCAAAAGAGGTACCAGACAAGGTTGCCCCCTTTCCCCATTACTTTTTGCCTTATTAATTGAACCTTTAGCGCAATTAATTAGAAATACCCCCGATATCAAAGGTATTGAATTAGGTGGTCACCATCATAAATTATGTCTCTTCGCAGACGATATTCTCGTATTTTTGTCACGTCCACATATATCTACCCCTAATTTATTACTCACACTTGAAAACTTCGCCCAAATCTCAGGTCTATACATCAACCCTACAAAATCAAATGCGTTGAATATCTCTTTATCACAAACTGAACTTCAACAAGCCCAAACTTCCTTACCTTTCAACTGGGTTCCGAAACAACTCCCATATTTGGGAATACAAATCACAACTTCCCTTAAAGATCTTTTTGCAGTTAACTACTTGCCTCTTCTAAAACAAATTACTGCTCTCATGAAACAATGGGCTTCTCTTCCGTTATCCTGGTTGGGAAGGATTAACGCTATTAAGATGTCAATACTACCAAAATTTCTATATTTATTTAGGGTACTTCCAATACCAATACCATCCTATTTTCTAAGACTTACTCAACGTAGAGTTATATCATTTATTTGGGGTAACACCAAACCTCGCATATCTAAATCTACATTGTATTTGAATAAACTGAATGGGGGTTTGGGGATACCCAATTTTTCTTATTATTATAATGCTGCGCAAATTGCACTTCTACCCAAATATCACGCTATGGTTGAAACACCCCTTTGGGTTGCTGTTGAATCGGTAGACAGTGATCCTATCTCAGTGGCAAATATGTTATGGCTAAACCCTGCTGATAGGATCCACCTTACTAATCCAATAACAAAACATACCTTGACTATTTGGGATAAATTCAAACATAATCTTAAATCTCCACATAATCCTCTGCTTTCATTTCTCCATAATCCAGCCTTTTATCCTGCTTGGAAATTTCCAAGATCATTCTCTGCATGGTCCACGGTAAATCTTACCCGTTTATGTAATCTATCATCCTCATCTAATATTCATGCCTTTCCTGTATTATGTGAAAGTTACGGTTTACCTAAAAAAGAAATATTTCGCTATCTACAGATTAAATTTTTTTATGAACCACTACTTAATACAGGTTCTACTCTCAATCAAATGACTCAATTTGAACGTATCTGTATGAGCGAGCCGCACATCAGAGGTCTTATCTCACTATTATATCACCAATGTAATGTGACTTCAGGAGAAACTCTACCCTCATATGCTATTAAATAGGCACAGGATATTAATCAAAAACTAGATGATAAAGATTGGTCTAATATATGGTTAGCCACCAAAAATTCCTCTCCTAACTGTTTTGCTGTAGAAACGAATTATAAAGTTTTAATGCAATGGTACATGGTACCAGCTAGAATAGCTAAATTCGCTCCCTCATATTCTCCTAACTGTTTTAGAGGTTGCGACATGCCAGGTACACATTATCACATATGGTGGCAATGTCCTGTTGTTAAAATATTCTGGAATAACATATTTCTTATGGCCTCTAAAGCCTTGGAAATCACAATTCCTCCAGATCCCACCATGACTATTCTAAACCTAAAACCTACCATGCTCACTCACACTCAATTTCTTTTATTTATCCAACTAAGTACTGCAGCCAAACAAACCATTGCCAGGGCATGGAAGTCACAAACTATAATCGTGAATGAAGCTAAACACAGAATGAATAAAGCACTCATACAAGCAAAGATGACAGCTATTGAAGATAATAAAATTGATCTATTTAATAAGATATGGCAACCATGGGTCAAACACTACTTTCCTGCTGACTTTGACCAATCTATGTTATTACCACACTAGGTTATATAATATATTCACTAAATTTAATTGTATATATGCCATGAGCCAGGACGCCACCCCAGGTTTCCCTTTCCTTCTCTCTTTCTTCTCTCCCCCCCCTCTTTTCTTTTTTTTGTTGTGTAATACTTTCTAGGGTATATACTGTTTGAATATATGAGATACATATTCTTTTCATACTTTTTCTATTGCTCATCTTACAACTAGACAACTATATCTAGCCAAATCATTTTATGTTTTCCTTTATTTCTATGCCATACTTAAAATGTGTATAACATAATAACAGTTGTAAGACGGTTCTATGTATAATATTATACTGTAAAGCTTCAGGAAATATGTGATATGTATCCATGTATTATATTCTTTTATTCTTTTTTCTTTCTTTCTGAAAACTCAATAAATATCTTTAACAAGAAAAACCCTTGGGGGGAAACTTCCCATATTGTTTGTTCTGGGGTATGCAGCCCCTATTCCTCTCCTACATGTGTGTAGCACTAACTCACGGTGGAGCTGCTGGTTTAAACGGGTCTGTTACCTTCACCTTGCTTCCCTCTGTTTCACCGGCACCATGTCTAAGGTTCCATTGAGTTTACTTCTGGATGACACACGCACCAACACTGGAGTATGTTTTCAATGCTTTATTGAACAGACAAACTTTAGGAGGTAGCAGGAAAGAGGCGGAAAAGGAAACTTTCAGGAGAAACTCAAATATCTTCTTATAGAATCATAGTGGCAAATGTCCTTGTAGAATTCAGACAACTAGGTGGAATGCGCTCCTCTCGTGGGACACACTCCTTGCTCGTCTGGATAGGCCTCTCTCACCGGTCTAGCAGCCAGTACGCAGCACGAATCAAAAGTCTCTGCCACAGACTTGTTTAGGGGGGGTAAATCCGTACGATCCTCTGCCACAGGATGTATCAGATTTTTCTGCAGTGAAAGTCAGTCACAGTGCCTGAACCTTTAAGCCGAACTGGAAACACTATGCTGTATAGTTACTTCTTTTGGATACGTCCTTCGGCCGAGTCACCAGGCCCCTCTATAGACCAGTACGCTGCGTGATCTCTCCAAGAAGGGTCCTCCCCTGTGATCTCCTCGGCCGTCCAGCTTCGTCACACAGGACCGACAGCTCAGGACCATTCCCCGGCCGCTGTGGTAGGCCCCAGACAAGCCTCTGGACCCACCCCTGTGCCGCTGTATCGTGGGCCTCCCGATCGGAGGACCACAAGGTAGCTCCTTAACGCATACCTGTCGGCCAGGAAGGCCAGCATGTGGCTGTAAAACGACCCTAGAACATGGTATCTGTCCCATAAATACACTCTTCCCAGAATACAACTCGGAGGACCACCTCCATCGAGCTTGTCTCCGAGACAGAGGAGCATCTATACACTTCGACACGTTGCCTTTCCAACACTGACCAGTAGCAACAGCGACACCCACTGGTCAGCATGGAAGCACACACAACGTCAGCCAAGCTGGAACAGAGGCAAACTTTTAACCTTCCTAACGCACAATTTACTAAATTTACCTAACCTGTGGTAGATTTGTAAATCTACCAGCGCTACATGTGTCTTTCCTATGCTAAACTGTAATGCCCCGTACACACGGTCGGACATTGATCGAATATTCCGACAACAAAATCCATGGATTTTTTCCGACGGATGTTGGCTCAAACTTGTCTTGCATACACATGGTCACACAAAGTTGTCAGAATTTCCGAACGTCAAGAATGCGATGACGTACACCACGTACAATGAGAAAAAGAGCAGTTCAATACCAAGCGTGGCACCCGTTGGGCTCCTTTTGCTAATCTCGTGTTAGTATGGTTTGGTGTGAGACGATTCGCGCTTTTTCAGACTCGTGGTTTTCAGATCGTATTTCTGCTGTTCAGTTTGTGCTTCTGGGTTTGTATCTGGTCTTCAGTGCCTGCAGCGAGTTCCTATTTATTTGTCATTGTGTTCTTGTCCGTTCGTTTTTCGTACTGATTTTCAGGTCGCTCTTCACAGGCCTTGCTGTTCTTCAGTGCGTATTGTTACTTCGTTCTGACCAGCCGACCGTATTCTAGCCATGTTGCGTGTACGTACTCATCGTAGAGTTCGTGCTGTGCGGGGGCTTGGTGTTGGAGTTTTTACTTTGACACAAGCCCAGTCTATTAACAGGTGAGGAGGAGTTCATGGACCAAGAATTGGTTGCTCCAGCGTGACCCATTCTGTCACATGCCTTTGCTCCGTGAGATCCGTGAGAATAATCCTGACGATTTCAGGAACTTTCTCGGGATGACGGACCCCGTATTTCACCATTTGTTGGCTTTGCTGACCCCTTATATCAGCAGGCAGGATACCTGCATGAGGCAAGCCATCACTCCAGAGCAGAGGTTAGTCGCTACCCTGCGGTACTTGGCGACGGGGAGAAGCCTACAGGACCTCAAGTTCTCGACAGGCATCTCCCCCAAGGCTCTGGGGATCATTATCCCAGAGACCTGTTCTGCCATCATCCAGGTCATGCAGAAGGAGTATATTAAGGTAAGATTTTTATTCTTTAACATCACATTTTATTGTATTTAATGTTTGTTAATATATTGTATTTCTTTCCTCATTCCCTAATTACCATGATTGCAAATTGCTGTGAATGTCCCCTTTGTCCTCATGCATGCTGGATTTTTTTAACAATTTTTTTTTTGTCCTTCATACATATTTGCCTTCACTTACCTCCCCAGCATGCTCGTTGGGCCTATATCCACCTTGTCTACTCAATTAACAATGTATTTTGTTAGCTCCATAAAAATGTTTAAAATTGTGATTTGTTCTTTAAATTCAGGCAGAGTGCCAGAGGTTTTTTTTTTGTTGTTACCAAAATCATTTGGAACCCTCCCTCCCCCCAACTGCTAACTCAGCTGATACCAATCCTCTATCTGCTGACTTTGCCAAACCCATACAAACTATACCCACCTCTTTTGTGGTCATATTTATGGATGAATTCACCAAAGCATGTAGTGCAAGGGCCTGCCTGAATATTTTCAAATGGTACTGTTTAAATTTTTTGTATCCTATTGTTATCTTGATAGGTAATAGCAGAATGTAAAAATGTGCTAAAATGTGTACAGTGTGTATTTATACCTTTGCATTATGACACTTCTTACCTGTCCAGTGGGCTGCCAATAGTGTAAGTAAGGAGGGGCTGGCCAAAGTAATACACATTATTTAGGCATTCATCTCTCAATGAAGTGCAGATGGTTTCCTGGCCAAAACATCCCCCCCCCCTAAAATTTTTAAAATGGCCCATGAGAGGGTGGGGGGAGGAATCTGATAGGTGGACCTTATACCTTTGTCTTTAAATACTCCCTAAAATAAATGTTATACTGATGTTGGCTAAGAATGTTTGTGTCTAATCTGCTTTCGATGTTTATGTGCAAAATGATTAATTTCTTTTTCTTGCTTGACTCCACAGTTTCCTTCCAACCCACAGGAATGGCAGACTGTGGCCTCCCACTTTGCCCAGCGGTGGGAATTTCCTAACTGCGTTGGGGCAATTGATGGGAAACACGTCCACATAGTCCCACCACCCAGCTCGGGGTCATACTATTACAACTACAAGGGGTTCAATAGTATTGTGATGTGTGTGGTGGTGTCGGCTACTTACGAGTTCCTGTATGTGGACGTGGGGAAGAATGGCCGGATGTCAGATGGTGGAGTCATCACCCACACGGAGTTCTACAGGCGTCTCCAGAATGGCAGCTTGGGCTTGCCACCTCCAGAAGACAATGCGGAAGGACTCCCAATCGTCTTCGTTGCTGATGAAGCGTTTGCGCTGGTGGACCATCTTATGCAGCCATTCCCTATGAGGACCCTCACCCCGGACCAGAGGGTTTTTAATTACCGGCTGGCCAGAGCCAGAAGAGTGGCGGAGAACACATTTGAAATAATGGCCAGCTGGTTCCGCCTATTTCTTACACAGATAAACATGGCGGTATATAAACTCAATCACATCATCCTGGCTTGCTGTGTTCTCCACAACTTTTTAAGGAGAAATTCTTGGAACTATGCTGGCTCAGTTAGGCCTGAGGCCAAATTTAATATTTATGAACCAACCCTGACGGCGCTTGAAGCTGGCCGTATTGGGCTTGTCCCCCCAGAGTGCCCGCAAGGTCCGTATAAGATACATGGAATACTTTGCGGGTAGGGGAGCCATCGATATGCCAGACAATGTTAGAGACATTTTTAAAATAAAAATATATTTTAAACTGAACAAATATTTGCTTTGATTTACTGCTTGGCTTTCTTTTAGCTGATCATGACCGAAATTTAGGGAGTCCTGAAAATGGCGTGATTGTGTAAAATTAGAAAGCACTGTGGGTGTTATTTACTAAAGAAAAATACACTTTGCACTACAAGTGCACTTTAGACTGCACTTGTAGTGCAAAGTGGAGCTGCCTTTAGTAAATAACCCCCATTGTCACTGAAAACACCAACTTTACTACAAAAAATGCTTTTGAGCATTGAAAGAAAAAGCCACACATAGTTGTTTCTCTCAATCTTTTCAATAAAAGCACAATCACATGTGCATTTCTAAAAGGTTTTTAGAACAAACCAAGATGTTTGTTGTATAACAATTTTTTAGGTTGCATTAAAAGTAGAAATTGCCTTTTAAAGTAAAACAGGCATGTTTAAAACCATAAAAAAATACACAACTCTGGAACTTACAAAGTTCAACTTTTATAGAAAGTGAAGGCAATATTAGACATGAGTATTTATAAACTGTGTTTGATATTGCGTTCAGCAGATGGGGTGAAGTCACCCCTGGAAAAGCCAAATTTTGAAGATGCACACAATTGCCTAATGTCAACATGTGCTAGCCGGGACCATGGGGGATCAATGGACGTGTTTTGTGGGTGCAACCCCTTCCTCTCAGCTACTTTATTATTGAGGAAGGGATTGCACCCCCAAAACGCGTACATTGATCTCCCGTGATGGCAGATAGCACATGTTGACACACTGTGTGCATCTTCAAAATTTGGCTTTTCTATAATATGTCAAAAAATTGTCAGAAAAAAACAATAATAAAGCAGAAATAATTTAGGGTTTTCTAGGGGTTTTAAATTCTCCGTAAAACATCAATGATGTTCTTCATTTTGTTTTGAACATCATTGATGTTTTGCTTGATGTTTTCCAAATCCCTATTACACTCCATTATCTCCCCGATGAGGATCTGGGCACTTTCACTGGTGAAATTACCTTCTTCCACAACATCACGATCACCTAAAATAAAAAATAAAAAACACACCATGTATTATAAATATGCAGGCATCCATCTCTTACCTGAGCCTGTGGTCGCAGACACTCACTTGTTGTGGTGACTATTTCCACAATGTCTCCCTCCTAGTCCTCTGGTTGGGTTTGGGGGATTTCCCCTTCTTCATGAGGTGGGGGGTCCGTGGTCTCCTCTGATGAGTGGTGTCCTCCGAGTCTTTTCTCTCCTATATGAAAAAAATAGGTATACTTAGCACACAGATATTTGATGGCAGAAATAGGAATATGAAACATTGCTTGGAAGTGGGGTACAATTGTCTGTTTTGGCAGAGTTGCAAGATGAAGAAATATTTTTTTTCCTTTGTGAAGCTTGAATACTTACCTGTTTTGTACAAGCTTCACAGACGGAGTCACCCCTATAGTATACACTGGAGCACCTGTGTGGGCCCCCTAATAAAAAGGGTGTTTTGGTGTCCCACACTAGTGCTCCTGCATCTAGATGTGTAAACAGCTGCTGAGTGTCCTCTCCTTAAACAGAATCTAGTTTGCATTTCATTTTAGTTACTAACCCTTCTAGACAACAAAATTATTTTAAGAGAAGTAGGCCATAAAAAATGTATTGAACTGCATCTGGACAAAACATGGTGTTTTATTGGCCGAACGAACAATGTTTCCTACGAACGAATAATGTGGCCATGAGCATGAAAGTTGCCATTTTAAACTGTACAACAGTAAAGAAAAGCACATGGAGCAGCACGAACGTTAGAAAAATAAAGAATAGCAACACAGCACAACTACTTACTTTTTTGCAGCACTCTCCTGATCCTTCTATACTGATCGTGCTCCCTTAATTTGAGGTCCGACCACTGCTTCCTCAGTTGATCCTTGGATTGACGTATCCAAAAATTACGGTGCAGACTCTTCACAACTTTCGCCATGATCTTGGCCTTTCTGATATTTGGGTTGGGGTAAGGTCCATACTTCCCGTCATAGTCGGCCCTTTTTAATATGTCGACCATCTCCACCATCTCTACAAAGGCCACAAAGGCCATATTCGAAGCCTTAAATCTTCTTCTCCGGGATCGTGACGTTTCTGGCTCCGGGCTTTTCTCCTCCTCCTCGTTGCTGTAATTATCACGCACCTTCTCTGTCTCTGCTATGTGCTCTTCCCAACTGCGCCAAACGAGAAGGGGCGGGGAATAGACTAGAAAGAATTCAGGGGCGGGCGGAGTTTCACTCATGCGCAGTGTATATAAAGCATAACACGTCGTACATACGATCTGTGAGCGGAGGAAGGAGTATCGGAAGCGCCGATCGTGATAACGAAGGTAACACTTAAACTTGGGCCTATACTGCTTATAGATTGAGGCCTATATTGGGACAAGATTAGGAGACTTTAACCTGACATTAGGGTTTGTCTTGTGTATTGCAGATAAAATGGATGGCTTCAATGACCACAACGTCCTCCCCCTGTTCGTAGACAAATACAGGCAGCTGCCCTGTCTGTGGCAGGTGAAACACCCGCATAATCATAAACATAAGAGGCAGGCAGCGCTGGAGAAACTTCTGGAGTTGGTGAAGCCACTGGTCCCCACGGCAACCATCGCCTATTTAAAAGCCAAAATTGGTGGCCTGAGGAGCACTTATCTTAGGGAGCGCAAGAAGATTCAGGATTCCCAGAGATCCGGAGCTACAGCAGATGACGTTTATGTCCCCAGGCAGTGGTATTATGAGAGACTGCGATTTCTGTCAGACCAGACTGAAGTCAGGGAATCCCTGTCAACTCTTCCTTCCACTCTTCCTTCCACCCTATCTTCCACCCCAGCTGAGCCTTCCGATGTCCAACCTGGGACTTGCAGCCAGGAAGAAGTGGAGGAGCCCAGCTTGAGTCAGGTATAGCATTGTTCTACAGATTTCTGGTCAATAAATAAATTATGTTTACTAGATGTTATTATTGATCAGGAATTGTTGATTTAATAAAGTGTTTTACATATCAATAGACAGTAGTGGGCAAAAATAATTGGGACAAGAATGAAAAATGCTGGGCTCAGAATGATAATCTTTTCTATTTGTTAACATTCAATTTGCAACAGTTATCAGATGAAAATTGTGTGTGATTGATGAAGAAAAAACTAAAACTATGTCCCTTTTTCATACACAGGAAGACCTCAGCCAGGAGGAGGCTGTGGAATGTGGCACACAGGAGGAGGCTGTGGAATGTGGCAGCCAGGATTTGGCCGGGGTAAGTGGCAGCCAGGAGGAGGCCGGGCCCAGTAGGAGCCTCACAGAATCCCAGGTCCCTCCCCTCCACCTTCCAACCAAAAGACCTAGGAAGGGGAGTAACATGGAGGATTCAGCACTCAGGCTGATTCAGGAGGCTTCTGCGTCCCTCAGAGCCACCCCCACTCGTGAAGAGACCTTTGCCTGCATGGCTGCCACAAAACTGCAGGACATGCAGGAGGGCCAACGCCTCATGTGTGAGGACATCCTTTATAAAACATTAACTAAGGGGGTGAGGGGCGAAATCACACCCAATACCCACCTGTGTGAGTTGCATCATCCTCCTCCTCCTCCTGCCACAACTCCACCACCACAGACACAGCATGGAAGGAAGAGTGGAAGACAAGAAAGTGATGGCCTGGGTTCAGTCTGGTCTGACAAAAGATGCAGGCTCTTGTATGACCACAGCCTGGGGACATGTATGTCATCTGCTGCTGTTCATGATGTCTTGGACTTCTGGACCAGATTGTACTCCCTTAGATTTGGACTCCTCAGGCCACCAATTTTGACTTAAAATAGTTGATGTGTGCCCTGGGGGCCAAAGGCTTTGCCAATTTCTGCTGTCTCTCCAGCGTTGCCTCCCTCTTTCTTTGGTTAGGACCCCTTAATACATTTTTGGTTTGTTTTATTATACTCGCCTATCTGTGTTTTCCTTCAAAAAGGACAGTTTGTTTGTGAGGAGGCAGGTACATTTCAAAAATACAATGTGAAATTAACAAGAGACACCAACACCAAGCAACCTCCTTGAGATTAAATAATACAAGATAAGAATCGTGTTGTGGTAACTTGACACACAAAACACACCCAAAACTATATACAAAAAATAACAGGAGATCAGGATTTCAAAAAATAAAAACAAAAAAAACCAAAATCTAAAAACATCCAAAAATTAAATTCTTTTCGGGAGACAAATAAAAATATTATATTCATGAAATCACAATAACTAATAAAGAAAGAAATTTGTGAGAAGTCTGTGTGAATATGAGCAGCAAAACAACTTCATTCTTCTAGCATTATAAAGAAGAAGAGAGTGCGCTGCATTAAACAATTTAAAACATTGCAGCGTGACGAAAGTGCTATATCCATTACGAACGCAAATTTTACCAGGCCGAGGAGTTCCGTCTCGGAATTTATTCTGAGCATGCATGGCACTTTGTGTGTCTGAATTGTGCACACATGGTCGGAATTGACGCAAACAGATTTTGTTGTCGGAAAATTTTACAGCCTGCCCTCAAACTTTGTGTGTCAGAAATTCCGATAGAAAAAGTCTGATGGAGCCCACACACGGTCGGAATTTCCGACAACAAGCTCCAATCGCACATTTTCCATCGGAAAATCTGACCGTGTGTACAGGGCATAAATATATTTGTAGTTCACTGTTTGCTCTATTGTGTCACTTCAGTTTTTGTGTCTACAGAGGTTGCAATTATGGAGCAATGGAAGTTTTCTATTATATAACAGACATAATCAAGTAAAGCTATAAAGAAGAAGACTGTTAAGTTCCTGCTGAGGACACAGAAGAAACCAATCTAAAGGCAACAAAAGTACTAATAGCATCCCTGTAGAGCATACATATAACTCGATGAAAGTGCAAATGTACAGGTTATATATAGCTGACTGCTGAATATAGGCTCACAGATAATATATGGCCCACATCCTCTTTAAATAAGCTATTGAAGGTACTTGCTTGGGGGGCCAAATGGTTCATATCGTCAGTCAGCTTCTGCGCTCTTGTGAACTTTCAAATACACCTGTAATGTAGACTGTTTTGCAATTTTTCCCAGAGGAAATTATTTTTTTCAGACTCTTTGCCAGTCTTTAACCACTTGCCAACCGGCTCATGCCGATATACATTGGCAGAATGGCACGGGTGCGCAAAACCACATACTCGTATGTCACTCCGGCATCGACGGCTAGTGGGAGCATGCCCGTGGGTCCAGTGGACTCGATGTCCACCAGTGCCCCGCGATCATGGCAAAGAGAGGCAGAACGGGGAGATGCCTATGTAAACAAGGCATTTATCTGTTCTGCCTAGCAACATGACAGGGATCTACTGCTCCCAGTGATCGGGAGCAGTGATCTCTGTCATGTTCTAGTGAGCACATCCCCCTACAGTTAGAACACTCTAAGGGAACACACTTAACCACTTGATCACCCCCTAGTGTTTAACCCCTTCCCTGCCAGTGACATTTACACCGTAATCAGTGCATTTTTATAGCACTGATTGCTGCATAAATGTCAGTGGTCCCAAAATAGTGTCAAAAGTGTCCAATCTGTCCGCTGCAATGTCGCAGTCACAATAAAAATCGCAGATCGCCGCCATTACTAATAAAAAAAATTAATAATAAAAATGCCATAAATCTATCCCCTATTTTGTAGACGCGATAACTTTTGCGCAAACCAATCGATATACAATTATTGCGATTTTTTTTAACCAAAATTATGTAAAAGAATACATATTGGCCTAAACTTAGGAAGAAATTAGTTTTTTTATATATTTTTTGGAGATATTTGTTATAGCAAAAATTTGAAAAAATTGCTTTTTTATCATAATTGTCGCTTTTTTTTTGTTTATAGCGCAAAAAATTAAAACCGCAGAGGTGATCAAATACCGCCAAAAGAAAGCTCTATTTGTAGGAAAAAAGGACGTCAATTTTGTTTCTTTCCAAGGCTGAAAGGGTCAAAAAGGTATTTGCCAAAATCATTATTTTAAGTTGGTTACTCATGTTTAATTATGCAAAAATGTCTATAAGTTGGTTTTGTGTATTTATTTGCTCTGGAGTTCAGTGATTTTACTTTCTGGATTTAGCCTTTCGTTTATATTACTGATATGTCAACATGGGGTTCATTGCACATTGTGTTTCATACTACAGGAACACTTTCTTCTTTCCTGCAGATAAAAAAAAAGCCATTTTAGGCCAACAGTGCTAGAACAGACAGAGAAACACACAGTTTGATCTCAGTATGAAATTAGAATTAACATATGGTTTTATTTGTTATTTGTCATTCAAAAGCAAAAACAAAATGAATCAAGCTCTGCGGTTTGACTTGAAGTTACTCCATGTAAAACCATAGAATGTCATGCTATTCTGTAATGCTTAACATAGCATTCAAAACCTTTTTGCAGCTTGTAAATTAATATTTACCATTTAGTAAAACCCATATTTTAATTAGATGTATTTTTTTTTCCATGTTAGCTCTTAGTAGTAAAATATTAATGTTATTAGTCACTGATGCTGCGTACAGACGATCGGAATTTCCGACAACCAAACCGCGGATTTATTTCCAACGGATGATGGCTAAAACTTGTCTTCCATACACACGGTCGCACAAATGTTGTCGGAAATTCTGAACGTCAAGAACACAGTGACGTACCACACGTACGACGGGACTAGAAAAAGGAAGTTCAACAGCCAGTGCGGATCTTCTGCTTGATTCTGAGCATGCGTGGAATTTTGTGCATCGGAATTGTGTACACACGATCGGAATTTACGACAACGTATTTTGTTTTGTCAGAAAATTTGAGAACCAGCCCTCAAATTTTGTTGGTCGGAAATCCTGACAAAAAATGTCCGAAGGAGCCTACACACGGTCGGAATTTCCGACAAGAGCTCACATCGAACACTTGTTGTCGGAAATTCCGTTCATGTGTACGCGGCATAACCCATGGCAATGATCAAACTTCAGATTGCTGTAGTCAGGTCAGATAAGAGAGGGTTCTGGACTAAGTAATACGTTTTGGACATCATCATGTTTATGCTGTCTAATTGAATAAATGGTTTTGTCTTTGTGAAGACAAGAGATGAGCTGAACGTTTCTGGATTTGGTTCGATGCAAGTTCAGCAAACTTTACAGAAGTTTGGGTACTTAATCCCAACCCCACTGAAGTTAATGGGAACCCAATGATAAAAAGTAGAAATTGAAATTTTCTGGGTTAATAGGCAAGGAATTGTCAAGCAAATGATTTGATGGGCTGGGCACTGCCTTGGGAAATATGTAGCAAAACACCCAAAAAATATTACATTTGTTTGGCAGGGACAATTTTAATGCTCTATGTGAAACATTAAAAATGAAAAATCCATTTAAATAACATGGTTGGAGGATGCCTTAAATCTGCCTGTGCGCATCTGTGCAATGCATACAACCTACATCATTAGATGACATGAGTGACAATGGATTTACACTGTGGGACTATTTTTTTTATTAAAAGACATGACAAAAAGCATCAGTGTATTTATTTACAGTTTACTTTTTGGTGAATGAGTAGGGGTAACCCTTACTCATTTACATAGTGGGCTCATCCAGGTCCTCATTTTTGTTAAAGGGGGCTACAAGATTGTCCTCATCATCATAGGTACAAGATGCTTTGCTAGGTGAGTCCCCTGGCAAGCTACCCCCCAAGTTTAGAGTATATGGCCTTGTATGGTTCAGGAGGGGGGGATGCACACATGCACCTGTTCCTTCCCTGGCTAGTCAGGCTGCAGACCAGGGTTTGGTGTGGATTTTGGGGAGGGGGGAATCATGTTTTTTTCCTAGGGTTCCACACTGTTTTCTTTGCGTGAGGTTCCCCTTAGGTAATTCAATACGGGGCACTTTCACCCCTTCCCGCCCAGGCCATTTTCAGCTTTCAGCGCTGTCACACTTTGAATGACAATTGCGCAGTCATGCAATACTGTACCAAAATAGATTTTGTAACATCTTCTTCACACAAATAGAGCTTTCTTTTGGTGGTAATTAATAACTGTTGGATTTTTTGTTTTTTGCTAAAAATTTAAAAAGTACCAAGAATTTTGAAAAAAAAAAGGTTTTTCTTCATTTCTGTCACAAAATTTTGTAAATAAGTAATATTTCTCCTTCACTGATGGGCGCTGATGAGTCTGCACTGATGGGCATTGATAGGCTGCACTGATGAGCACTGATGAGGCAGCACTGATATGCACTGATGAGGCAGCACTGAAGGGCACTAATGGGGTGGCATTGATGAGGAAGAACTAATATGGGCACTGATATGCAGCACTGATGAGCACTGATAGGCAGCACTGATGGACACTGATGGATGACACTGATGGGTGGCACTGATAGGCAGGCATTAATGGGCACTGAAAGGCAGCACTGATTGGCATAACTGGACACAGATTGGCCTCACTGATGGGCACACACTGGTGTCACTGGTGGACACAGAGTGGTGTCACTAATGGGCACTGCTGGGGCTGCATTGTAATCAGGGCACTAATGATCAGTGCCCTGATTACCTTTTCATGTCTTCCCTGTGAGGAGATGCGGCTCTCCTCACCTCACACTCTGTCAGTATGAGGTGAGGAGAGATGATAAATGGCACTTCCTTGTTTACATGTTATCGGCTGTGATTGGACACAACCGATCACATGGGCAAAGAGCCGCGGCCACGGTACCAGGAACACGGCGCACCCATGAACGCTGCACGCCTCTGCGGGTGTGCGATCCAGCTATCTGGGCACTGTCATATGACATCATCCCAGAACGAGAGCCGCACCGCTCCACCGTCATTTGACAGTGGGTGGGCAGCAAGTGGTTAAAATCCATATTAGAGTTGAAGTGTCAACACAACATTTTTTTTTCAAACCATCCCCCTCAAATTTGTTTACATTCTGGGAAGCTGTCATCTTTAGCAGCCGTAGAAATACCATTAAATGTTTCATTTCCCACTGCTGTCGGAGGTTCATTTCAACTGAACACCAATTTTGTTTGCCAGACCTCCATACAAGCAAAATTTGGTCCATACCTAGGTCTTGACTAAATTGTCACCTCATCCGTAAAGGCAATAGGCCTGTTTACTAAAGCTTAAAGGGTAACTCCATTTTCATGAAAAAAAAAATTGCAAATAAAAAAAAAATAATATAGCATATACAATTGCGACACAAGTCATATTGTAATTGAATGTTATTAAAAATTACCTTTTCTTTTCAATCTGTAGCTCTGTAATTTTCTGTGAAATGCAAATGCAATATGGCTACCTGGAGGTCTTCTGTACACAGAATGAGTACAGAATGCCCCCCCCCAGATATATCATTTCCTGCTTGTGTGGTTGGCTCACTGATTAGTCTGCACTAAAATACAAGTCATATATCAGGCATTCCCTGCAACAAAAATGTCATTTTTTGTCAGATACTCCCAATAGAAATTCACATCTAAAGGGATGTAGACCCTGCAATTTTCCTCATTAGAGCTTTGCAGGTGCAGCAGCTGGTTGATAATTAAGAAAACACTCCCAATATATTCACTACTGCACATAAACACAAACACACAGGGATTTCTTCAGAATAACAAAAGGTAGGAATCTACAATAAAGTTTTTCAAAATCATTGTAATGTACATTGATCACCCAGAGAGGAATGTTTTTTTCTCAACAAAAATGGAGTTATTCTTTAACCGCTTCCCGACCGCCTCACACAGATATACTGTGGCAGAAGGGCATGTACAGGCAGATTAACGTACCTGTACGTTGCCCTTTGAGAGGCGGCTTGTGGGGCGCCACCGGGAGCTCTGTGTGCGTGATCATGGGTCCCACGGACTCGATGTCCACGGGGATGCCTGCGATCGTCTCAGGGTGAGGAAGAATGGGGAAATGCTAATGTAAACAAGCACCTCCCTGTTCTGCCTAATGACAGGACACGGATCACAGCTCCCTGTAATCGGGAGCGGTGATCAGTGTCGTGCCACACACAGCCCCTCCCCCCACAGTTAGAATCACTCACTAGGACACACTTACCCCCTACAGCACCACCTAGTGGTTAACCCCTTCACTGCCAGTCACATTTACACAGTAATCAATGAAATTTTAATCGCACTGATCGCTGTATAAATGTGAATGGTCCCAAAATAGCACCAAAAGTGTCCGATCTGTCTGCCATAATGTCGCAGTCATGATAAAAATCGCTGATTGCCGCCATTACCATTAAAAAAAAATTATTAATAAAAATGCCATAAAACTATCCCCTATTTTGTAGACGCTATAACTTTCACGTAAACCAATCAATAAACGCTTATTGCGATTTTCTTCTACCAAGAATATGTAGAAGAATACGTATCGGCCTAAACTGAGGAAAAAAAATGTTTTTTTATATATTTTTGGGGGATATTTATTATAGCAAAAAGTAAAAAATAATGCGTTTTTTTTTTTCAAAATTGACGTTATTTTTTTGTTTATAGCGCAAAAAATAAAAACTGCAGAGGTGATCAAATACCACCAAAAGAAATCTCTATTTGTGGGAAAAAAGGACGTCAATTTTGTTTGGGAGCCACGTCGTACGACCGCGCAATTGTCAGTTAAAGCGATGCAGTGCCGAATCGCAAAAAGTGCTCTGGTCTTTGGCCAGCCAAATGGTCCGGGACTTAAGTGGTTAAGAGCCCTTTCACACTGATAGCGGGCAGTTTTAGCACTGTTTTTTGGCCGCTAGCGAGGCGCTTTTAACCCCCGCTAGCAGCCAAAGAAAGGGTGAAAAGCGCCACTCTGCCCATTCATTTCAATGGGCAGGGGTGGTGAAGGAGCTGTGTATACATCGCTTCAAAGACGCTGCTTGCAGGACTTTTTCTAACTTCCTGCAAGCGCACTGCCCCAGTGTGAAAGCACTTCAGTTTTTACATTGGGGTGGCATGAGAGGCCTTTTTCAGGCACTTTACAGGTGCTATTTCTATCGCTAAAATGCCTGAAAAACGCCTCCAGTGTGAAAGGGGTCTACAAGTGTATGGTGATGTTATATGAGAACAATGCAGCTCATGCCTTCACAGCATTTATTATGCAACAGCGATGTTTGCGGACATCTGAGGACAGACTCCATATGGTGGATTTTCTAAAGAGTGTGGTTTGCAATGGGGTCATCCTAACATATGTCAGCTTAGCAGTGGTGTGGATAAAAAAATGTGACCATTGTCACACATGCATCTCATGTAGGAACAAAGCCACAAAATGTTCATACTGATAGCATAATACAAACTATATTACAAGTACAATGTGCTTGGGAAATCACGGACCAAAGACGCAGACATGCTCTTTGGGGAGCACAGCTAATCAGCGCATGTACACATTTTCATGTGCTTCTGCTTTGAATGTTCAAGTGATAAATACCTATACGTGCACTGATGATAATTTACTAGGGGATTAGGAATCTGCACATGATAAATTGTATGAATAGGGTATTCATTTCAGTTATCCAGTCATGTAAAAAACAAATTCCTGCATCTGCATGTGATTAGGTACTCAATGGAAGTATATATTCAGAAAATGTATTGTGTGAAGATTCTTTAGTAAGTCAGTCTCAATGTCTTTCTTACTCTGGCAGCATATGTTTTTTTTTTTTTAACTGCAGTTTTACTTGGTGTTTTACTTGGTGTATGCAGATATAATTGCTTAGTTCACTACATAAGTTTTTTTTTCTTTTTTGTTATTTTATTACATTTTCATAGTGGACAGACAGATTATTCTGTTCAATTTATCTGAACAAAAGGTACAGAAGTAAAATTATTTGGAAACAAATTAGAACTGCACTGTATGCAGTATTAAAGTGGTTCTAAAGGCAAGAAGATTTTTATCTTAATGCATTCTAGGCATTAAGATAAAAACCTTCTGTGTGTGGCAGTCCCCCTCAGCCCCCATAATGCTTACCTGAGCCCCATCCCAATCCAGGGATGTGCGCGTAAACCTCGGCTGTCCGGGACTCTCCCCCATTGGCTGAGACAGCAGCGGATGCAACTGGCTCCAGCTGCTGTCAATCAAAGTCAGTGAGCCAATGAGGAAAGGCAGGGTGCGGGGTGGGGCCACGGCTCCATGTCTGAATGGACACACAGAGCAGCGGCTTAGCTTGGGTCTCTTCATAGCAAGTTGCTTGCTGTAGGGGCTCTCAGTAGGTGGGAAGGGCCAGGACCACCAGCAGGGGACCCGAGAAGAGGAGGATCTGGGCTGCTCTGTGTAAAATCATTGCAAAAAGCAGGTAAGTATGACATGTTGTTATCCTAGGACAGGAACTGTATTATGACCAAAGAACCGTAGTGCTACCCCCTTAGGAACCACTGAGTACTTTGGGTACCCTGTTCACTACTGAGCTCTGAGCAGAGTATTGCCCCTGCTGACCGAAATACCTTAGCCAGATGACACTGTGGCTGTCACTCAAAAGATAAACATGTACACACCAAAGGAATAAATATATAAATTGTATTGGTGCCACAGAAATGGCAAAACAGGCAAAAGAAACAATTGGTTGAATATTTCTATTTCTAATGGCAAAATGTAAAGTAAACATAACACAATATAGTCACACTTTAAGCCGTGCCCACCCATCCTGCAGGACTAAAGAATTAAACATAGCTGCCAAACCAAGAGAATTTGTGAGCAAAGGAGACGATAATGACTAGGTCACTTGCAGCTCCCAGTGAGAGGAGACAGGGTTCAACTCTCAAAAGTTTAGGGAAAAAAATAAATACCCTTCAAAGTCCCATGGGTATGTGGAAATCTCTTCTGCTGGCTAGTTGGGGCTCATACAGTGGTGCACAATAAAGGTGAAGTCTCTTCGAGAAGACACAGAGTTGCCCGAGTGCTGGTAAAGTAGTCAACAGAGTTTTCCTTTAAAAGGCTCGGAAGAGGGTGTGAAGTGTCTCTTTAAGGACAACTGAAAGGGAACAAAGGTTGCTTTAGCAGAAAAGTATGGGGGGGGGGGGGTAGGATTTAGCAGCAGTATGTCCCTTTAACTGGCGAGCTGAACTTGGAAAGCTAACCTCTTCCTTGGATAACTGGAGCCTGGGATGAAGTGAGTGCATGATTCCTGTCTGGTAATAGTAGTAAAAAACGTGGTTTGGTATCGTGCAGACAGGGTTGGTTAAGCAGCTAAATGTGGTAAGATACAGCACTGGATGGGCTGTAGCATCTGTGCAATGCTTGTGACTGTCCTAAACCCGAGTAATGGAAACAACAAACACACTGGAAACTATGGCAGCGTTGTATGGGTTAAGAACCCTGTCTCCCAGCCCGTTAGTGCAGCGGGCATAGCGATGGTCTTCCTGTTGAGGGGGCCCTTTTGTCCTCTGTGGCTGTGACTGTGCAGATGGCTAGCCTGCCTGCAGGTTCTGATAACCTGTCTCCTCAGGATGCTTGGCTCACTGATGTCTTCTGCCTCTTCCTGGCCTGGCCTGATCCAGCTTGGCCTGCATGGATCCACTCCACTCTCTCTCTCACATCTGGTCTCTAACACATTCTCCCCCATCCACCCCTGCATTTCCGGGTTTTCTGCTTTTTAAATGCTCCTTACCAGCTCTCTCTGGGCTGGGCTCTCATCTGTCCCCAGCCGGCTATCATCCCAGCACCATTTGGTCACTCATACAGCATCCACCTTCAGTTAACACGCTTGGGTCAGCCCTGCCGCTCACTGGATGTTCCTTGTCCACTGTATGCCTTGGATTGTTTAAATAAATAGACATGTTTTATTAATTCAAGATTGGTTTTATGGCTCTGCTATGGCACAGTGCTCTTTCCCATTTGTATTCCCTTTATATCTCATCGGTCTATGAGTTTGGAATAGCAGCGACCTGTGCAGACTGCATTCTCCCCAGCTAGGTGGTGGTATATGCCCCTGGACACTTGTGTTGTTCTCTCTGGGCTGTGTAGTTCAGTTCCAGCAAATCTGAATGGGAGAATCCTGCTTACAGCATACAAGTCCCAGCATTCCTGTAAGGCTGTGTGCTAACTAAGCTATGTAGCACTTCCATCTTGTGGCCAAATACTATTCTGCAGTAACAGTAACATTGCACAGTGTTACAGAAGACCTCACCCTCCCCACTTCTGGATAAAAGGTAGGTGTAGTCCACAGAGGGAACTACAAATAATGCTAAATGAAAACAGTCAGGTATAGCAAATCACTTTTTATGGTAAATTTAACCAACCAAAATTGTATTTTTTAATTTGTTTGATATTGAGGAGAGTCTAACAAGAGGAGCTAGAACATAAATAGGTCATAGGAACACACAAAACTCTCAGGAAGACAGTAATGCCGCGTACACACGGTCGGACTTTTCACCTGCAAAAGTCCGACGGACGCCGCCGGACAAAGTCCGGCGAAAAGTCCGACCGTGTGTGGTCTCCATCGGACTTCCGACGGACCGTTTCGGTCGGATTTTTGCGGAAATCCGACGTACTTTAGATTTGAAGCCTGCTTCAAATCTTTACGTCGTACCTCCGCCGGACTCAGTTCCTGACGGAAAGCCCGTTCGTCTGTATGCTAGTCCGAAGGACCAGATGCGACGGAGGAGCAGGTTACTGCATCTCGCGCTCGCTGCAATAGGAAAAACAAATCTTCCTATTGCGGCGAGCGCGGGGCATACCAGGCCCTTAGGTCTGGTATGGATTATAAAGGGGAACCCCTACGCCGAAAAAACGGCGTGGGGTCCCCCTAAAATCCATACCAGACCCCGATCCGAGCACGCAGCCTGGCCGGTCAGGAAAGGGGGTGGGGACGAGCGAGCGCCCCCCCCCCCTCCTGAACCGTACCAGGCCGCATGCCCTCAACATGGGGGGTGGGTGCTTTGGGGGAGGGGGGCGCCCTGCGCCCCCCCCCCAAAGCACCTTGTCCCCATGTTGATGAGGACAAGGGCCTCTTCCCGACAACCCTGGCCGTTGGTTGTCGGGGTCTGCGGGCGGGGGCTTATCGGAATCTGGGAGCCCCCTTTAATAAGGGGGCCCCCAGATCCCGGCCCCCCACCCTATGTAAATGAGTATGGGGTACATGGTACCCCTACCCATTTACCTAGGTAAAAAGTGTCAGTAATAAAACACAACACAGGTTTTTAAAATAATTTATTAAACAGCTCCGGGGGGGGGGGTCTTCTTCCGTCTTCGGGGGTCCCTCCGGTTCATCTTCTCCCGGCGTCCGGTTGGTTCTTCTCCGCTCTCCGGCCTCTTCTCCCGGTGTCCCAGGTCTTCGGCCGGCCCCTCCGCTTTCTTCAGGTAGCTCTATTGCCAGCGGAGGTCCAGACTTCTGGGCTTCTTGGCTTCTTGGCTTCTTGTGTTCTCTTCTCTTCTCTTCCCCCAGATGTTGACACGACGCTCTCTCCGGCTGGACTGGTCTCCGAGGGCTGCGTTGTGACTTATATAGGCGGAGACCCCGCCCCCATATGATGTCACAGTCCCTGGGCATGCTGGGACTGTGACGTTTTAGGGGGCGTGGTCGACCACGCCCCCTAAAACGTCACAGTCCCAGCATGCCCAGGGCCTGTGACATCATATGGGGGCGGGGTCTCCGCCTATATAAGTCACAACGCAGCCCTCGGAGACCAGTCCAGCCGGAGAGAGCGTCGTGTCAACATCTGGGGGAAGAGAAGAGAAGAGAACACAAGAAGCCAAGAAGCCAAGAAGCCCTGAAGTCCGGACCTCCGCTGGCAATAGAGCTACCTGAAGAAAGCGGAGGGGCCGGCCGAAGACCTGGGACACCGGGAGAAGAGGCCGGAGAGCGGAGAAGAACCAACCGGACGCCGGGAGAAGATGAACCGGAGGGACCCCCGAAGACGGAAGAAGACCCCCCCCCGGAGCTGTTTAATAAATTATTTTAAAAACCTGTGTTGTGTTTTATTATTAACACTTTTTACCTAGGTGAATGGGTAGGGGTACCATGTACCCCATATTCATTCACATAGGGTGGGGGGGCCGGGATCTGGGGGCCCTCTTATTATAGGGGGCTCCCGGATTCCGATAAGCCCCCCGCCCGCAGACCCCGACAACCAACGGCCAGGGTTGTCGGGAAGAGGCCCTTGTCCTCATCAACATGGGGACAAGGTGCTTTGTGGTGGGGGGGGCACCGTAAGGCGCCCCCTCCCCCAAAGCACCCCCCCATGTTGAGGGCATGCGGCCTGGTACGGTTCAGGAGGGGGGGGGCGCTCGCTCGTCCCCACCCCCTTTCCTGACTGGCCGGGCTGCGTGCTCGGATCGGGGTCTGGTATGGATTTTGGGGGGACCCCCACGCCGGTTTTTCGGCGTAGGGGGTTCCCCTTAAAGTTCCATACCAGACCTAAGGGCCTGCGACGGGGCTCGCAAGGTTTCAATCTCGCCAAAAAAAGCGGCGAGATTGAATTCCTTTTCTAGTCCCGTCGTACCCGAGTCACGTTCAAAATGAACGGACTTGTCCGTGTGTGGGAAAGTCCGTTCATTCTGAAAGTCCGGCGGAAGTCCGTCGGGAAGACCGGATTCCAGAAAGTCCGGCCGTGTGTAGGCAAGTCCGGCCGTTCAGAAAGTCCGGCGGTAGTCCGCCGGAAGTCTGGCGGCAAGTACGTCGGACCTAGCTTTCTAGAAAGTCCGACCGTGTGTACGCGGCATAACAGTCTGGAATTATGGAAGGAGTATCTCACTGTTGGAGTCTCCAAGACATATAAACAGGCCAGAGGCTGATTCAGCTCATCAGGCTCAACCAATAACTAAAATGTCTTTCTTTCTTTAATTTACTGATATGTTGTCATAGGGTTCAAACGATGTTGAAAGCGACAGAATCACTTTCCTCTTTCCTGCAAATAGAAAAAAGCCCTACTATGCTAACAGTGCTAGAACAGACAGGGAAACCTGCAATTTGATCTCAGCATGTAATTACAACTGACGTATGATTTATTTGTCCTTTTTTATTCACAAAGAACAACAAAAGCAATAAAACCCTGTGGTTTTACTTGTAGTTCTCTTTATGTACAACCACAGCATGTCATGTTATTCTGGCTCCCCTTATAACTAAAATATCACTATTGGGTGGACTAAACCATTAAAATATAAATATTATTTTGCCAAAGCATTTCTCTATTATTTATTTAATTCATTTTAAAGGTTCTACTTATGGAATAGAAATCAATAAACTCACACTATGAGAAGAATATAAGTCAATTTGAATTACATTTTCCCTAACAGAGAATCAGATACCCAAATGAAGTACACTATATTTCCAAAAGTATTGGGATGCCTGCCTTTACACGCACATGAACTTTAATGGCATCCCAGTCTTAGTCCGTAGGGTTCAATATTGAATTGGCCCACCCTTTGCAGCTATTATTATTATTATTATTATACAGTATTTATATAGCGCCAACAGTTTACGTAGCGCTTTACAACTTGAGGGTAGACAGTACAAATACAATACAATTTGATACAGTAGGAATCAGAGGGCCCTGCTCCTTAGAGCTTACAATCTAAGAGGGGAGGTCAAGAGATACAAGAGGTAATAACTGTGGGTGATGTGCTGATTGAGAAGATAAATGTACAGTTGTTAGGTGGGGGCCAGATAGGCTTCTCTGAAGAGATGAGTTTTCAGGGATCGTCTGAAAGTGGATAAAGTAGGAGAAAAACGGACGGATTGGGGTAGAGCATTCCAGAGGATGGGGGAGGCTCTGGAGAAGTCCTGAAGGCGAGCATGGGATGAGGTGACAAGGGAGTTTGAGAGCAGGAGGTCTTGGGAGGAGCGAAGAGAACGATTAGGTTGGTATTTTGTGACTAGGTTAGAGATGTAGCTAGGGGCCAAGTTGTGGATGGCTTTGTAAGTTATAGTTAGTATCTTGAATTTAATTCGGTGACTGAGTGGCAGCCAATGGAGGGATTGGCAGAGGGGTGTAGCAGACGCTGAGCGGTTTGTGTGGTGGATGAGCCTGGCCGCAGCGTTCATGATGGACTGAAGTGGGGATAGCCTATTTAGAGGTAAACCAATGAGGAGGGAGTTGCAGTAGTCAAGGCGGGAGATGACCAGGGAGTGGATTAGAAGCTTTGTGGTGTCGATGGTTAGGAAGGGGCGTATCTTGGAAATGTTGCGAAGACAGAGGCGGCAAGCTTTGGATAGTGATAGAATGTGGGGTCGAAAGGTTAGTTCAGAGTCCAGGATTACACCTAGGACCTTGGCGTGGGGAGATGGGTTGATAGTTGAGCCGTTGATCTTGACAGGGAGATCAGGGGAAGTGGCACCTGAGGGAGGAAATATCATGAGCTCGGTTTTGGATAGGTTGAGTTTGAGAAAGTGATGTGACATCCAGGCTGATATGTCTGCTAATAAGTTGGTAATGCGTGAGGAGACAAGTGGAGAGAGCTGGGGGGTGGAGAGATAGATTTGGGTGTCATCAGCGTAGAGATGATATTTAAAGCCGTGGGAGGCAATCAACTGACCCAAGGAGGTGGTGTAGATTGAGAAAAGGAGAGGTCCGAGAACAGAACCTTGGGGGACCCCAACGGAAAAAGGAAGAGGAGAGGAGGAAGTAGAGTTGTAAGTGACACTGAAGGAGCGGTGGGATAGGTAGGATGAGAACCAGCGAAGAGTACAGTCACGGAGACCAAAGGAGTGGAGTTTTTCGAGGAGGAGGGGGTGGTCCACTGTGTCAAAGGCAGCAGAGAGATCCAGGAGAAGTAGTACAGAATAGTGTCCGTTGGCTTTAGCCATTAGTAGGTCATTTGAGAGTTTAAGGAGAGCAGTTTCCGTGGAGTGTTGAGGGCGAAAACCGGACTGAAGGGGATCAAGAAGTTTATTCATGGTCAGATGGTCACTTAATCGGTTGTAGACCAGTCTTTCAAGAAGTTTGGAGGAGAAGGAGAGTAAGGAGATGGGACGTAAGTTGTTGAGATTGGTGGGATCCAGTGAGGGCTTTTTTAGTATGGGGGTGACTAGCGCATGTTTTAGAGAGTTTGGGAAGATGCCACAAGAGAGGGAGAGGTTGAAAATGTGAGTTAGAGAGCGTAGAATTGAGTCAGAGGGTGAGCGTAGCATTTGCGAGGGAACAGGATCCAGGGGGCAAGTGGTTAGATGAGTGCTAGATAAAAGTTTAGCAACCTCAGTAGTAGTAGCAGGGTTGAATGAGGGAAGTAATGACTGTATCTGTGGACATGGGGTGTTGCATGGGGGAGGTTTTTGCGCATTGGCGATCTCCTCATGAATTGTATCAATCTTAGTTTTGAAGTGATTGGCAATCTCCTGGGCGGTGATTGAGTTGGTGGGTGGAGGCAGTGGAGGACAGAGTAGAGTGTTGAAGGTAGAGAAGAGTTGACGTGGACTGGATGAGAAGGTGTTGATGAGTGTGATAAAGTAGGTCTGTTTGGCAGTGTGAAGGCAGGAGTAGTATTTTAGGAGGGCAGATTTATATTGTGTGAAGTCTTCCTGGGTCTTAGTCTTATGCCACAGGCGCTCAAGAGCGCGGCTACGTTTTCTGAGACCTTTGGTGTCATCTGTTTGCCAGGGTTGTAGCAGTCGGGGCCTAATTCTGCGTGTAGTGAGGGGGGCCAGCTTGTCTAGGGAGGAGGACAGTGAGCTGTTGTAAATGAAAGTAGCTAGGTTGGGGCAGGACAGGGGGGAGATTTTGTCATAGAGGTGATCAGTAGCAGAGTAGAGAAGAGAAGGGTTGAGGTGGCGAAGGTTTCTGCGTGTAACTGTTGGGCGGTTGGAGGGAGAAGAGGTGGAAGACAAGGAGAGAGCAAAACTAATAAGGTGGTGATCAGAGAGTGGGAGTGGATTGTTGGAAAGGTTGCACGGAGTGCACAGATAGGAGAAGGCAAGGTCAAGGGTGTTGCCGTTGGAGTGGGTAGGAGCCTGTATCCATTGCTTCAGGTCAAGCGATGAGGTTAGACTGAGAAGTTTAGAAGTAATAGTAGTGTTAGTGTTGACAGGGATGTTGAAGTCCCCAAGAATAATTGTGGGGATTTCAGAAGAGAGAAAGTAGGGTAGCCAGGCAGAGAAGTCATCAAGAAAGGCTGATACCGGTCCAGGGGGCCGGTAGATGACAGCAATTCTTAGAGAAATGGGAGAGAAAAGACGAATGCAATGTGCCTCAAAAGAGGAGAGTGTCAGAGAGGGAGGTGGGTGAAGAACCTGATAGGTGCTGCATGGGGCTAGAAGGATTCCCACTCCACCTCCCTTCCGTCCACTTGGTCTGGGGGAGTGAGTCCAGAGAAGGCCCCCATGGGAGATGGAAGCAGGAGAAATAGTGTCCGATTCATGAAGCCAGGTTTCAGTAATGGCAAGAAGGTTAAAGGAATTTGTGATGAAGAGGTCGTGGAGGGCGGTGAGTTTGTTGCAGACAGAACGTGCATTCCACAGGGCACAGGAAAAGGGGGGGCTGGTTTTGGAAAGAGGAATATGGACCAAGTTCTGTGGGTTGCGGCTCCTGCCAGAGGGTGTAGGGGGATGGGAGCGTTGGGCAAAGACAGATGATGGTGGCCCAGGGTTTGGGGATATGTCACCAGAGATTAGGAGAAGCAGGAGAGTGAGGGAGGTAATGTGGGACTGTGATTTATGTGAAGGGGCATGTCTCAGAATACTGGAGGTTTTATCAGTGTATGGATGTAGAATGAGCGAGAGTTGGTAAGAGCAGTAGTAGGGGGAAGACAGAAGGCAGGGTGATATGTATAAGCAGGTGGGTGGAGAGGGGGGGTGAAGGTAAGAGAGTTTGAGGAGAGAGGACAGGAGTGTCAGGAGCAGTGGTAGAGAGTGCATGTTACAGAGTGGAAGGAGAGCTTAATAGAGAGACAGGTCACCTGCAGTCTGTTAGCTGCTTTCCAGTGCAGATTGCTGTATTTGTTTGCTTCGTGCAATCGCTGAAGTGCAGAGAATGAAGTGCATAACACTTGTAGAAAGAAACACTTAGAGGAAGAAGCCTTAAGGATAGAAGCCCCTGCAATGTGCTCCCCTGCAATGTGCTACCCCCTTAAGGATGCTCAAATATATACTGTTATAAGGGTGGGGTTGAAGTTCGTTAATTAATCATGAGTGACTATAAGAGTGCCTAGCAATCAAAGTGAACTTTTTGCTTCAAAAGTCAGGATAGCAAGAGGCCAAGACAAGATCAACACATAAAACCTAGGTAAGACAGTTCAGAAAAACAAATAATGTCATGGTTGTTCGCACAGGGCAACAGATAGAGAAGGCCACATACCAGAGAGACACACACACACAGAGACAGCAAGCAGATCCCAATTGCAGTTAACGGTGGAAGATGTGGATGAGCTGACACATACCTGTAAAGAGACAGAAGGAATGATCAGGTGAGGCAGAGCTTAGTGCAGAGAATGAAGTGCATAACACTTGTAGAAAGAAACACTTAGAGGAAGAAGCCTTAAGGATAGAAGCCCCTGCAATGTGCTCCCCTGCAATGTGCTACCCCCTTAAGGATGCTCAAATATATACTGTTATAAGGGTGGGGTTGAAGTTCGTTAATTAATCATGAGTGACTATAAGAGTGCCTAGCAATCAAAGTGAACTTTTTGCTTCAAAAGTCAGGATAGCAAGAGGCCAAGACAAGATCAACACATAAAACCTAGGTAAGACAGTTCAGAAAAACAAATAATGTCATGGTTGTTCGCACAGGGCAACAGATAGAGAAGGCCACATACCAGAGAGACACACACACACAGAGACAGCAAGCAGATCCCAATTGCAGTTAACGGTGGAAGATGTGGATGAGCTGACACATACCTGTAAAGAGACAGAAGGAATGATCAGGTGAGGCAGAGCTTAGTGCAGAGAATGAAGTGCATAACACTTGTAGAAAGAAACACTTAGAGGAAGAAGCCTTAAGGATAGAAGCCCCTGCAATGTGCTCCCCTGCAATGTGCTACCCCCTTAAGGATGCTCAAATATATACTGTTATAAGGGTGGGGTTGAAGTTCGTTAATTAATCATGAGTGACTATAAGAGTGCCTAGCAATCAAAGTGAACTTTTTGCTTCAAAAGTCAGGATAGCAAGAGGCCAAGACAAGATCAACACATAAAACCTAGGTAAGACAGTTCAGAAAAACAAATAATGTCATGGTTGTTCGCACAGGGCAACAGATAGAGAAGGCCACATACCAGAGAGACACACACACACAGAGACAGCAAGCAGATCCCAATTGCAGTTAACGGTGGAAGATGTGGATGAGCTGACACATACCTGTAAAGAGACAGAAGGAATGATCAGGTGAGGCAGAGCTTAGTGCAGAGAATGAAGTGCATAACACTTGTAGAAAGAAACACTTAGAGGAAGAAGCCTTAAGGATAGAAGCCCCTGCAATGTGCTCCCCTGCAATGTGCTACCCCCTTAAGGATGCTCAAATATATACTGTTATAAGGGTGGGGTTGAAGTTCGTTAATTAATCATGAGTGACTATAAGAGTGCCTAGCAATCAAAGTGAACTTTTTGCTTCAAAAGTCAGGATAGCAAGAGGCCAAGACAAGATCAACACATAAAACCTAGGTAAGACAGTTCAGAAAAACAAATAATGTCATGGTTGTTCGCACAGGGCAACAGATAGAGAAGGCCACATACCAGAGAGACACACACACACAGAGACAGCAAGCAGATCCCAATTGCAGTTAACGGTGGAAGATGTGGATGAGCTGACACATACCTGTAAAGAGACAGAAGGAATGATCAGGTGAGGCAGAGCTTAGTGCAGAGAATGAAGTGCATAACACTTGTAGAAAGAAACACTTAGAGGAAGAAGCCTTAAGGATAGAAGCCCCTGCAATGTGCTCCCCTGCAATGTGCTACCCCCTTAAGGATGCTCAAATATATACTGTTATAAGGGTGGGGTTGAAGTTCGTTAATTAATCATGAGTGACTATAAGAGTGCCTAGCAATCAAAGTGAACTTTTTGCTTCAAAAGTCAGGATAGCAAGAGGCCAAGACAAGATCAACACATAAAACCTAGGTAAGACAGTTCAGAAAAACAAATAATGTCATGGTTGTTCGCACAGGGCAACAGATAGAGAAGGCCACATACCAGAGAGACACACACACACAGAGACAGCAAGCAGATCCCAATTGCAGTTAACGGTGGAAGATGTGGATGAGCTGACACATACCTGTAAAGAGACAGAAGGAATGATCAGGTGAGGCAGAGCTTAGTGCAGAGAATGAAGTGCATAACACTTGTAGAAAGAAACACTTAGAGGAAGAAGCCTTAAGGATAGAAGCCCCTGCAATGTGCTCCCCTGCAATGTGCTACCCCCTTAAGGATGCTCAAATATATACTGTTATAAGGGTGGGGTTGAAGTTCGTTAATTAATCATGAGTGACTATAAGAGTGCCTAGCAATCAAAGTGAACTTTTTGCTTCAAAAGTCAGGATAGCAAGAGGCCAAGACAAGATCAACACATAAAACCTAGGTAAGACAGTTCAGAAAAACAAATAATGTCATGGTTGTTCGCACAGGGCAACAGATAGAGAAGGCCACATACCAGAGAGACACACACACACAGAGACAGCAAGCAGATCCCAATTGCAGTTAACGGTGGAAGATGTGGATGAGCTGACACATACCTGTAAAGAGACAGAAGGAATGATCAGGTGAGGCAGAGCTTAGTGCAGAGAATGAAGTGCATAACACTTGTAGAAAGAAACACTTAGAGGAAGAAGCCTTAAGGATAGAAGCCCCTGCAATGTGCTCCCCTGCAATGTGCTACCCCCTTAAGGATGCTCAAATATATACTGTTATAAGGGTGGGGTTGAAGTTCGTTAATTAATCATGAGTGACTATAAGAGTGCCTAGCAATCAAAGTGAACTTTTTGCTTCAAAAGTCAGGATAGCAAGAGGCCAAGACAAGATCAACACATAAAACCTAGGTAAGACAGTTCAGAAAAACAAATAATGTCATGGTTGTTCGCACAGGGCAACAGATAGAGAAGGCCACATACCAGAGAGACACACACACACAGAGACAGCAAGCAGATCCCAATTGCAGTTAACGGTGGAAGATGTGGATGAGCTGACACATACCTGTAAAGAGACAGAAGGAATGATCAGGTGAGGCAGAGCTTAGTGCAGAGAATGAAGTGCATAACACTTGTAGAAAGAAACACTTAGAGGAAGAAGCCTTAAGGATAGAAGCCCCTGCAATGTGCTCCCCTGCAATGTGCTACCCCCTTAAGGATGCTCAAATATATACTGTTATAAGGGTGGGGTTGAAGTTCGTTAATTAATCATGAGTGACTATAAGAGTGCCTAGCAATCAAAGTGAACTTTTTGCTTCAAAAGTCAGGATAGCAAGAGGCCAAGACAAGATCAACACATAAAACCTAGGTAAGACAGTTCAGAAAAACAAATAATGTCATGGTTGTTCGCACAGGGCAACAGATAGAGAAGGCCACATACCAGAGAGACACACACACACAGAGACAGCAAGCAGATCCCAATTGCAGTTAACGGTGGAAGATGTGGATGAGCTGACACATACCTGTAAAGAGACAGAAGGAATGATCAGGTGAGGCAGAGCTTAGTGCAGAGAATGAAGTGCATAACACTTGTAGAAAGAAACACTTAGAGGAAGAAGCCTTAAGGATAGAAGCCCCTGCAATGTGCTCCCCTGCAATGTGCTACCCCCTTAAGGATGCTCAAATATATACTGTTATAAGGGTGGGGTTGAAGTTCGTTAATTAATCATGAGTGACTATAAGAGTGCCTAGCAATCAAAGTGAACTTTTTGCTTCAAAAGTCAGGATAGCAAGAGGCCAAGACAAGATCAACACATAAAACCTAGGTAAGACAGTTCAGAAAAACAAATAATGTCATGGTTGTTCGCACAGGGCAACAGATAGAGAAGGCCACATACCAGAGAGACACACACACACAGAGACAGCAAGCAGATCCCAATTGCAGTTAACGGTGGAAGATGTGGATGAGCTGACACATACCTGTAAAGAGACAGAAGGAATGATCAGGTGAGGCAGAGCTTAGTGCAGAGAATGAAGTGCATAACACTTGTAGAAAGAAACACTTAGAGGAAGAAGCCTTAAGGATAGAAGCCCCTGCAATGTGCTCCCCTGCAATGTGCTACCCCCTTAAGGATGCTCAAATATATACTGTTATAAGGGTGGGGTTGAAGTTCGTTAATTAATCATGAGTGACTATAAGAGTGCCTAGCAATCAAAGTGAACTTTTTGCTTCAAAAGTCAGGATAGCAAGAGGCCAAGACAAGATCAACACATAAAACCTAGGTAAGACAGTTCAGAAAAACAAATAATGTCATGGTTGTTCGCACAGGGCAACAGATAGAGAAGGCCACATACCAGAGAGACACACACACACAGAGACAGCAAGCAGATCCCAATTGCAGTTAACGGTGGAAGATGTGGATGAGCTGACACATACCTGTAAAGAGACAGAAGGAATGATCAGGTGAGGCAGAGCTTAGTGCAGAGAATGAAGTGCATAACACTTGTAGAAAGAAACACTTAGAGGAAGAAGCCTTAAGGATAGAAGCCCCTGCAATGTGCTCCCCTGCAATGTGCTACCCCCTTAAGGATGCTCAAATATATACTGTTATAAGGGTGGGGTTGAAGTTCGTTAATTAATCATGAGTGACTATAAGAGTGCCTAGCAATCAAAGTGAACTTTTTGCTTCAAAAGTCAGGATAGCAAGAGGCCAAGACAAGATCAACACATAAAACCTAGGTAAGACAGTTCAGAAAAACAAATAATGTCATGGTTGTTCGCACAGGGCAACAGATAGAGAAGGCCACATACCAGAGAGACACACACACACAGAGACAGCAAGCAGATCCCAATTGCAGTTAACGGTGGAAGATGTGGATGAGCTGACACATACCTGTAAAGAGACAGAAGGAATGATCAGGTGAGGCAGAGCTTAGTGCAGAGAATGAAGTGCATAACACTTGTAGAAAGAAACACTTAGAGGAAGAAGCCTTAAGGATAGAAGCCCCTGCAATGTGCTCCCCTGCAATGTGCTACCCCCTTAAGGATGCTCAAATATATACTGTTATAAGGGTGGGGTTGAAGTTCGTTAATTAATCATGAGTGACTATAAGAGTGCCTAGCAATCAAAGTGAACTTTTTGCTTCAAAAGTCAGGATAGCAAGAGGCCAAGACAAGATCAACACATAAAACCTAGGTAAGACAGTTCAGAAAAACAAATAATGTCATGGTTGTTCGCACAGGGCAACAGATAGAGAAGGCCACATACCAGAGAGACACACACACACAGAGACAGCAAGCAGATCCCAATTGCAGTTAACGGTGGAAGATGTGGATGAGCTGACACATACCTGTAAAGAGACAGAAGGAATGATCAGGTGAGGCAGAGCTTAGTGCAGAGAATGAAGTGCATAACACTTGTAGAAAGAAACACTTAGAGGAAGAAGCCTTAAGGATAGAAGCCCCTGCAATGTGCTCCCCTGCAATGTGCTACCCCCTTAAGGATGCTCAAATATATACTGTTATAAGGGTGGGGTTGAAGTTCGTTAATTAATCATGAGTGACTATAAGAGTGCCTAGCAATCAAAGTGAACTTTTTGCTTCAAAAGTCAGGATAGCAAGAGGCCAAGACAAGATCAACACATAAAACCTAGGTAAGACAGTTCAGAAAAACAAATAATGTCATGGTTGTTCGCACAGGGCAACAGATAGAGAAGGCCACATACCAGAGAGACACACACACACAGAGACAGCAAGCAGATCCCAATTGCAGTTAACGGTGGAAGATGTGGATGAGCTGACACATACCTGTAAAGAGACAGAAGGAATGATCAGGTGAGGCAGAGCTTAGTGCAGAGAATGAAGTGCATAACACTTGTAGAAAGAAACACTTAGAGGAAGAAGCCTTAAGGATAGAAGCCCCTGCAATGTGCTCCCCTGCAATGTGCTACCCCCTTAAGGATGCTCAAATATATACTGTTATAAGGGTGGGGTTGAAGTTCGTTAATTAATCATGAGTGACTATAAGAGTGCCTAGCAATCAAAGTGAACTTTTTGCTTCAAAAGTCAGGATAGCAAGAGGCCAAGACAAGATCAACACATAAAACCTAGGTAAGACAGTTCAGAAAAACAAATAATGTCATGGTTGTTCGCACAGGGCAACAGATAGAGAAGGCCACATACCAGAGAGACACACACACACAGAGACAGCAAGCAGATCCCAATTGCAGTTAACGGTGGAAGATGTGGATGAGCTGACACATACCTGTAAAGAGACAGAAGGAATGATCAGGTGAGGCAGAGCTTAGTGCAGAGAATGAAGTGCATAACACTTGTAGAAAGAAACACTTAGAGGAAGAAGCCTTAAGGATAGAAGCCCCTGCAATGTGCTCCCCTGCAATGTGCTACCCCCTTAAGGATGCTCAAATATATACTGTTATAAGGGTGGGGTTGAAGTTCGTTAATTAATCATGAGTGACTATAAGAGTGCCTAGCAATCAAAGTGAACTTTTTGCTTCAAAAGTCAGGATAGCAAGAGGCCAAGACAAGATCAACACATAAAACCTAGGTAAGACAGTTCAGAAAAACAAATAATGTCATGGTTGTTCGCACAGGGCAACAGATAGAGAAGGCCACATACCAGAGAGACACACACACACAGAGACAGCAAGCAGATCCCAATTGCAGTTAACGGTGGAAGATGTGGATGAGCTGACACATACCTGTAAAGAGACAGAAGGAATGATCAGGTGAGGCAGAGCTTAGTGCAGAGAATGAAGTGCATAACACTTGTAGAAAGAAACACTTAGAGGAAGAAGCCTTAAGGATAGAAGCCCCTGCAATGTGCTCCCCTGCAATGTGCTACCCCCTTAAGGATGCTCAAATATATACTGTTATAAGGGTGGGGTTGAAGTTCGTTAATTAATCATGAGTGACTATAAGAGTGCCTAGCAATCAAAGTGAACTTTTTGCTTCAAAAGTCAGGATAGCAAGAGGCCAAGACAAGATCAACACATAAAACCTAGGTAAGACAGTTCAGAAAAACAAATAATGTCATGGTTGTTCGCACAGGGCAACAGATAGAGAAGGCCACATACCAGAGAGACACACACACACAGAGACAGCAAGCAGATCCCAATTGCAGTTAACGGTGGAAGATGTGGATGAGCTGACACATACCTGTAAAGAGACAGAAGGAATGATCAGGTGAGGCAGAGCTTAGTGCAGAGAATGAAGTGCATAACACTTGTAGAAAGAAACACTTAGAGGAAGAAGCCTTAAGGATAGAAGCCCCTGCAATGTGCTCCCCTGCAATGTGCTACCCCCTTAAGGATGCTCAAATATATACTGTTATAAGGGTGGGGTTGAAGTTCGTTAATTAATCATGAGTGACTATAAGAGTGCCTAGCAATCAAAGTGAACTTTTTGCTTCAAAAGTCAGGATAGCAAGAGGCCAAGACAAGATCAACACATAAAACCTAGGTAAGACAGTTCAGAAAAACAAATAATGTCATGGTTGTTCGCACAGGGCAACAGATAGAGAAGGCCACATACCAGAGAGACACACACACACAGAGACAGCAAGCAGATCCCAATTGCAGTTAACGGTGGAAGATGTGGATGAGCTGACACATACCTGTAAAGAGACAGAAGGAATGATCAGGTGAGGCAGAGCTTAGTGCAGAGAATGAAGTGCATAACACTTGTAGAAAGAAACACTTAGAGGAAGAAGCCTTAAGGATAGAAGCCCCTGCAATGTGCTCCCCTGCAATGTGCTACCCCCTTAAGGATGCTCAAATATATACTGTTATAAGGGTGGGGTTGAAGTTCGTTAATTAATCATGAGTGACTATAAGAGTGCCTAGCAATCAAAGTGAACTTTTTGCTTCAAAAGTCAGGATAGCAAGAGGCCAAGACAAGATCAACACATAAAACCTAGGTAAGACAGTTCAGAAAAACAAATAATGTCATGGTTGTTCGCACAGGGCAACAGATAGAGAAGGCCACATACCAGAGAGACACACACACACAGAGACAGCAAGCAGATCCCAATTGCAGTTAACGGTGGAAGATGTGGATGAGCTGACACATACCTGTAAAGAGACAGAAGGAATGATCAGGTGAGGCAGAGCTTAGTGCAGAGAATGAAGTGCATAACACTTGTAGAAAGAAACACTTAGAGGAAGAAGCCTTAAGGATAGAAGCCCCTGCAATGTGCTCCCCTGCAATGTGCTACCCCCTTAAGGATGCTCAAATATATACTGTTATAAGGGTGGGGTTGAAGTTCGTTAATTAATCATGAGTGACTATAAGAGTGCCTAGCAATCAAAGTGAACTTTTTGCTTCAAAAGTCAGGATAGCAAGAGGCCAAGACAAGATCAACACATAAAACCTAGGTAAGACAGTTCAGAAAAACAAATAATGTCATGGTTGTTCGCACAGGGCAACAGATAGAGAAGGCCACATACCAGAGAGACACACACACACAGAGACAGCAAGCAGATCCCAATTGCAGTTAACGGTGGAAGATGTGGATGAGCTGACACATACCTGTAAAGAGACAGAAGGAATGATCAGGTGAGGCAGAGCTTAGTGCAGAGAATGAAGTGCATAACACTTGTAGAAAGAAACACTTAGAGGAAGAAGCCTTAAGGATAGAAGCCCCTGCAATGTGCTCCCCTGCAATGTGCTACCCCCTTAAGGATGCTCAAATATATACTGTTATAAGGGTGGGGTTGAAGTTCGTTAATTAATCATGAGTGACTATAAGAGTGCCTAGCAATCAAAGTGAACTTTTTGCTTCAAAAGTCAGGATAGCAAGAGGCCAAGACAAGATCAACACATAAAACCTAGGTAAGACAGTTCAGAAAAACAAATAATGTCATGGTTGTTCGCACAGGGCAACAGATAGAGAAGGCCACATACCAGAGAGACACACACACACAGAGACAGCAAGCAGATCCCAATTGCAGTTAACGGTGGAAGATGTGGATGAGCTGACACATACCTGTAAAGAGACAGAAGGAATGATCAGGTGAGGCAGAGCTTAGTGCAGAGAATGAAGTGCATAACACTTGTAGAAAGAAACACTTAGAGGAAGAAGCCTTAAGGATAGAAGCCCCTGCAATGTGCTCCCCTGCAATGTGCTACCCCCTTAAGGATGCTCAAATATATACTGTTATAAGGGTGGGGTTGAAGTTCGTTAATTAATCATGAGTGACTATAAGAGTGCCTAGCAATCAAAGTGAACTTTTTGCTTCAAAAGTCAGGATAGCAAGAGGCCAAGACAAGATCAACACATAAAACCTAGGTAAGACAGTTCAGAAAAACAAATAATGTCATGGTTGTTCGCACAGGGCAACAGATAGAGAAGGCCACATACCAGAGAGACACACACACACAGAGACAGCAAGCAGATCCCAATTGCAGTTAACGGTGGAAGATGTGGATGAGCTGACACATACCAGAGAGACACACACACACAGAGACAGCAAGCAGATCCCAATTGCAGTTAACGGTGGAAGATGTGGATGAGCTGACACATACCAGAGAGACACACACACACAGAGACAGCAAGCAGATCCCAATTGCAGTTAACGGTGGAAGATGTGGATGAGCTGACACATACCAGAGAGACACACACACACAGAGACAGCAAGCAGATCCCAATTGCAGTTAACGGTGGAAGATGTGGATGAGCTGACACATACCAGAGAGACACACACACACAGAGACAGCAAGCAGATCCCAATTGCAGTTAACGGTGGAAGATGTGGATGAGCTGACACATACCAGAGAGACACACACACACAGAGACAGCAAGCAGATCCCAATTGCAGTTAACGGTGGAAGATGTGGATGAGCTGACACATACCAGAGAGACACACACACACAGAGACAGCAAGCAGATCCCAATTGCAGTTAACGGTGGAAGATGTGGATGAGCTGACACATACCAGAGAGACACACACACACAGAGACAGCAAGCAGATCCCAATTGCAGTTAACGGTGGAAGATGTGGATGAGCTGACACATACCAGAGAGACACACACACACAGAGACAGCAAGCAGATCCCAATTGCAGTTAACGGTGGAAGATGTGGATGAGCTGACACATACCAGAGAGACACACACACACAGAGACAGCAAGCAGATCCCAATTGCAGTTAACGGTGGAAGATGTGGATGAGCTGACACATACCAGAGAGACACACACACACAGAGACAGCAAGCAGATCCCAATTGCAGTTAACGGTGGAAGATGTGGATGAGCTGACACATACCAGAGAGACACACACACACAGAGACAGCAAGCAGATCCCAATTGCAGTTAACGGTGGAAGATGTGGATGAGCTGACACATACCTGTAAAGAGACAGAAGGAATGATCAGGTGAGGCAGAGCTTAGTGCAGAGAATGAAGTGCATAACACTTGTAGAAAGAAACACTTAGAGGAAGAAGCCTTAAGGATAGAAGCCCCTGCAATGTGCTCCCCCTATAACAGCTTCAACTCTTCTGGGAAGGCATCAAGAAAGGGGGGAATATTTTGGACTTTAAATGAAACGCAAGGGAATATTTGCGCCTCCATCCCTACTTTGTATGCAAAAAAAAAAGAGGGGAGGGTGGGACTTTGAATGAGGTGCGTGTGGTGAAACCAAACAGATCCACATACATGTAAACATTTGTATATTTATTGATAAACCAAATAATGGCATGAATAGAACAGTATAACATGCATAAAAACATATAAGCATATAAAGTATTAATATACATATTATAAATTGTAGCCATCATGACACAGAAAATGAGTGTTGTACATCATGATCCCCCAGATAGGGTAAACATTAACATTTTATCAGGATTAGTACAACGGTAAAACCATCTAAAATCGTTGATATAAAATGGATGTATCAAAAATGGGCTTGATGCTTTTCATGGACTTCTATCCACTCATCCAGAGCAAGTGCATTGATGTTCTAAAAGGGGATAAAAATCATCAATATAATCTGATGTAACTACCAACTGGGGGGATGAGGGTAATAGAAAAATTACTGGCCACAGCTGAAAATACTCACATAAAACCCGATATTGAGACCGTGCGATACCACATGTCGGATAGATAGGTATGTCCTGCACGGGAGCTGAGGAAAGTACCCAAGTGGAAACCAGGAGCACACTTGCATCCCCCATGAAATGTGTTGTGTGAAAAACTCTTCATATGATTGTTGATGGGATTTCTGATACTAGCTAAGTGTACTTTAAGTATCCCCGACCTTAAGGGCTTAAAATAAGGGCACATACTGTACATTTGCAACTCATAGAATGTTTCAATATGTTTCTTTTTCGGAGGCGATTGCATATCAAGAACACAAAGCAACTACTGGTGCTATTTTTCTCTAAATGTTCAAAAAAGACAGCTCATGAATGCACAACGGATAACCCCATGAATTACAGAGTGTGCCGACTGGACCAGTGATTCCAACTGGCTTTGATTTCAATACACATGGTCATCTTTATATCCTCCAACCTTCTTGCTCAGTTAATATTTTGTGAAATAGTTGGTATTTTCATTATTAAATCTGTCAGGCTGCTTCTATGGGTGAGTCTTATTGTAGCAGTTCCAGCAAATTCCAACTCACCTACAGAAATAAATAGTGCCACGGCACACATGCACACTATAAAGAGGAGATTTTCAGATAAAAAGCCTGTGCAGCACTGGGTAGTGCAGATCACTAGAATAGGGAGGGAATGGGGTGGAGGACATGTATGTGTCACATAGCTAATCCAAGCCATTTCTCCAGTTCAAATGAGTGTCAGGAAAATACCCCAGCATTTATATCCACGCAGGTAGCATAGACACCATAATTCATTCACTATGGAATGTGTCGAGGTGGATGGTAATTGTTCAATAAGAGGTGTGAAAGTTGTGGAACCACCCTGTTCTAGCTACATAACCCTATCCTTAGTATTAGGAAGTATGCATGTTAATCATTATACAATGTATTTACCTGTGTGAAGGTGCGAATTGTTGTCCAATTACTGGGGTAGAGATGTTAAAAAAAAGATAAATTATGTCAAAGGCCCTCACCCCATGCTCAGGGATGGATGTTCTAGTTTGACATAGATAGCCTTTGTCGAGCCTTTTATAAACCGGTTGCCCTCTCTGTTCAAAATGTGCATCTCACAGTATTCAAGAAAGTCCTTTTTTCTTAAGGTAAACTGTTGTGTCTTGATGTGTAGAATTTGCCCTCTTACATTGGGCCATTCATTTGTTGATTGGTTGTTCTGTCTCCCTAATATCAGATCTTTGCATTCCTCACTGCAATGCACTGCATTTACAAAGCTACTTTGCATGAGTTTGGGTGTTTTTTTTTTGGATGTATAGGCTTCTATCCCAGTGTATTGCTGGGCTTGAAAGACATTGGGGCTGATTTACAAAAGCTGTGCGTCATCAGTAGAGGCGCACGGCGAGCCACAATGCACATTTTCATATTTATGAAACGGTGCGCTGGGAACAGAGCGCGAATCCCCCATTTACTATAGCGATCTTGGCGCATGGGAGAATGCAGTCTGTGCACCACTATGGACATGGCACACGGCATCTTCAATTCAATATTAACAGAAGATGGAGGTGCCAATATTATGGGGTGATGTGGGGTGATGCGAGGAAGTTTAGTAACAACTGCCTAAAATAGAATGAGAAAGTAACTTTTTCAGAAAAAGCCTGCTGTTCCTGCAAGTACGTTTAGAACTACGTGAGATCAGTGTAAGCAATGCGCATGCGCAAGCGGCTCTTGCGCTCGTTCAAATGCGTTTTTTCACTGCACGGCCAAAATCTTAGTAAATGTCAAGCAACGTAAATGCAATTGCGTGGGTTGAACGGGCACACCTCTAAACTTGACATTTTTTTTTAACGTTGGTTTACTTTTATGTGTTTTTTTAAGATTTGCACACAGGTCATATTAGCATGTTACATTGCCAACATTTGACATGCACCTTGTTAAAATTATGTAAAAAAAACTCTCGCTCCTCTAGCTCCATTTAACCTTCCCCCTCTAATGCATATGATTTCCTTGGGCTAGCTTTTGCTTTTAAAGGGGAACTCCACACTCTATTCTCCAATGCTCTTGTCTCCCCCCTCTAACCCCTTGGATTTCCACGGGCTAACTTTTGCTTTTAAAGGGAAACTCCACACTCCACCCTGTTCTCCAAAGGCTGTGAGCTGCCTTCACCAGTCCAAACCACATCGTTTACAACAGGGCCAGCTAGGAAAGGGGCGAGAAGAGCAATCGCCCAACCCCCTCCTGAACCATACAAGGCCACATGCACTCAACATAGCTGGCTGCCTTTGGGCATGTTGGGCTTAGCCCAATACCAACCACAAACCACCTTGTACTCACTAGTTAAAAGGGGCTTTCCACATTCCGTAAAGCCCCCTGTCTGCAGCCCCCCACAAACCCAGCCTAGGGTTGTGTGGAAGAGGCCCTTGTGCCCCTGAATATGGGAACAAGGTGGTTGACTTTTGGGGTGCCGGAGCCCCTCCTGCCCCCAAGCATCCACCTCCCTTTCGTGGGCCATTTTGCTGTGTGTTTGGCTAGGGATTTGTTAGTGTGTGGGAGGGGCCCAATATTTTTGAGTTTGGGGTGGTATTTTTCACATGGGGGTTCTCACTTTAAGCCTTAACAGACCCAAATGGCCTTGTATGTATTGGGGGGGGCAGGCTATTTTTTGTTTTGGGTTAAAATCTTGCAGCTGCAATGTAGATTTGTACGTTTTCTCTTAAGCTGTACATCTTTGAAGCAGCATTTTGGATACATGCTACAGATGCACCACTTTACAGGCAGAGTAAGCCCCCCTCCCAAGTTACTAACCTTTAAGCAATTTTGCATTTTTAAAGGCACTTCTCCTTGTTTCGTTTTTGGGGTTGTCCAAATTGGTGACATTGATATATGTCCCTCAGAGTGGGACCTGGGCCCCCATACCCATTTTAAGGCCAATAACTAGAATATAAGCCAGCCAAGTGGGGACTCGCAAAATTAACAAGTCAATTTCCATAGACTGCAATGGTATTTGTTGTATAACTTTTGCCCATGTTAGGCTCTTTGTTTGCCCCCCTGTACTGGGGGTGTTTGTTCCATCTGTAATTTTGTAGCATGCTGGATGATGTGCTTAATTTTGGACAGGGGATGGCTTTTTTTGTGCTAGCTGCATTTGTGTTGTTCTGGGCATGCTCAGGGACTTTTTTGCTGTGGCTTTTTGTGTGTGAACAGCACTTGGATTTTTCTGGGCATGCTCAGAGAGTGTTTTTTGGGTTAGTAATTTAAGGGCATCATTAACAGGTGTACACACTTTGAAGTTCTGTCTCTATACTGGGTGAACTTGCATTTTGTGTCTTTCATGGACTGTGCATGTGTTTTCAAATGCCTCATTAGCACACAAACCTTTGTTATTTAAAGCTTGCAGATAGCATTCTTTACCTTTCCCTGAAAAGAGGAAAGATTGTGTGTGGGGCCGACAAGAGAGTACATTTGGGTGTCCTTACAGCGTTTGTAACACATTTATTTTCTCTTGGTATTTTGTTTCTTATGTTTTTGTGAAACAGATGTGTTTTAGAGCAAGTATTTTTTTTTTTTTGTAGGGGGGGATATTTTTCACTGCAATATTTTTGATGTTGTCAATCTTTGTTTGTAGGTTGTTAGTTTTACTTTGATTTTATTGTCTGTGCCGCATTATTTTGCAAAATCTTCCTCAAGCTGTTGTGACTACTAAATGTTTAAATCCTTAAGAGACTGTCTGTGGGCGCAGTCCTTTTAACTACTGTTAATTTCCTCTGCAAAATGGTCAGACCTCAAAACCATATTCTGTTAGTGTCTCAAATTAACATACATGTGTTTTTTTGCTTTCCATGCTCTTTTCCAAGTCCCATTTTGTTGACCAATAACATTTGTAGCAAATTTTTATGTTTTATGTGTTTTGTTAATAATTTGTTTTGCAGATGCATGTTCAATTCAAGTAATGCATTTTACACTCCCCCACCCCCCTAAATTGTCATGCAACAGATTTCCCAGCTGCAGCTTAACTAGGCTGATTGGCATGGCAAAACAAAAAAAGTGTGATTTGTCTAAAAGCTACTTTCCTGGTGCCTTCATGGTAGCATATGCATGGATTGTACGTATGCTGCCATGGATAGGCACCTGGAAAGGAAAATTACAGAGAGGTAAGTATTAAATTTTCCATTTTAGCGCTGTGGTTCTCAGCCTCAGTCCTCAAGTACCCCCGACAGGATATGTTTTGGGAATTTATCTTAGCTAAAATAGCTGTCCAAAATACCAAGCCATTGACTGATTTAAAGCACCTGTACAAGATGAAGGAAAACCTGCAAACATGGCCTGTTGGGGGTACTTGAGGACAGGGTTGAGAACCACTGATTTAAAGCACTGAACTAAAATTGAGCTCAAGACAATCCTATTCTAATTTTGGGAATTTTAGGGAAACCAAAAAGTGTTAGAACCCCTGCTTGTCTTTTTTAGGTTGGGCTTTGTGTCCCTTTTCTGAAAATTGGCTTCACTTCCTGTCACATAGCCAAACAAGAAGTGAGGGTAAAACCCTACCAATGTCTTTCCTTGGGGACACACAGGTCAGTCTAACTAGTGTCCCCATTAGGCAAATTGCACTCTAGCACTTTGTTGTGTACACCCCAAATTATTAGGTATTTTGGGGTTTATTAAAGGCAAATCCACTCTGCAATAAAAGTATACTCGCTGTAAATCTGAGGGAAAGCACTGGTGATTTTATCATCCAATCATGTAGAAGCAAAGATGCCGTGTTTTAATTTTCCTTGCATGTCCCCCTCGGATCTGCAGCAACTGCACTTCCAAGTGCACTTATAGTGCAAAGTGGATTTGCCTTTAGTAAATAAACCTCAAAGTCCAAGATACCTAATAATTTGGGGTGTACAGAGCAAAATGCTAGAGAGCAATTTCCCTAATGGGGAAACTATTTAGATTGACCTGTGTGTCCCCAAGGAAAGACATTGGTAGGGTTTTACCTTCATTTCCTGTTTGGCTGTGTGACAGTAAGTGAATGAATTTAAAGGAGAAACTGTCAAAATTTGGGGTGCAGACATCCCCAAAAACTGACAATATTTCTAATCCCTCTGCATGTCAATGGCCCATTTAGACCTTGTTTAATAGAAAACACCAGTTGCCTTTCACTAGAAACATTTGTTAGTCCAGTCCTGGAAATCTGCATGTGCTTTGCTATTAATTTCCTTAAAAATTGGGTTCCTTCAGCTAGATGCACAACCGCTGTGTATGTGAGATGTGCAACTGCTGTGTGCGTGGAGGTATGTACCCGTGGTGCATATCTGGTTGCCAGAAGCGGTGGCCAGCACACAGGAATGACATCACGCCCCTCCAGGAAGTTGCTTGTACTGCTGCTAATTTCTTCCCACCACCATGCTCCGCTCACTGTTCTCTGAGGAAGAGATGATCCTTATTTGTAAATTAAGATCATTTTTGATTTATTTTTACATGGGGTGGTGTTTGTGTGGGTCATGTGTGTATGTCTAAATGATTTGGCCTCAAAACACACACTTACTTCCTGTGTTCACTTCCTGGCCAATGCATATTGCTTCCAGCTTCAAGAGGAAGTAAACTCTCCCCCTCCAATGCTGCTTTTTAAACGAGCCAGTAGCTTAATGTATTCTAATACATTCTGCATCATATTTCAGCCCCAATTGCAAATTCCTTACTTTATTCCAGCTCTTTAAAAGTTTGTGCTTCCTGTGATAAGACAGTGCCATCTTAACTGCTGTCTTCCGAGTCCTTAGTGTAATATATTTCTGCCCCTTCAGCTGCAATCTCGCGCATGGATACAGGGTGTATAAGGAGAGTATGAATGAGACTGTAGTCTCTCGATATCCCAGCGCAGTGCCGCGGGGAGCTAATATGATAGACACGGAGTTCAAATGGCACACTTCGTAATGGAAGAAGCGTGCCGTGAATTGGGGGGAGAGATGGGCATGCGCGGCTGACGTCACTACAAAGAATAATACAGATTACATGCTAACGAAGCAAGTAAGGTGACATTTACATATACAGTCAGGTCCATAAATATTGGGACATCGACACAATTCTACTCTTTTTGGCTCAATACACCACCACAATGGATTTGAAATTAAACAAACATGATGTGCTTTAACTGCAGACTTTCAGCTTTAATTTGAGGGTATTTACATCCAAATCAGGTGAACCGTATAGGAATTACAACAGTTTGTATATGTGCCTCTCACTTTTTAAAGGACCAAAAGTAATGGGACAAGTTAACAATCATCCATCAAACTTTCACTTTTTAAGATTTGGTTGCAAATCCTTTGCAGTTAAATACAGCCTGAAGTCTGGAATGCATAGACATCACCAGACGTTTCATCCCTGGTGATGCTCTCCCAGGCCTCTACTGCAACTGTCTTCAGTTCCTGCTTGTTCTTGGGGCATATTCCCTTCAGTTTTGTCTTCAGCAAGTGAAATGCATGCTCGATCGGATTCAGGTCAGGTGATTGACTTGGCCATTGCATAACATTCCACTTCTTTCCCTTAAAAAACTCTTTGGTTGCTTTCGCAGTATGTTTCGGGTCATTTTCCATCTGCACTGTGAAGCGCCATCCAATGAGTTCTGAAGCATTTTTCTGAATATGAGCAGATAATATTGCCCGAAACACTTCAGAATTCAGCCTGCTGCTTTTGTCATCAGTCACATCATCAATAAATACAAGAGAACCAGTTCCATTGGCAGTCATACATGCCCACGCCATGACACTACCAACACCATGCTTCACTGATGAGGTGGTATGCTTTGGATCATGAGCAGTTCCTTTCCTTCTCCATACTCTTCTCTTCCCATCATTCTGGTACAAGTTGATCTTGGTCTCATCTGTCCATAGGATGTTGTTCCAGAACTGTGAAGGCTTTTTTAGATGTTGTTTGGCAAACTCTAATCTGACCTTCCTGTTTTTGAGGCTCACCAATGGTTTAAATCTTGTGGTGAACCCTCTGTATTCGCTCATTCACTGGTGAAGTCTTCTCTTGATTGTTGACTTTGACACACATATACCTACCTCCTGGAGAGTGTTCTTGATCTGGCCAACTGTTGTGAAGGGTGTTTTCTTCACCAGGGAAAGAATTCTTCGGTCATCCACCACAGTTGTTTTTCTGTGGTCTTCCGGGTCTTTTGGTGTTGCTGAGCTCACCAGTAGGGATGAGCTTCGTGTTCGAGTCGAACCCATGTTCGACTCGAACATCGGCTGTTCGACCGTCCGTCGAATTGCGAACGATATGGGGCGTTCGCGCCAAATTCGTGTGGCACGTCACGGCCCATAATTCACTGCGGCATCGCAGTGCATTGCTGGCTAATGATTGGCCAAGCATGCACTATGACCCGCATGCTTGGTCAATCACAGCGCCGTCAGTAGAGAGAGCTGTAATTGGCCAAAGGCAGGGTGGCTTTGGCCAATTATGGCTCAGGGGATTTAGTACACGCCCCACACTATATAAGGCCGCCTGCACGGCGGCCCTGTGTAGTGTGTGTTCCGGTGTGCTGAGAGATAGAGAGAGAGACAGACAGTGTCATTTGATTTGAGTTAGATAGATTAGGCAGAACAGTCAGTCAGTTAGCTGCACTTACAGTGTATTGTGTATATATATGCATCCCTGGTGTTGCATATATATATATACACTGTATTCAGTTTAGCTAGATCCGTTCCTGTTATCTTCTATCTAGACTATTTACATTTGGTGCAGTGCGTCCTGCTCACAGTGTTCAGCTAGATCCGTTCCTGCTATTTACATTTAGTGCAGTGCGTCCTGCTCACAGTGTTCAGCTAGATCCGTTCCTGCTATTTACATTTAGTGCAGTGCGTCCTGCTCACAGTGTTCAGCTAGATCTGTTCCTGCTATTTACATTTAGTGCAGTGCGTCCTGCTCACAGTGTTCAGCTAGATCCGTTCCTGCTATTTACATTTAGTGCAGTGCGTCCTGCTCACAGTGTTCAGCTAGATCTGTTCCTGCTATTTACATTTAGTGCAGTCAGTGCGTCCTGCTCACAGTGTTCAGCTAGATCCGTTCCTGCTATTTACATTTAGTGCAGTGCGTCCTGCTCACAGTGTTCAGCTAGATCCGTTCCTGCTATTTACATTTAGTGCAGTGCGTCCTGCTCACAGTGTTCAGCTAGATCCGTTCCTGCTATTTACATTTAGTGCAGTGCGTCCTGCTCACAGTGTTCAGCTAGATCTGTTCCTGCTATTTACATTTAGTGCAGTGCGTCCTGCTCACAGTGTTCAGCTAGATCCGTTCCTGCTATTTACATTTAGTGCAGTGCGTCCTGCTCACAGTGTTCAGCTAGATCTGTTCCTGCTATTTACATTTAGTGCAGTCAGTGCGTCCTGCTCACAGTGTTCAGCTAGATCCGTTCCTGCTATTTACATTTAGTGCAGTGCGTCCTGCTCACAGTGTTCAGCTAGATCCGTTCCTGCTATTTACATTTAGTGCAGTGCGTCCTGCTCACAGTGTTCAGCTAGATCCGTTCCTGCTATTTACATTTAGTGCAGTGCGTCCTGCTCACAGTGTTCAGCTAGATCTGTTCCTGCTATTTACATTTAGTGCAGTGCGTCCTGCTCACAGTGTTCAGCTAGATCCGTTCCTGCTATTTACATTTAGTGCAGTGCGTCCTGCTCACAGTGTTCAGCTAGATCCGTTCCTGCTATTTACATTTAGTGCAGTGCGTCCTGCTCACAGTGTTCAGCTAGATCCGTTCCTGTTATTTACATTTAGTGCAGTGCGTCCTGCTCACAGTGTTCAGCTAGATCCGTTCCTGCTATTTACATTTAGTGCAGTGCGTCCTGCTCACAGTGTTCAGCTAGATCCGTTCCTGCTATTTACATTTAGTGCAGTGCGTCCTGCTCACAGTGTTCAGCTAGATCTGTTCCTGCTATTTACATTTAGTGCAGTCAGTGCGTCCTGCTCACAGTGTTCAGCTAGATCCGTTCCTGCTATTTACATTTAGTGCAGTGCGTCCTGCTCACAGTGTTCAGCTAGATCCGTTCCTGCTATTTACATTTAGTGCAGTGCGTCCTGCTCACAGTGTTCAGCTAGATCCGTTCCTGCTATTTACATTTAGTGCAGTGCGTCCTGCTCACAGTGTTCAGCTAGATCCGTTCCTGCTATTTACATTTAGTGCAGTGCGTCCTGCTCACAGTGTTCAGCTAGATCCGTTCCTGCTATTTACATTTAGTGCAGTGCGTCCTGCTCACAGTGTTCAGCTAGATCTGTTCCTGCTATTTACATTTAGTGCAGTGCGTCCTGCTCACAGTGTTCAGCTAGATCCGTTCCTGCTATTTACATTTAGTGCAGTGCGTCCTGCTCACAGTGTTCAGCTAGATCCGTTCCTGCTATTTACATTTAGTGCAGTGCGTCCTGCTCACAGTGTTCAGCTAGATCCGTTCCTGTTATCTTCCTACTGACAGGCAGGCTTGTCTGGTTACAGTATATAAAGCTACCTGAAGAAAATTACAGGTGTTCTATCCCAGCTTAGTGCAGCTACAGGCCATTAGTATGTCTGGAAGGCCAAGAAGGAGAGGCAGACAGTCACAAGCCAATAAGAGAGGGCAAGCAGGCTCTGTGTCTAGTGCTGGTCGTGGAGACGGTGCATCCTCATCAGCACGTGGCCATGGGACACGCTTGGCCTTTTTTTCGGCAGCTGGCCGTGTTGAGCCGCAACATGCGGAAGACTTGGTCGAGTGGATGACCAAGCCGTCCTCATCCTCCTCATGCTCTCTCACCCATGTCCAGGGTGCTTTGTCTGGCAAAGCAGCGGCCTCTTCCCTCAGCTCAATGTCATCAGTGACTCCTTCCCTAGCTCCACCATGTCCTCATGAGGATTCCCTCGAACTGTTTGACCACAGTGTTGGGTACATGCTCCAGGAGGATGCCCAGCGTTTGGAAGGCTCTGATGATGATACTGAGCTCGATGAAGGCAGTAACATGAGCACGGACAGAGGGGGTGCCCAAGAAGGACAGCAATCTGGCAGTCATGCTCCCCCTGCTGCAGCATACAGCCAGGTTTGCTCCAGTGATGAGGAGGGAGGGGATGATGAGGTCACTGACTCAACGTGGGTGCCTGATAGGAGAGAGGAGGAGGAGGAGGAGGAGGAGGAGGAGGCGGCACATCACCAACGAGGCAGGATGCCCTCCAGGGGCCAGCCTAAGGGCAGCACATTGACTGCATCACACCCCAAAGCTCCACATGTGCAGGGCGCTGCAGTCTCTGCGCGTTATTCAAAAAGTTCTTTGGTGTGGGCCTTTTTTGAGACGAGTGCATCAGATCGCACCGCTGCTATTTGCAACATATGTCTCAAGCGTATCTCGCGTGGCCAAAACATCTCCCGCTTGGGTACCACATGCTTGACCAGACATATGTTGACCTGCCATGCAGTTCGTTGGCAAGCGTATCTAAAAGACCCACACCAAAGAGCAAAGAGGATCTCTCCTTGCTCCTCATCAGCTGAGATTTCCAACCCCACTAGACCTTCAGTCCTCTCTGAGACCTGCAGTGAGAGGAATGAAGGTGTAGAATTAGGTGTGTCACAGCCAAGTACTTGTGGGCAATCTGCTTTTGGTACACCGACGTCAGATTGTACCAGGCAAATTTCCCTGCCCCAGCTGCTGCACCGCCGAAAGAAGTTTGCTCCCAGCCATCCACATGCCCAGCGGTTGAATGCTAGCTTGGCAAAATTGCTAGCACTTCAACTGCTGCCTTTTCAGTTGGTAGACTCTGCCCCCTTCCGTGAGTTTGTGGAATGTGCGGTTCCTCAGTGGCAGGTACCCAAACGCCACTTTTTCTCACGGAAGGCGATTCCGGCTCTCTACCGGCATGTGGAAGGCAATGTCCATGCCTCGCTGGACAGGGCGGTCAGCGGTAAGGTGCATATTACCGCTGACTCATGGTCCAGCAGGCATGGACAGGGACGTTACCTAAGTTTCACGGCGCATTGGGTGACTCTGCTGGCAGCTGGGAAGGATGCAGGACAAGGTGCAGTAGTGTTGGAGGTTGTTCCGCCACCACGCCTCCAAAATGCTGATTGTGACACACCTCTCTCCTCCACCCCCTCCTCTTCTTCTTCCTCCATGGCCTCTTCCTCGGAACCAGCGGTGCTCCGTAGGCGTTCAAGGGGCTACGCAAGTACGCAGGCCAAAAGATGCCATGCGGTGCTTGAGCTGGTGTGCTTGGGGGACAGGAACCACACTGGGGCAGAGGTTCTGTCAGCTCTGCAGGGGCAGGTTCAGAGGTGGTTGACGCCACGCCAACTTAAGGCAGGAATGGTGGTTTGCGACAATGGCACCAACCTCCTCTCTGCCCTCCGACAGGGACAACTGACCCATGTGCCCTGTTTGGCTCACGTCCTTAACTTGGTGGTGCAGTGGTTCTTGGGCAGGTACCCGGGCTTACAGGATGTCCTGAGGCAGGCCAGGAAAGTCTGTGTGCATTTCCGCCGGTCATATAATGCCAGTGCTCGGCTGACGGACCTCCAAAAGGAGTTTAACCTGCCCAAGAACCGCCTAATCTGTAACATGCCCACTAGGTGGAACTCAACGTTGGCCATGCTGCAGCGGCTGCACACGCAGCAGAGGGCCATCAATGAGTACCTGTGCGACTATGGCACCAGGACAGGGTCAGGGGAGCTTGGTTTTTTTTCCCCACGCCAGTGGGCCATGATCAGGGATGCATGCACTGTCCTGTCACCATTCGAGGAGGCCACGAGGATGGTGAGCACTGACAGTGCATGCATCAGTGACACTGTCCCCCTTGTCCACCTGTTGGAGCACACGCTGCGTGGAATAATGGACAGGGCACTTGAGGCAGAACAGAGGCAGGAAGAGGAGGACTTCCTTAGCTCTCAAGGCCCCCTTTATCCAGACAGTGTTCCTGCGTGCCCGCCGATCACACAGGAAGAGGACGAGGAGGAGGAGGAGGAAGATTGTGTCAGTATGGAGGTGGAGCCTGGCACTCAGCATCAGCAGCAGTCTTTAAGGGATCAGTCCCAAGGAACACATGGACTTGTACGTGGCTGGGAGGAGGTGGCTGCCGTAAAGTCCGCTCGTGTGTACGCGGCATTAGTGACCCAGAGGACTCCGGACCGAATGCCTCAGCAAACCTACGCTGCATGGCCTCCCTGATCCTGCAAAGCCTGCATAAGGATCCTCGTATTCGTGGTATCAAGGAGAAGGACCAATACTGGCTGGCAACCCTCCTTGATCCACGTTACAAGGGTAAGGTTGCGGACCTTATCTTGCCATCGCAGAGGGAGCAGAGGATGAAACATCTTCGGGAGGCCTTGCAGAAAGGTCTGTGCAACGCGTTCCCAGCGACTGGGAGGTTACAAACTCCTGTTTCTGGACAACGTGTTGCTGAGGCTTCAGTCAGTCAAAGAAGGAGCGGTGGAGAAGGTGGCCGTCTGACCGATGCGTTCAGACAATTTTTTGGTCCGCAGCCCCAAGGTATGATCGGTTCCAGCAACCATCGGTCGATCGGCTGACCTTCATAAAAATGAATCAGTCTTGGATCACCACCAGCTACCAAGCACCTGATGCTGATGTAACCGAATAATTTTTTTTGAAATCTCAGATCCCTTCAAAGACTGCCTATGCTGATGCTGAGTGACTATCCCTGAGTAATTATCCTCTTCCTCCTCAATCATCATGCTGATAGCTTGTAAGAACATTTTTGGTTCTGGGCGCCACCACCAGTGCCTAAGGCACAATTTTTCAGCCCCTCTTTAACAGGGGCGTGTAATTACAATTTTTGATGTAATACTTTGCAGCAGGGCTCGTTCCTGCATTCCAACTAGAGTGTCTGTGAGGGGTTGCAGTGTTGTGGCACCAGCACCAGTGCCTAAGGCCCAATTTTTCTGCCCCTGTCTAACAGGGGCGTGTAATTACAATTTTTGATGCAATACTTTGCAGCAGGGCTCGTTCCTGCGTTCCAACTAGAGTGTCTGTGAGGGGTTGCAGTGTTGTGGCACCAGCACCAGTGCCTAAGGCCCAATTTTTCTGCCCCTGTCTAACAGGGGCGTGTAATTACAATTTTTGAAGCAATACTTTGCAGCAGGGCTCGTTCCTGCATTCCAACTAGAGTGTCTGTGAGGGGTTGCAGTGTTGTGGCACCAGCACCAGTGCCTAAGGCCCAATTTTTCTGCCCCTGTCTAACAGGGGCGTGTAATTACAATTTTTGAAGCAATACTTTGCAGCAGGGCTCGTTCCTGCGTTCCAACTAGAGTGTCTGTGAGGGGTTGCAGTGTTGTGGCACCAGTGCCTAAGGCCTAATTTTTCAGCTCCTGTTCAACAGGGGCATGTAATTACAATTCTTGATCTAATATTTCACAGCAGGGCCCTGTGAGGGCTTACAGTGTTGTGGCCACAGCAACACCTAAGGCCCAAATTTCTGCTGAGTATATAGGGCAGGACCCTACTTTCAAACATCTAACTTACAAACGACTCCTACTTGCAAACGGAAGGAGACAACAGGAAGTGAGATGAAATCTACCCCTAGGAAGGAAAATTCTCTCCTGTAAGAGTTAATATGGGAAAACAATTTCTCCTTTCCACTGATGCTTTCCAATCCTTGTTCCACAAAAAAACCCAAATTTTCAAAAAACATTTTTCATTGGGACAAAAAAGTGAGGTGAAATCTTCTGAAGAGGAGGAAAGACAGCAAAACAAATGTCACAGGGGTGATAACCCTTCCCTATGTTTTCCAAAAATCTTAAAAAAGATTTTTTGGCTGGAGCTAAACACGTTAAAAATGTACCCGTTCAAAATTACAAAGAGATTCTACTTAACAACAAACCTACAGTCCCTGTCTTGTTTGCATCGCCTGTATACTCCTGTTCAGAGTATATAGGGCCTGGTGGCCCCACTCCTTTCCTTATTTTAATTTGGGTGCGGGGTTCCCCTTAATATCCATACAAGACCCAAAGGGCCTGGTAATGGACTGGGGGGTACCCATGCCGTTTGTCTCACTGATTTTCATCCATATTGCCATGACCCGACATGACATTAAACCCGCAAGCAGTTTTAAATGAGATTTTTTCCTTTAAAAATGACATTTGGTGCAGGGACTGTTCTAAACATGAGAAACACGCGTCACTTTACAGGCATACTATAGACACCCCCCTATGTTTTCCAAAAAGCTTAAAAAAGATTTTTTGGCTGGAGCTAAACACGTTAAAAATGTACCCGTTCAAAATTACAAAGAGATTCTACTTAACAACAAACCTACAGTCCCTGTCTTGTTTGCATCGCCTGTATACTGCTGTTCAGAGTATATAGGGCCTGGTGGCCCCACTCCTTTCCTTATTTTAATTTGGGTGCGGGGTTCCCCTTAATATCCATACAAGACCCAAAGGGCCTGGTAATGGACTGGGGGGTACCCATGCCGTTTGTCTCACTGATTTTCATCCATATTGCCATGACCCGACATGACATTAAACCCGCAAGCAGTTTTAAATGAGATTTTTTCTTTTAAAAATGACATTTGGTGCAGGGACTGTTCTAAACATGGGAAACACGCGTCACTTTACATGCATACTATAGACACCCCCCAGGTACGATATTTAAAGGAATATTTCACTTTTTTTTTTTTACTTTAAGCATCATTAAAATCACTGCTCCCAAAAAAACGGCCGTTTTTAAACGTTTTTTTTGCATTGATACATGTCCCCTGGGGTAGGACCCGGGTCCCCAAACCCTTTTTAGGACAATACCATGCAAATTAGCCTTTAAAATGAGCACTTTTGATTTCGAACGTTCGAGTCCCATAGACGTCAATGGGGTTCTAACGTTCGTGCGAACTTTCGGTCCGTTCGCGGGTTCTGGTGCGAACCGAACCGGGGGGTGTTCGGCTCATCCCTACTCACCAGTGTTTTCTTTCTTTTTAAGGATGTTCCAAACAGTTGATTTGGCCACACCTAATGTTTTTGCTATCTCTCTGATGGGTTTGTTTTTTCAGCCTAATGATGGCTTGCTTCATTGATAGTGACAGCTCTTTGGATCTCATATTGAGAGTTGACAGCAACAGATTCCAAATGCAAATAGCACACTTGAAATGAACTCTGGACCTTTTATCTGCTCCTTGTAAATGGGATAATGAGGGAATAACACTCACCTGGCCATGGAACAGCTGAGCAGCCAATTGTCCCATTACTTTTGGTCCCTTAAAAAGTGGGAGGCACATATACAAACTGTTGTAATTCCTACACCGGTCACCTGATTTGGATGAAAATACCCTCAAGTTAAAGCTGAAAGTCTGCAGTTTAAGCACATCTTGTTTGTTTCATTTCAAATCCATTGTGGTGGTGTATAGAGCCAAAAAGATTCAAATTGTGTCAATGTCCCAATATTTATGGACCTGACTGTAGCGTCAAGCACTGCTTTTACTGAGGATTTAGATGTGCTAAAGTTATGGGGGAGGGCTTACAACCACTTTCAGTGTGTGTGTGTGTGTATATATATATATATATATATATTATGTATATATACAGTGGTGACGGAAAGTATTCAGACCCCCCTTAAATTTTTCACTCTTTGTTATATTGCAGCCATTTACTAAAATCATTTAGGTTCATTTTTTTTTCATTAACCACTTCAATACCAGGCCCTTAGATGCCTTCCCGTCCAGGCCAATTTTCAGCTTTCAGCGCTGTCGCAATTTGAATGACAATTGCGCGGTCATGCTACACTGTACTCAAACAATTTTTTTTATCATTTTGTTCCCACAAATAGAGCTTTCTTTTGGTGGTATTTGATCACCTCTGCGGTTTTTATTTTTTGCGCAACAAATAAAAAAAGACCGAAAATTTTGAAAAAAAACAAGTTTTTCTTTGTTTCTGTTAAAAATGTTTGTAAATAAGTAAGTTTTCTTCTTCAATGACGGGCACTGATATGGCTGCACTGACATGCACTGATACAGCGGCATTGATGGGCACCGATGAGGTGGCACCAATGAGGTGGCACTGATGAGGTGGCACTGACGGGCACTGATGGGTGGCACTAATGGGCACTGATAGGTGGCACTGGTATGCGGCACTGATGGGCACTCATAGGTGGCACCGATGGGCACTCATAGGCGGCACAGATGGGCACTCGTAGGTGGCATTGATGGGTACTTATGGGTGGAACTGATAGGTGGCACAGATGGGCACTGATGGGCACTGATAGGTGGGCACTGATGGGCACAGATGGGCACTGACAGGGGGCACCGATGGACACTGATGGGTGGCACTGATGACACTGATTGGTGGCACTGATGCCCCTAAGGGTGGCATTGCTGGGCATCACTGTAATATAATGGTGCCAATCAGTGCCCATTTGTGGGCACTGATTGGCACAGATTGGGCACTGACTGGGCACATTGGGCACATGTGGATGGCCATGGGGTACATACCTGGCCATCCACATGTTGCCCCCTTCCCTGGTGGTCCTAGTGGCGATCCCTGGTGGTCCAGTGTGGTCATCTGAGGGGGGCTGCGCTGATAAACAATCAGCACAGACCCCCCCTGTCAGGAGACCTGCCGTCTGTCAGACGCGAGTGAGGAAAAGCCGATCAATGGCTCTTCCTATTGACATCCTGATCAGCTGTGATTGGCCGGAGGCTCTTTACCAAGATCAGTGGAGCGGTGTGTCAGACTGACACACCGCTCCACCGATCGTCACGATGCGCGCCCCCGCGGCGTGCGGTGGCATGTGCTATGGGCCGTGCGGGAAGTGGTTAATGTACACACAGCACCCCATATTGACAGAAAAACACATTTTGTTTTTGTTGACAAATTCTTAATAAATTGTTGACATTTTTGCAGATTTATTAAAAAAAAAAACTGAAATATCACACGGTCCTAAGTATTCAGACCCTTTGCTCAGTATTTAGTAGAAGCACCCTTTTGATCTAATACAGCCATGAGTCTTTTTGGGAAAGATGCAACAAGTTTTTCACACCTGGATTTGGGGATCCTCTGCCATTTCTCCTTGCAGATCCTCTCCAGTTCTGTCAGGTTGGATGGTAAACGTTGGTGGACAGCCATTTTTAGATCTCTCCAGAGATGCTCAATTGGGTTTAAGTCAGGGCTCTGGCTGGGCCATTCAAGAACAGTCACAGAGTTGTTGTGAAGCCACTCTTTCATTATTTTAGCTGTGTGCTTACGGTCATTGTCTTGTTGGAAGGTAAACCTTCTGCCCAGTCTGAGGTCCTGAGCACTCTGGAGAAGGTTTTCGTCCAGGATATCCCTGTACTTGGCCGCATTCATCTTTTCCTCGGTTGCAACCAGTCATCCTGTCCCTGCAGCTGAAAAACACCCCCACAGAATGATGCTGCCACCACCATGCTTCACTGTTGGGACTGTATTAGACAGGTGATGAGCAGTGCCTGGTTTTCTCCACACATGCATTAAGGCCGAAAAGTTCTATCTTGGTCTCATCAGACCAAAGAATCTTATTTCTCACCATCTTGGAGTCCTTCAGGTGTTTTTTTAGCAAACTCCATGTGGGCTTTCATGGGGCTTGCACTGAGGAGGGGCTTCCATTGGGCCACTCTGCCATAAAGCCCCGACTGGTGGAGGGCTGAAGTGATGGTTGACTTACTACAACTTTCTCGCATCTCCCGACTGCATCTCTGGAGCTCAGCCACAGTGATCTTTGGGTTCTTCTTTACCCCTCTCACCAAGGCATTTCTCCCCCAATAGCTCAGTTTGGCCAGATGGCCAGCTCTAGGAAGGGTTCTGGTCATCCCAAACGTCTTCCATTTAAAGATTATGGAGGCCACTGTGCTCTTAGGAACCTTAAGTGCAGCAGACATTTTTTTGTAACCTTGGCCAGATCTACATGTATGCCTTGCCACAATTCTGTCTCTGAGCTCTTCAGGCAGTTCCTTTGACTTCATGATTCTCATTTGCTCTGACATGCACTGTGAGCTGTAATGTCTTATATAGACAGGTGTGTGGCTTTCCTAATCAAGTCCAATCAGTATAATCAAACACAGCTGGACTCAAATGAAGGTGTAGAACCATCTCAAGGATGATCAGAAGAAATGGACAGCACCTGAGTTAAATATATGAGTGTCACAGCAAAGGGTCTGAATACGTAGGACCATGTGATATTTCAGTTTTTCTTTTTAAATAAATCTGCAAAAATGTCAACAATTCTGTGTTTTTCTGTCAATATGGGGTGCTGTGTGTACATTAATGAGGGAAAAAAATTAATTTAAATGATTTTAGCAAATGGCTGCAATATAAGAAAGAGTGAAAAATTTAAGGGGTTCTGAATACTTTCTGTCCCAGCTATAGATATATATATCTATATATATATATAGATAGATATATAGATATAGATATATATAGATATATATCTATATATATAATATATATATACTATCTAGATATATATCTATATATCTATATATATCTATATCTATATATATCTTTATCTATATAGATATATATATATATATATATATATATATATATATATATATATATATAGAGAGAGAGAGAGAGAGAGAGAGAGAGAGAGAGAGAGAGAGAGAGTGAGAGAGAGAGAGTGAGAGAGAGAGAGAGGTAGGTTCTTGTGTCCACCAGCAAAGAGAAGTTGGGTAGATGCCACACTCCCAATTCTGGGGGCATAACAATGGTCTAGCACAGGGGTCTTCAAAATACGGCCCTCTAGTTGTTCAGGAACTACAATTCACATCATGCCTAGTCATGTCTGTGAATGTCAGAGTTTTACAATGCATCATGGGATGCGTAGTTCCGCAAAACAGCTGGAGAGCCGTAGTTTGAAGATTCCTGATCACTTTAGCATGTCTTGAAAAAAGGTGGTTTTTCATGTGCCTTGTATAATGCCCAAGAAAAATGGTTAGGAAAATACAAGTGGGTCATGGCACATCTACATTCCAAATTTGGCACATAAGATGGTCATGAACTATGCAATCTGATTTGTGGGAAAAAAGGCAAGAAGCGCCAATCTAAGTGCAGTATCATTAAAAACTTTAATTTAGATTATAAAAACAACAACAGCCAAATGGCTACTCACAAGGACAGGATTAATATAGGCAAGGACATATAGTGGGTCCAGGGACGTCCTCCTCAGATGTTGTAAAGGTGCATAGTGCAGGTTCCGGTGGAGGTGCTGTCAGCGCTATGATGTACGGGTGGTCTGTGGGGTCTCTGCTGTGGGTGCTGAGCTGCAAGGAAGATGGAAGTGTCCGCAAGGAGAGCCGGCATCTACTAGGACATCCTGGCTCCTATGTCCTAGTAGATGCCGGCTTTTCAAGACATGCTAAAGTGATCAGGAATCTTCAAACTACGGCTCTCCAGCTGTTTTGCGGAACTACACATCCCATGATGCATTGTAAAACTCTGACATTCACAGACATGACTAGGCATGATGTGAATTGTAGTTTCTGAACAACTAGAGGGCCGTATTTTGAAGACCCCTGTGCTAGACCATTGTTTTGCCCCCAGAATTGAGCACCTCCACCGGAACCTGCACTATGCACCTTTACAACATCTGAGGAGGACGTCCCTGGACCCACTATATGTCCTTGCCTATATTAATCCTGTCCTTGTGAGTAGCCATTCGGCTGTTGTTTTTATAATCTAAATTAAAGTTTTTAATGATACTGCACTTAGATTGGCGCTTCTTGCCTTTTTTCCCACATTATCTTTCAGAGTTGTTTGCTTCCACTCTCAAGTGAGCTGCCGCTGGTGCACAGTATCAGATTCCTTTGAACTATATATTTCATTGACTTTTATATATATTTTTTTCATTGACCATTATCTTTACTCTCTGGACGTTTGTGGCAGAGTCTACATATATTTTTATATTTTTGATTTTGCATATCCAGGGTTATTAGTCACACTGCCCGTCTTATCCCGGACTTGTTTTATGTTTATGTGTATCATGTCCATTCATGTTTGATGTGTGTTCTTGCGTCATTTATCTTTTTTGTTTTTTATGCAATCTGATTGGCCAATCTCTGTACAACTCGATATTTACGCAAATTAGGTATAATAGGAGGATTCACTTGAACAATTTATTCAAAATATAGGAAATAAAACAGGCTCTTGCACTAAATCTATTTTATTTAAGATCTAACTGATTGCAGTGTATGGTCACCTTTAAAGATCAAGATCTGAAAATATTAATTTATTGGGTTTATTATTATTATTATTATTATTAGGATTTTATATAGCGCCAACAGTTTACGCAGTGCTTTACAACATTAGGGAGGACAGTACAAGTACAATACAATTCAATACAGGAGGAATCAGAGGGCCCTGCTCATTAGAACTTACCATCTAGGAGAGTTTAGAAATACTTCTCTGTTCTTTGTAATGTATTGAAAGATTTGGGAAAAAAAAACATTTCAAAGATATATTAGAAGTGATAGGAATGAAATTAGCATCAAAAGGGTTAATTAACTGAATACACCTACTAACTGTCTAACAAGACACATCCAGTGAGATGAAATGAACCAATTGTATTGGGAGTGCGCTATTATCATTGAGAAAACCACAGTTACCCTAGCGCCAGTTGCAGTTTACATATGCAGGTATTTATTATCGTTATTTGCGCTTCAATGTGTGCCGTATCGCACATTAAATTAATGACTTTTTCGGTGCAAAATTCAATGCAATATGGCAACCTTGAGGTGTTCCATACACAGTTGGTGTACTTAATGCCCCCTGGAGATGTCAATTCCTGCTTGTGTGATTGGTTTGTTGATTTTCCCAGAGGTCTGCACTAAGATATAAGTCAGATTTTAGGCATCCTGTGCAAATTTTCAGTTTTGGTGAAATGTTCCTAATTGGTTAATCACTTCTGAAGTAATGCATACCCTGCCACTCTCCTCATTAGAGCCCTGCAAGTGCATTAGCAATGAAAGGTCAATCTCATTCAGAATCAGTCCTGCACAAGACCTGATCCACAAAACTCTGCAACAAAGTGTGTACAATCCGTGCACTGATTATCCAGAGGGGATTGTTGTTTTTTTTCAAGAAAAGTGGAGTTACTTATTTAGTTTTTTCTAAAACCCTAGCTATATATGAGATAACTAGTTTACTCAGTGTATTCTGCTTCTCTCCTTTGTTTATGGCCCTGTGTTTTTTCCCAACCTTGTGGATGTTTTCTCCCAGTAGTAGTAGCCAAAGGTTGGTTCTTTGCTCAAGTAGAGACTGGGTATCTAAGAGCAAAGTGCCAAAAAGCAAAATGTATAAAGTCAATATTTCATTTATAAATGATAAAGCATTTTAGGGGTTCAAAGGACCCCTAAAGGTGTTCAAAGGCTTAGTATTATTGAACAAATTGTGTACTGAACTGATAAAATTGAAGTGATCCTAAGGCGTGATTAGTATGACTACTCCAGATACCAATTAGGAAATGAGGGAGAAAAGATGTAGCAGAATTAGTTAATTAATTGGCCACTGTAGAGGCATTGGTGGATATGTTAAAGTAGAGCTACAGTATTGTAAAAGAAAATAACAACATGTTTGATGCAGTTTGTACAGTAAGAACACAAGATAGAATTTAATCTGCACTCACCCAAACACTCATAAAATTACCTAAAATAAAAAGGTGAAAAATTGACAAAGAAACAGGAAAACCTATGTGAATGTTGCTATCTCCTGATAAAATTAAATATATAATTCCCACATAGATATGTTGGCAACAATGAAAGTCTAGTAAAGCTATGTTACAGAGCAAATATATAAACAAAAAGGAGATGTGCAAACATTATGAATACAATATTAAAAAATTTAATCAGAAAATAAAAATAGAATATGTCACTAAAACATCAATAAGTGATAATAAATCAACTTCAGGTGTCCGTTTATGAAGCAGTGAAATCTATTCACTGCTTCGTTCTCCGGCATTCACAGTGGAAATCTTTCTCCTCTGTGTGCCAGTTTATGAAGCGGTGTAAATCGCTTCACCTTCGGAGGAGTGAGGTGATCTACAAACGCTTCAAACAGCAGAGAACATCCCCTGATACTGGAATCTCGTGAGACTTTACGAGATTATAGTACCAGAAATTCACAGAAACACAGAGATGTCAGTTTATTAAGCAGTGATAAATTATCACCGCTCAATACACGGACAGACGGCATGGATTAATGTTAATAAAATAACGAGTCCCCCTACATTATCTACATATGTATACACACACACACATTGTATATACACACACATTATATATATATATATATATACATATACACATTATATATATATATATATATATATGTATATATATGTATACACATAAATATGACAGGGGACATGGTTACAGTGTTGGGGGGTCTGAACGAGGTAGAAGGAAGTTAAAAATCTTCCTCCTTCCCCCTCAGATCGCCCGAGATTTCCCCTTCACTCCCCGATTCACCATCTCTGAGCTGGTGAATCGGGGAGTGTGAATTGTGACACAGATCGCCAGTGAAGCGGTGAGATCGCAGCTTAATAAACTGGCTGTTACTGTGTCATTCACTGAGGATTCTCCATGTGCAGAGATCATCGGTGGGAGAACAAGTTCAAACACTTCTCCCCCGATTATCTCTGTTTCATAAACTGTTTATGGACTGTGATCAGCGGCGATCCTTTGGATCACCGCTGATCACTGCTTCATAAACGGACACCAGTATGTGAAATCTCAAAGGATTGTGAATACATTGTGATTAGTTGAATAAATAACGTGTTTATAAAAACATTATTTAGATTATAGTGTCAAAAAAAATGTCCAAACTGAAACAAAGTAACAAGTGAAAAAACAACAGAAGAGTAATGATGATTACATTTTTTAATATTGTAGTTTGCACATCTCCTTTTTGTTATTATATTTGCTCTGTAACATAGCTTTACTAGACTTTCATAGTTGCCAACATTCAACAAAAAAATTAAGGACACTTTTTTTGTAGAAAGCCAGCAGAGCAGTATGTTAATTAGGGATATGGCATCCTTTTTTGTGGGCATGTCTGGCACAAATGGGCATAGCTTAATCACTTGCCGCAAATCGCCGTAGCTGTACGTCGGTACTTTGACGCTAAATACCATTGTTATGACAGCTGCTAGATGCCATAACTCTGATATTTTCAGAAACTGCGGGCGGTCCTCTTTACGATAAAAGCGGTCTCTGCTTTGTCGCAAGATCACTTTTATCAGGGGCGGGAGTCGTCGGCAGCAGCGACAATCGCGTCCTCTCCCCTGACAGGTCTGGAGCTGAGTGAGGGAAAGATGGCCCCCACTTGGCTCCATAACATTGGATGACGGAAGCAACGTCAAACATCACTTCTGCCCAATGGTCTTAAAGAGGAATTTTTTTCTTTTTTTAAAAACATTATTTTTTTTTTAATTGCATTTAAGTGTAAATGTGAGATCTGAGGTCTTTTTAAACCCAGATCTCACATTTAAGAGGTCCTGTCATGCTTTTTGCTATTACAACATTCCTTGTAATAGGAATAAAAGTGACCAAATTTGTTTTTTTTAAAGGACTGTGTAAAAATAAAAAGTAAAAAATGTAAAGCTCCCCGTCCCACCAAGCTTGCACGCAGAAGAAAACTCAAATGTAAGTCACGCCCGCATATGAAAACGATGTTCATACCACACATGGGAGGTATCGCCGCGATTGTTATGGGGCGTACACACGGTCGGACTTTTCGTCTACAAAAGTCCAATGGACGCCAGTGGACTAAAGCTGGCTGGTAATCCGATCGTGTGTGGGCTTCTCCGGACTTTCAGCTGACTTTTTCAGCCTCAAATCCGACGGACTTTAGATTTGAAACATGCTTCAAATCTTTACGTCGTAACTACGACGGACCCCAAAATCCGCTCGTCTGTGTGCTAGTCCGACGGACAAAAACCCACGCTAGGGCAGCTATTGGCTACTGGCTATGAACTTCCTTATTTTAGTCCGGTGTACGTCATCACGTACGAATCCGTCGGACTTTTGTGTGGTCGTGTGTAGGCAAGTCCGTTCGTTAGAAAGTCTGCCGCAAATCCGCCGAAAGTCCGCCGGAAGTCTGTCGGACAGGCTGTCGGACTTTTGTAGACGAAAAGTCCGACCGTGTGTACACCCCATTAGAGCGAGAGGAATTATTCTAGCACTAGATCTCCTCTGTAACTCAAAACTGGTAACCTGTAGAAACTTTTAAAAAATGCTTATGGAGATTTTTAAGAGTCAAAGTTTGTCACCATTCCACGAGCGGGCGCAATTTTGAAGCATGACATGATGCGTATCAATTTACTCGGGTTAACATTATCTTTCACATTATCTTTAACCACTTCAGCTCCAGAAGGATTTACCCCCTTCCTGACTGTAAAGAACATAGCACATATCATGAGGGACTCCATTTTAGTTCTAAGACACCATCTTATGTTTTACAGGAAAATTGAGAAAACTCAAATATGAGTTTCAACTGAAACCCACATTATCTTTAAGCTGTTATCTATAGAAAACCTTCTCAAGGTTACATATACATTTAAATATAGCTAGAATGTGGAGTTTGTCCTAGCTCATGTTTGTTCTTGATAAGATAAGTGCTTCCATCAACACCTGTTTAAGAATACATATATAGTGAAAATGATGCAAGATTTTGTTTTATAACACCAGCTAATAGGTAAATATTAACTGAACCTATTTTCATTTCAAGGACATGTATAATTTTAGTAAAAGTCTTCCCATCCCTCAAACGACATAAATACTGTATCATTGACCACTGCTAATTAGATATCTTTAAGTGGCTAAGCAAACCTGTCTCCTGTGTCACTTTATTGATATCTCCAGGCCTGGGGGTCTACGGAGGTCTTCCTGCATTACCTGAACCTACCTGGGTGGTCTTAGAAGCCGAAATTTCCTACAACTGGGGGCTCTTTGTCCGGGAAAAAAGCCAAAAATCATCTGAAGGTAAGTCTTTATTTTGTCTTTATTGACGAAATACTTCTTGCCTCAGCTCTGATTAAAGCTTTTTAGAAACATAAATTAGTAGGGGATAAGAACCACGCCAGAGGTTAATATTGGAGGGTTTTTGGGAAACCCACAAAGATAAGCAGTACTGCATACACATATATAGAGACATTCCTTTTGGGAAGGGATATGAAGTAATTTTACTTTCTAACCCAAAACTTGAGATCAAATATGCCTCTCCCACTTCTGGCCCAGCTCCAATCCTGAATGCCTTGCTAGGCTTGAAAGGTGAAGAAGATGAGGTAGTGCCTCAACATGAATGCATGGACCTCATCCACCAAGACACATCCCCGAGACCAGACATGTCTTCAACTGCTCTCCCTGGAGCACAGAATGTCTTTGTGGATGGGTCTTGTTCAAGACCAAATGATAACACATACCATGCAGGGTATGCTGTTGTTCAGCTGCCTGATAAAATACTGGAATCAAACCCTGTCCCATTCCAATCAGCACAAGCTGCAGAACGTATAGCCCTTACTCGAGCTTGTCAGCTTTTTGAAGGGCAGGATGTAAACATTTACACAGAAACCAAATACGCTTACGGTGTTGCGCATGATTTTGGAGTCATATGGAAAAGGCGGGGCTACATAGCAGCAGACGGTAAATCCATCTCACATTCCACGCTTGTCACAAGTCTGTTAGAAGCTATACAATTACCAAGGTCCATAGCTATACTACACTGTAGGGCACATACAGGACAACAGGATGACATAGCCAAAGGCAACGCCTTAGGTGCAAAGCAGCAAGAGAAGCAGCATCCACACAGCCTGCAAACATACAAATGCCATTACTCTCACCAGAAATTCCTCTTTTGGATCAAACATTGCGTGATCTCCAAGCATATGCCACAGAACAAGACATCCAGCAATGGAACTCAATAGGTGTGCAGACAAACCCAGAAACTGACCTTGTCTGCCAAGAGGGGAGACCATGTATCCCTGTAGCCAGTGCACCCATTTTTATTTCACAATACCATGGGATAGGTCACAGAGGGTGGAAAGTCACATGTGAACTTTTGGATAAGGATTTTTACATTCCAGGTCTTCCCTCTCTCGTTAAGGCATATGTTTCCAGATGCATCACATGCATTCGGAATAACCCTAGCAACCCTCACAAAGCAAAACACGAACATCTGATATATCCATCTACACCATTCACTCATCTGCAGATAGATTTTACACACATGCCCAAACTAGGTAAAAGACAGGAATATTTGCTAATAATAGTGGACATGTTCTCAAGATGGATAGAATTGTTTGTAACTACAAAGGAAGATGCACAAACAGTAGTGAGGATTCTGATACAAGAAATTATCCCAAGGTGGGGTTGCCCACTACAGATCAACTCTGACAATGGTCCTGCATTTGTGGCCAAAGTTTGTCAAGACCTGGTAAAAACACTGAAAATAGAATGGAAGTTTCATATTCCTTACCACCCCCAGAGTTCAGGTATAGTGGAAAGGATGAACAGAACCATTAAAGATAAGATCAGGAAGGCCACTGGAGGTACGTATGCAAATTGGAAGAAGGTCCTACCAGCTGTACTAGCCGAGGTAAGAATGACACCCTCTAAAAAGACAGGATACTCTCCTTTTGAAGTCTTAATGGGTAGGCCATTCCTCACCCCATGGGCCAGACAGCCACTTATGTTAGAAAGAGGGGACCTAGATCTTATTCAGGAAGAATATGTAAAAAAACGTATTGAAACTTTGGATAAAGTTGAAAGGAATGTTGCTCGTACCTCTCCTTCTTCTTCACAGGAACCTACACACCCTTTCCAGGTGGGTGACACCGTGGTGGTCCAGAGATTGAACCGCACCAAGAAACAAGAGTTTCCCTTCGGACCCCCAACCACAGTGATCGCAGTCATCCGCACAGCTATTTTGGTAGAAGGACAACAGGCCTGGATTCATGCAAGTCACGTAAAGAAGGTCAACCAGGACCCTAAGAAGCAAGGCAAAGATAAAGCACAGAGAGGTGAAGCAAGTGATATAAATCCTCGAACACTGAGTGAAGCAGGTGGTCAAGACTCTGAACAAGATGACGTCGCTTATTTCACCACGGACTTCTGGGAAGGCCTTGTGCCTCCTATGCTGGGCTGCCCTGATTGTGTTCCTGCCAACTTGGCTGATAACTAACTGTATTTATCATTCTGAAGATTTGGGACTCATAAAGGGTATTTGTGGGGCCTCTAACACTCTACAACAGAATAATACACATGACAGACACAAGAGAAATGAAAACTCAGAAAGTTTTACAGATAAAATGTTATTGTTGAAGTTTAAATATAGCTACGCCCAGAAATCTGGATTTGAAAAATGTTGGATATGTAGTAAACTCCATCCTAGCACTGCTAGAATCCCCTTAATGGCAGTACCTCTAAACTTCACCCCACTCCTTAATGGCACACCTCCTGTCGTCCTTACAGAAGTCATAAGAACACTTTCAAATAATACCCTTACTTTCCAAATTACTGGTAGAAGTCATTCCCCAGACTGGTGTTTTAGGTTGGGAAACTCCACAAACGGAGCTGAAGTTTGCCAACAAACTAATATTAACTTTTCAATGACTTCAATTGAAAGCCCTTTCTTTCATACTTCAGAACCTGCCCTAAACACCACTCTAATAAACTTTCTTAACTCCAGTTCCACTTCCACAGTAGGACAATTATTGTCGAGTTTAACTTTTTCCAGTTTTTCTGATGAAATGATGACAATATTCAACAAACGATCCTTAGCTCTAGGTAACAGTATTTATATTTGTTGTGGAAAAATCTGTCACCCTTGGATCCCCACTGAACCCCAAGGATGGTGTTATCTTGCATCCCTAGTCCCCATCATGGGCGTAGTAGGAGATAGCAAGGGAAGACACCTCCTTGAAGCTAGCATGCATCCTAGGTACCCCCTCAAACACCGCAATAAAAGGGAGTTATTTCTTACAAAAGATATGGCATGGGCTTGGTTCCCCTCATGGACTGGGTGGGGAATAGACTTAATGAAAAGGTTGAATAATTACACTGGAATCATTGATGAAATAATGGAAAAGAATTCTGATGATATTACTAAATTAAATATAGAAACTAGGGCAATTAGAAAACAATTAGAACTACACGAGTTAGCCATAGAAAGCATGAGTGCTGCTTTAACTGGGTTATGTGAAAACACAGAAGATTATGAGTGTTGTACCTGGTTTCATAACACAAGTATTGAAGTACCAGATTATTATGATATAATTGCACAACACCGGAAAGAAGTAAGCAAATTACAAGATGAAGCTAGAAACATTGCTAAGACATGGGATCCTTTTGCAAACCTAAGTTCTGGGATAGGAATTTTGGCAAAAAAAGTGCTGCCATAACTATAATTATGATTGTTCTTTTTGTTTTGTTCCTATATGCCTGTTTTAAGCTTATAATGTGTATAATTGTTAAGGCATCCCGAACCCCTGATCCTGCTGCTGCGAATAGGATTTATCTGAGTATGTATTATGATAGAAGAAAATTTACATAACTGTGAAAGATAGTGAGCCATATAATAATGTCTCAAAGAGGGGATTGTAAAGAACATAGCACATATCATGAGGGACTCCATTTTAGTTCTAAGACACCATCTTATGTTTTACAGGAAAATTGAGAAAACTCAAATATGAGTTTCAACTGAAACCCACATTATCTTTAAGCTGTTATCTATAGAAAACCTTCTCAAGGTTACATATACATTTAAATATAGCTAGAATGTGGAGTTTGTCCTAGCTCATGTTTGTTCTTGATAAGATAAGTGCTTCCATCAACACCTGTTTAAGAATACATATATAGTGAAAATGATGCAAGATTTTGTTTTATAACACCAGCTTATAGGTAAATATTAACTAAACCTATTTTCATTTCAAGGACATGTATAAGTTTAGTAAAACTCCTCCCATCCCTCAAACGACATAAATACTGTATCATTGACCACTGCTAATTAGATATCTTTAAGTGGCTAAGCAAACCTGTCTCCTGTGTCACTTTATTGATATCTCCAGGCCTGGGGGTCTACGGAGGTCTTCCTGCATTACCTGAACCTACCTGGGTGGTCTTAGAAGCCGAAATTTCCTACACTGACCAGAGCACTTTTTGCGATTCGGCACTGTGTCGCTTTAACTGACAATTGCGCGGACGAGCGACGTCGCTCTGAAACAAAATTGACGTCCTTTTTTTCCCACACATAGAGCTTTCTTTTGGTGGTATTTGATCATCTCTGTGATTTTTATTTTTTTGCGCTATAAACAAAATAAGAGCGACAATTTTGAAAAAAAATGCATTATTTTTTACATTTTGCTATAATAAAAAAAATATATAATTTTTTTTTTTTTCCTCAGTTTAGGCTGATACGTATTCTTCTACGTATTTTTGATAAAAAAATCGCAATAAGCGTTTATTGATTTGTTTGCGCAAAAGTTATAGCGTTTACAAAATAGGGGATAGTTTTAGGGCGTTTTTATTAATAATTTTTTTTTTACTAGTAATGACGGCGATTTTTATTGTGACTGCGATGTTATGGTGGACATGTCGGACATTTTTGACACATTTTTGGGACCATTGTCATTTATACAGCAATCAGTGCTATAAAAATGCATTGATTCCTGTATAAATGACACTGGTAGTGAAGGGGTTAACCACTAGGGGGCTGGGAGGGATTAAATCAGTACTAGGGAGTGTTTTCTAACTGTGGGGGGGAGGGGCTGTGTGTGTCACTACACTGATCTCTGCTCCTATGACAGGGATAAGAGATCCAGTGACACTGTCACTAGGCAGAACGGGGAGATGCTGTTTACATCAGCATCTCCCCGTTCGTCCTCTCCGTGAGGCGATCGCGGGTATCACCGCGGCGATCAAGTCCACGGGACCCGCGACCCGACTCGTGGAGCTCGCGGCAGGCGCGCGCACACGGCGGCAAATTTAAAGTAACGTACGGGTACGTTACTTTGCGCAGCCGTGCCATTCTGCCGACATAAATGTACAGGAGTCGGTCGGGAACCGGTTAAAGTCCCCAGTTATCATTAGAGCCCTCCTTTACTATCAGAGCAGTCTTGTCAGAGCAGTCTCATCAGTGCAATGTCATCAGAGCAGTCTCATCAGTGCAATGTGATCAGTGCAATGTGATCAGCGCAATGTCATCAGAGTAGTCTCATCAGTGCAATGTCATCAGAGCAGTCTCATCAGTGCAGTGTCATCAGAGCATTCTCATCAGTGCAATGTCATCAGAGCAGTCTTGTCAGTGCAATGTCATCAGAGCAGTCTCGTCAGTGCAATGTCGTCAGAGCAGGACCCACCTGGCTTCTTGTCACACAAAGACTTCTCCATGGGGGTGTCCTCCTAGGTCCTGGAGTGGCTCAGCCTCACAGCGGGAGGTCTGCTCTTCCTTCAAATACAACCGGAGGACTTATCTTCCACCTCCTTCTCCTCCCAGCACTTTGTAAACTTTCAGAGGAGTGCTGCACAGTGCGGACACAGGAAGCACCAAGGAGTTCACCTGTCTGCCCCCTCCCCAGCTGAGCTGCATACCAAGACACAGCTCCTGACCTCACCGCCTTGTATATGCCAGGGGCAGATCCAGAGTCTAGTCTCGGGAGGGGCACTGCCAGAAAATATGTTTTTTGGGGGGAATTTATCAGGGAAATGGCTGGTGTTAGCGCTTCAATCATCACAGCATCATGGTTGTTATGGTGTCAGGATGATTGAAGCGCATTATTTCTATTATTACATTGTTGTATAAAATGAAAGAGTTCAACTCACCATAATGCAGAATCAGTGGGAGCCCCGAGCGTGTCACTTGCCACGTTGCCTGCCACCAGATGCGGATTGTCACTTGCCACTTCACCTGCCACACGTTGCGGATTGTCACTTGCCATGTCACCTGCCCCCAGATGTGGATTGTCACTTTCCTGCTACAATTGTCACTTGCCACATCGCCTGCCACCAGATGCAGATTGTCACTTGCCACGTCACCTGCCACACATTGCGGATTGTCACTTGCCACATCCCCTGTCACACATTGTGGATTGTCACTTTCCATGTCACCTGCCCCCAGATGCAGATTGTCACTTGCCTGCTACAATTGTCACTTGCCACGTCACCTGCCACCAGATGCGGTTTGTCACTTGCCACGTCACCTGCCCCCAGATGTGGATTGTCACTTTCCTGCTACAATTGTCACTTGCCACATCACCTTGCCACCAGATGCGGATTGTCACGTCGCCTGCCACACATTGCGGATTGCCACTTGCCATGTCACCTGCCACCATATGCAGAGTTTCACTTGCCACGTCGCCTGCCACGAGATGCAGATTGTCACTTGCCACATCATCTGCCACACGTTGCGGATTGTCGCTTGCTACAATTGTCACTTTCTGTTTCCCAGAGGGTGAGGCAGCAGATTACCAGTCAGGCAGCAGAGAGATGATGTAATCTCTCTGCTGCCTGCGGCTGCCTGCACAGTGAGGGCGGAACTGCGGGGATGCAGGGCGGGTGGTGAAAGATGATGTTATCTCTCTGCTCCCCCGCCCGCTCCCTGATTGGCCAGCAGCCCGGCCGCTCTCTGATTCTCACCCGCCCACTCTCTCAGACTGTCACCAGCCCGGTCGTCCGCTCTCTCACCCGCCCACTGTCAGTGTCAGACTGTCACCAGCCCAGCCGTCCGCTCTCTCACCTGCCCACTGTCAGTCTTAGACTGTCACCAGCCCGGCCGTCCGCTCTCTCACCCGCCCACTCTCTCAGACTGTCACCAGCCAGGCCGTCCGGTCTCTCACTCGCCCACTCTCTCAGACCGTCACCCGCCCGGCCGTCTGCTCTCTCTCCCGCGGAGCCAGCCACCTGCCCTCTCACCAGCATTCTCAGAGGGGGCAATTGCCCCGTTGCCCCCCCTTTATCCACCCCTGGTATATGCTGTAGCCAGCTCCAGTGTTCGGAGGGCTGCCTCTCCAGGTGCTCTTGCATTCGCCAAACCCTGCCACTCCTGATGTCTGTGACATTTACGGATTTTGCCTGGGACATTCCCAAATCAGGACATGGGCCTGATTTCCAGGAATGTCCCGGGTAAATCGTGACTGTTCGCAACTATGGATTTTGATTTCCAACTTCAGAGTGACAACACTGTCCATTATACAGTAACATTATTACAGCATTGTCCTCATATAGACATATATTTGTCAATGGAATTTTAAAGAAAAGTATGGTCAAAGCTTTTTGGTCATACAGTATTTCTCTTCTGAGTCACAGGAATGCACTTACTTTTGCTCTCCTGTCACCCAGAGTAAGCTGATAGTAGGCTATTGTTTTTATTTTTTTCCACCTGTTATGTTCACCTTGTGATCCAGGCAGTAACAAACTTCCTTTTTTTTGGAGAGGGCATTGTTAGATAGTAGATTCAGCTAGGCATTACATAAAAGGTATACCGTGCCTTGAAAAAGTATTCATACCCCTTAATATTTTTCAAATTTTGTCATGTTATAACCAAAAATTTAAATATATTTTATTTGGATTTTATGTGATAGACCAACACAAAGTGGCACATAATTGTGAAGTGTGGAAGGAAAATGATAAATGGTTTTCAACATTTTGTACAAATAAATATGTGAAAAGTGTGACGTGCATTTGTATTCAGCCCCCCTGCGTCAATACTTTGTAGAATCACTTTTCACTGCAATTACAGCTGCAAGCATATTTTGTGATATCTCTACTAGCTTTGCACATTTAGAAAGTGGCATTTGTGCCCATTCTTCTTTGAAAAATAGTTCAGGCTCAGTCAGATTGGATGGAAAGCGTCTGTGAACATCAATTTTCAAGTTTTGCCACAGATTCTCAATTGGATTTAGGTCTGAACTTTGACTGGGCCATTTTAACACATGCATATGCTATGATCTAAACCATTCCATTGTATGTTTAGGGTTTTTGTCCTGCTGGAAAGTGAACCTCCGCCCAAGTCTCAAGTCTTTTGCAATCTAATGCTGCGTACACACTATTGGAATTTCTGATAACAAATGTTGGTTGTGAGCTTGTTGTCAGAAATTCCGACCGTGTGTAGGTTCCATTGCACATTTTCTGTCGGAATTTCCGACAACAGATGTTTGAGAGCTGGATCTCAAATTTTCTGACAACAAAATCCGTTGTCGTAAATTCCGAGCGTGTGTAGACAATTCTGACGCACAAAATTCCACGCATGCTCAGAATCATGCAGAAGAGCCGCACTGGCTATTGAACTTTTTTCTCGGCTCATCGTACGTGTTGTACGTCACCACGTTCTTGACGTTTGGAATTTCTGACAACATTTGTGTAACAAGTTTGAGCCAACATCCGTCGGAAAAAAATCCACGTTTTTTGTTGTCGGAAAATCTGATTGTTTGTACGCAACATAACAGGTTTTCTTCTAAGATTGCCCTGTATTTGGCTCCATCCATCTTCCCATCAACTCTGACTAGCTTCCCTGTCCCTGCTGAAGAAAAGTATCTCCACAACATGATGCTGCCACCACCATGTTTCACAGTGGGGATGATGTGTTCATGGTGATGTGCAGTGTTAGTTTTCTGCCACACATAGCGTTTTGCTATGTATCTTCTTCCACATGTTTGCTGTGTCCCCCACATGGCTTCTTGCAAAGTGCACATTGGACTTCTTATGGTTTTCTTTCAACAATGGCTTTCTTCTTGCCACTCCTTCATAAAAGGCCAGATTTGTGGGGTGCACGACTAATAGTTGCCCTGTAGACAGATTCTCCCACCTGAGCTGTGGATCTCTGCAGCTCCTCCAAAGTTACCACGCGCCTCTTGGCTGCTTCTCTGATTAATGCTCTCCTTGCCTGGTCTGTCAGTTTAGGTGGACGGCCATGTCTTGGTAGGTTTGCAGTTGTGTTATACTCTTTCCATTTTTGGGTGATGGATTAAACAGTGTTCCGTGAGGTGTTCCAAGCTTGGGATATTTTTTTATAACCTAACCCTGCTTTAAACTTCTCCACAACTTTATCCCTGACCAGTCAGGTGTGTTCATTGGCCTTCATGATGCTGTTTGTTAAGTAAGGTTCTCTATCAAACCCCTGAGGGCTTCACAGAACTGCTGTATTTATACTGAGATTAAATTACATACAGGTGAACTCTATTTACTAATTAGGTGTCTTTTGAAGGCAATTGGTTCCACTAGATTTTAGTTAGGGATGTCAGAATGAAGGGGGCTGAATACAAATGCAAAAATATGTATGATGGCTGCGCTTAGGACAAGGATTAAGGTGTGCAGCCCCCCTGAAAGGAGCTTCCCTAAGGATCCTCCAACTAGTTACAAATATATCTACAATGGGGTATGGCGCTCCTTATAGGATTATATGGGATGAGCAGCTACAGCGAGGGGGGGGTTTCCCCCTGTATCCTGATTAAGTGATAGTTACAAGCTATAATAGATACCTGACGGTCCGTTGCTGAGGACGTCTATGATGAAATGCGTACGACGGCGCCACGCACGCTACGTCACTTCCGGGTACGGACTGTTGGAACGCAGGTGGAGTGCAAACAACCAGCACTACTTCCATCCAGCCTCACGCTGCTGGGGTACACCTGGCTCAATACTGTGGTACGTTCCACTATATGGTATCTGTACCTGGATTTGTGGTGTATCTGGTACACTGTTGCTGGACTTTTTAATTTTTAATTTTTAGTTTTAATTATTATTTGGTTTATTTTTAATTTAATTTTATTTTTTGACGTTTATAATATGGAGATCTGTCAATAAATTTTTACCTACTACACTATGGGAGCCTTATATTCCTTTTTTACGAGGGAGTTACCATGAATACAACTTAATCACCAACACGGAGATCAGAGACTACCCTTGGCGCCTTACATGATCACGGTGGTGAGGAGATCGTGGATGATATAATCATACGCTGTATGCCCCTTTGGGGTTATTGGATCCGGTGAGTGGGGACCCTTGAGGGGGAGCACAAAAGTCACTAAGAACATTTGAAAGCACCCCAGTCACGGTTTTGTTTGAAGAAAATCTGAACACGTTTTTTGCAGAAATTCATCACTTTATGGACTATGATCACTATCTATATTTTGTTTGATGTTATGTGTATATACCTGAACCATTAGGTAGAGGTGCAGTTTATGTCTCTGTTCAGTGCAAATTCACCATACCATATGTTGGTTTCTTTTTGAAGGTGCATCACTACTAATTATAGGGGACCCATTTAGGTTTCTAGCGCACACTTTTTTTATACTCATTAGTTTACAATTTATTATGATTTCTCCTATCACATAGAGATTTTTTGGCACAATCTATTGTTGGTTTCTGTAAACCTTCACTAGGATTTATGTGTTTTTTGCAAACCTCACTCAGGTATCTATTATAGCTTGTAACTATCACTTAATCAGGATACAGGGGGAACCCCCCCCCCCTCGCTGTAGCTGTTCATCCCATATAATCCTATAGGGAGCACCATACCCCATTGTAGATATATTTGAATACAAATGCACGCCACACTTTCCAGATATTTATTAGTAAAAAATTTTGAAAACCATTTATCATTTTCCTTCCGCTTCACAATTATGTGCCACTTTGTGTTGGTCTATCACATAAAATCCCAATAAAAAAACATTTACGCTTTTAGTTATAACAAAACAAGATGTGGAACATTTCAAGAGGTATGAATACTTTTTCAAGGCACTGCCAGTAACACTAGCTAATAATTTTTAATCAGTTACAGATTTTTTTTTTTGGGGGGGGTGATGATTTTACCCAAATGAATACAAGCTTCCTTTGTAGGAGACAAATGCCCCGTACACACGGTCGGATTTTCCGATGGAAAATGCCCGATCGGAGCGTGTTGTCGGACATTCCGACCGTGTGTGGGCTCCATCGGACAATTTCCATCGGATTTTCCGACACACAAAGTTTGAGAGCAGGCTATAAAATTTTCCGATAACAAAATCCGATCGCGTCAATTCCAACCGCGTGTGGCCTGTTCCGACGCACAAAGTGCCATGCATGCTCAGAAGAAATTCCGAGACAGAACAGCTTGGTCTGGTAAACTTAGCGTTCGCAGTGGATACAACACTTTCGTCACGGTGCAATCTTAAAAATGGTTTAATACAGCGCGCTCTCTTCTTCTTTATAATGTGAGAAGAAGTAGTTTTGCTGCTCATATTCACACACACTTCTTACAAACGTATTTCTTTATTATTTTTCAGGATTCCCTTAATATATTTTGATTTGTCACATCTGACAAAATTTTTTTTTTTTTTTTTTAAAGGCAGATTTTTATTTTATTTTAGGTTTGTATTTTTTCCAAAGGCTGATCTTTGTTTTATTTTATTTTTAGCTTTACTCCAGAATATTTTTGTGTGTGTTTTATGTGTCAAGTTACCACAACACCATTATTATCTTGTATTATTTAATCTCAAGGAGATTGTTTGGTGTTGGTGTCCCTTGTTCATTTCACATTGTATATTTGAAATGTACCTGAATCCTCACCAACAAACTGTCCTTTTTGAAGGAAAACACACATAGGCAATTATAATTGAAACCAAAAATCCTTTATTAAGGGCTCAGAACCACACAAAGAGGGAGGCAACGCTGGATAAACAGCAGAAATTAGCGAAGCCTTGGACCCCCAGGGCAGACATAAATTCTTGAACATCAAAATTGATGGCCTGAGGAGTCCATATGTAAGGGAGTGCAGTCTGGTCCAGAAGTCCCAGAGATCGAGAAAGCAGTAGATGACATCTGTGTCCCCAGGCTGTGGTACCACAAGAGGCTGCATCTTTTGCCAGACCAGACTGGATCCAGGATCATCACTTTCTGGTCTTCCTTCCACGCTTCCTTCCTGGCTGTGACTCTGCTGTTGGAGATGTGGCAGGAGGAGGAGTAGGACCTGGAGGAGGAGGAGGACTAGTAGGACCTGGAGGAGGAGGAGGAGGAGGACCTGGAGGAGGAGGAGGACCATGTGTGAGGTCACAAATGTGGGTCTCAGATGTTATCTGGGCCCTCAACCCCTTATTGAGAGATTCCAAGGTTAATGACTCACACATGAGTTTTTGGCCCTCCTCCATCCGCTGCATTTTACAGGCAATTATGGCAGCATAGTCCTCCTCCACAGTGTGGTGCTCCCAGGGCCTCTGTAGCCTTCCAAAAGAGGCCTATGGCAGCCTCCTCTAGGGTACTTCTCTTCCTGCCACTTTCTCTTTGCAGGTGTAGGGGAGGGACCTGCATATCAGACAGCCTGCTCGGCCCGGCCACCTCCTGGCTGAGACTTCCCTGTGTATGAAAAAGGGACATGGTTGTAATGTTTTGCATCATCAATCACAATCCTAAATTAGTACTCCAAACTAACATCTCGTTACCATCATTGATTGGACAACCTGAAATATTTAGAGGAATGCTATACCTGGCTCAATCTGGGCTCCTCCACATGTTGCTGCCTGGAAGGCCCAGGTTGGGCGTCAGAAGCCTCAGCTGGGGCGAAGGAAGCGTGGAAGGAAGACTGGAGAGTAATGACCTGGGTTCAGTCTGACCTGCCAGAAAATGCAGCCTGTCATAGTACCACATCCTGGGGACATAGATGTCATCTGCTGCTCCAGATCTCTGCGAATCCTGGACTTTCTTGCGCTCCCTTGCATATGTGCTCCTCAGGCCACCAATTAGGATCTTCAAATATGTGATGTCTGCCGTGGGGATCACCTGCATCACAATTTCCAACAATTGATCCAGCGCTGCCTTCCTCTTTGTTTGGTTCTTATAATGTGGGTGATTGATCTCCCACAGACAGGGCAGCTCCCTGAACATGTCAATGAATATTGCCATGAAGTCGGTATCGTTCAAGATATCCATTTTCACTGCAAGACACAACACAAGACAAACCTTAATGTCAGCCCAAACTCTCCTAATCTTGTTACAATATAGGCCTCAATCTAGAAGCAGTATAGGCCCAAGTTTGTCTCTTATCTTCGTTCTTACGATCGGCGCCTCCGATGCTCCTTCCTCCGCTCACAGATCGTACGTAATATGCACGCGTGTTACGCTTTATACACACTGCGCATGCGTGTAACTCCGCCCGCCCCTGACGTTCTTTCTAGTCTATTCCCCGCCCCTTTTCGTTCTGCGCAGTGGGGGAAGAGCACATGGCGTATACACAGCAGGTGCGTGCTAATTACAGGGACGAGGAGGAGAAGGAAAGCCCAGATCCGGACACGTCCCGATCCAGAAGGAGATTTAAGGCATCAAATATGTCCTTTGGGGAGATGTTGGAGATGGTGGACATCCTGAAGAAGGCCGACTATGATGGAAAGTATGGACCTTACCCCAACCCCAATGTCAGAAAGGCCAAGATCATGGCGAAAGTTGTCAGGAGTCTGCACCGGAATTTCGGGGTACGACGATAGAAAGATCAGCTCAGGAAACGGTGGTCAGACCTCAAATTACGAGAACATAAGCAATACAGAAAGATCCGGAGAGTGCTGCAAAAAAGTAAGTAGTTGTGCTGTGTTCCTATTCTTTATGTTTATTACGTTCGTGCTGCTCCATGTGCTTTTCTTAAAAGTGTACATTTTAAAATGGCAACTTTCATGTTCATGGGCACATTATTCGTTCGTATCAAACATTTTTCTTTCGGCCTATAAAACAACATTGTTTTGGCCATATGCATTTGGCCACATTTTTTACGCCCTACTTGTATGAATGAACAAACAGGAGAGATTTTATGAACCAAATACTTTACTTAATTAGATATAGATATAGACAGATGGGGATGATACCCAAAAACATCTGCCGTTAGGTACAGCTACTTGCAAACACCCAAGAGCTCAAAGGGTCATGGGTGGGTGTGTTCCTCTGAATTGGAGAGCATATCAGAAAACAAGGGGAGGTTGGAAGGGAAAACAAATTCTTCAGTGAGGAACCAGCAAGACAGCAAAAATATAAATTTATTATAGAAAAATAATACCACATATACACCAGACAGTGTCAAAAAGAATGACAGTAAGTGAACCAAATACCACCACTAGCAATAAAATAGACAACGTTGTCTAAAAACAAAGAACAACATACAGATGGCCACCACTACACATACATCACATCTAGTTGGCTAGCTGGACTTGCATCGTCTCATGTATAGTGTCTATAGGTTAAGATTGGAAGCCAGGAGGTGACGGTATGCAGCCGTGGATGATGGGATTCCGCTGTGCACACTGCCGGTGACAGACTTTGAGTATGACTATAAATATAGACCACGAGGGTTGCTGATGATGGCACTTGCAGAGAGATACTCAACCACAGCTGATAACATGCATGGGCAGCTGTGTGGATACTATGCAGAGGTGCAAGAGGGGGTGTGTGCCTGTGTGGATGTTGATGTGTAAAGACAGCGTGTTAGCTGGATCATGGAGATATAATGATACGATCTCATCAGACCATGGACATTAGGATATATCAGGCATGTTGGACACTCCGATCCTCCTCGAGTTGTCTCAGGCTGTGTAGGGCAGCTAGATCGTCCTCTGGTCAATAAGAAATAACTGATAAGTCCGTGTAGACGAATGCCCGCCAGGATACCAGAAATGGGGGGACGTTGTAGCGTGCCGCCTGGATGCGGTATGACGCCTCAATTACTTCCTGGTTCCGTGCAGTAAGGCTTTCGACAGAGCTTTCGACAGGGCTTCAGCGGCTTCAGCAGAGTAGCGAATCAGATCCCCAGGGCTGGTGGCTGGGTCTGTATGGGTACTACGTCGAACGTGATGGCGTCATGCTGACGCGTTTCATCCGTCAAGGATTTCTTCAGAGCATGCGCAGTGGTTATGGTAGGCGGCTTATATAGCCATTCCAATTAGAGACGTAAGTACGTCAGCTGACGGTTGTCTAGGCAACTGCGCAACAGATAGACGGCCATTCAAATCGTAAGACAACAACAAATAATAGTGAATTGGACCCGTCCGTGGGTGCAGCACCACCATGGGGTATGACAGGAATAATTAAATAAACTAAGGGAATGAGGAAGGGGATGGGAAGGGGGGTGAGGGGGGGGGGGGAAGAAAGGAAAGGATATGGGTTAACCTAGGTGGAAGGAAAAACGGTGGGGGGGGAAGAGGGGGGGAGGAAAGGGGAGGGGAAAATACTGGAAAGAGGAAATAAAAATGAAAATAGGGAATCATACGTTGGTTAAGAGTATGGTTGAATGGGCAAGACAGGGGCAGGGGGGGTATGAGGAATCTCCCCTGGCAACTATGATGTAAGGAATACTGATAAGTTGCACTCATTATTTAACCCATGTGGGGACATACTGTCAAGGGTATATATCCACATTTTTTCTTTCTGGCAGAGAATCCGGTCGAAGTCACCCCTTCTAAGGGGGAGATTTAACTTGTAGATACCCTTGACAGTAAGTCCCGTGGGATCCCCACCGTGATGGTTAAGAAAATGTAGGGGGATGGGACGCTCATCATCCTTACTGAGGATGCTCTAGACGTGCTCACTGATTCTGACCCTAATGCCGCGTACACACGGTCGGACTTTTCGTCTACAAAAGTCCAACGGACGCTGACGGACTAAAGCTGGCTGGTAATCCGATCGTGTGTGGGCTTCTCCGGACTTTCAACGTACTTTTTTAGCCTCAAATCCGACGTACTTTAGATTTGAAACATGCTTCAAATCTTTACGTCGTAACTACGACGGACCCCGAAATCCGCTCGTCTGTGTGCTAGTCCGACGGACAAAAAGCCACGCTAGGGCACCTATTGGCTACTGGCTATGAACTTCCTTATTTTAGTCCAGTGTACGTCATCACGTACGAATCCGTCGGACTTTTGTGTGGTCGTGTGTAGGCAAGTCCGTTCGTTAGAAAGTATGCCGCAAGTCCGCCGCAAGTCCGCCGAAAGTCTGCCGGAAGTCTGTCGGACAGGCTGTCTGACTTTTGTAGACCAAAAGTCCGACCGTGTGTACGCGGCATTAGTTTCCTTTTTGTTTTTCCCACATATTTTTTGCCACATGGGCATGTGAGCATGTAGACCACGCGTGTGGTATTGCAGTTGATAAAGTTGTAAATTTTAAACTGTTTCTTACCATCAGAACCAGTGAACACGTCCGTGCGCTCCACATATCTACACATGCTGCATCTGCCGCATTTGAACATGCCCTTTAAGGGTGGGAGTAGTGTGAGCCAGTTTTGACTATGTGATCTTTGGTATTCAGAATGAATCAGGTGGTCCCTGAGGTTCCGAGAACGTCGGGCGGTGAGGAGAGGGCGTTCCCCTACTATTTCACCGAGAACAGGAGAGCCTGAAAGAATGTGCCAATGGTTACCAAGGATGGTCCTGATTTGTTTCCATTGGGAACCATATTTGGTAATGATCCTGGGGGGCCCATAGCTATCTTTGGAGGCCATAGACTTTTTCTAGCAAGAAGTTGCTGTCGGTCCGTCTGAATAGCTCTTTTCTTAGCTGTTCTAATAGTCGCATGGGAATAACCCCTATCTCGGAATCTGCCATATAGGTCCCTGGCTTCTATGTCAAAATCCTGTTGAGTGGAGCAGTTTCTGCGAATACGAAGAAACTGCCCCACCACTACTTGTATGAAACTAATTTGGTTGTGTAGATGGCTTTGTTACTAGAATGAAATGCAAACTAGATTCTGTGTAAGGAGAGGACACTGAGCAGCTGTTTTCACATCTGGACACTGGAGCACTAGTGTGGGACACCAGAACACCCTTTTTATTAGGGGGGCCACACAGGTTCTCCAGTGTATACTATAGGGGGGTCTCCATCTGTGAAGCTTGTACCAAACAGGTAAAGTATTGCAGCCTGACAAAGGACACTGAAAATGCTACATTTTTGAACTCTGCCAAAATAGACAATTGTACCCCACTTTCAAGCGATGTTTCCTATATATAGTTCTACCATCAAATATCTGTGTGCTAAGTATACCATTTTTGTTTTACATAGGGGAGAAAAGACTCGGAGGACACACCTCATCCGAGGAGACCACAGACCCCCCACCTTTGGAAGAATGGGAAATACCCCCAACCCAAGAAGAGCAGGAGGAAGAAGACGTGGTGGAAATTGTCACCACAACAGGTGAGTGTCTGCGACCACAGGCTCAGGTAAGAGATGGATGCCGGCATATTTTTGATACCTGTTTTTGTTTGGTTTCTCTCTTTTTAGATGATCGTGATGTTGTGGATCCAGATCCTTTCACATCAGAAAGTGCCCAGATCCTGATCGGGGAGATCATGAGGTGTAATTTACAATTGGAAAACCTCAAGAAAAACATCAATGATGTTATTGAAAAAAATAAAAACATCATTGATGTTTTGGGGCGAGTTTAAAACCCCTCCAAATCCCTTTGTTTTTTTGTGTGCTACAATGTTAAAAATGTTTTAGCGATTTTTCGAAAAGCAAAATTTGGAGGATGCACACAGTGTGCCAACATGTGCTATCTGCCATCACGGGAGATCAATGTACGCGTTTTGGGGGTGCAACCCCTTCCTCAATAATAAAGTAGCTGAGAGGAAGGGGTTTCTCCCCCAAAACATGTCCCTTGGTCCCCCGTGATGGCAGCTAGCACATGTTGACATTGGCAAATTTGTGTGCATCTTCCAAATTTGGCTTTTCCTGGGGTGACTTCACCCCATCTGAACGCAATATCAAACACAGTTCCTAAATACTCATGTCTGATATTGCCTTCAAATTCTACCAAATGTGAACTTTGTAAGTTCAAGATTTGTGTCTTTCTTGTTGGTTTTACACATGCCTGTTTTATGTTAAATGGACATTTCTATTTTTTATAATGCCACCCCAAAAATTGTTATACAACAAACATGTTGGTTTGTTGTAAAAACCTTTTCTAAATGCACATGTGATTGTGCAGGTATTAAAAAGATTGTTAATCAAGAATGTGTGGATTATTATTACTTTTGTGGTGATGTAATTGCTGCTTTCTGTGAAAATGGGGGTTATTTCCTAAGGGCAAATCCTCTTTGCACTACAAGTGCAGTTTCAGTGCAGTTTCAAGTGCACTTGTAGTGCAAAGTGTTTTTGCCTTTAGTAAATAACACCCAACAGTGCTTTGTATAAGGTTACACAATCACGCCATTTTCAGGACTCAGCTAAAACAAACACAAGCAGTAAAGGTCACAAAGATTAGCTTTCTTTTTGTTTTTATTTGATAAAGGCTTCACAAATTTGCTGGCATATTGATGGCCCCCCTACCTGCAAAGAACTCAAGGTATCTTAACCGGACATCACGGGCACTCAGGGAGGGCAAGCCAGGACAGCCACTTTCAAGCGCTGTCAGGGTTGTTTCATTTAGAATTCCGGCCTCAGGCCCAACTGAGCCTGCATAGTTAGCAGAATGTTGGCCTAAAAAGATATGTAGAACACAGCACGCCAGGATTATATGATTAAGTTTATACTCCGCCATATGGATGGGTGTCAGAAATAGGCGGAACGGGCTGGCCAGGATTCCAAATGTATTCTCCACCACTCTTCTGGCTATGGCCAGCCGGTAATTAAAAGCCCTCTGTTCCGGGGTGAGGGTCCTCATCGGGAATGGCCGCATAAGATGGTCCCCAGCGCAAATGCTTCATCCGCAACGAAGACGAATGGGAGTCCTTCCACATTCTCTTCTGGAGGTGGCAAGTCCAAGCTGCCATTCTGGAGACGCCTGTAAAACTCCGTCTGGGCGATGACTCCACCATTGGACATCTGGCCATTCTTCCCCACATCCACATACAGGAAGTCGTAATTAGCCAACAACACCGCCAACATCACAATACTATTGAACCCCTTGTAATTATAATGGTACAACCCCGAGTTGGGTGGTGGGACGATGTGGATGTGTTTCCCATCAATTGCCCCTCCGCAGTTAGGAAAGTCCCACCACTGGGCAAAGTGGGAGGCCACAGTCTGTCATTCCTGTGGCGTGGAAGGAAACTGTTGAGGAAAACCAAAAAAAATTAGTATTTTTGCACATAAACATGGAAAGCAGATTAGACACAAACATTCTTGGCCAACATCCAGATAACATTTCTTAAGGGGAATTTTACAACACCAAAGTATAAGGTACACCTATCATATTCCCCCTCCCCCCTCTCATGGGCCATTTCTAACATTATAGGGGGGGATCTTGGACAGGTAACCCTCTTTACTTTATTGAGAGGTGAATGCCTAAATACAGGGTATTACTTGGAACAGCCCCTCCTTAGTTACACTATTGGCAGCCCACTGGACAGGTAAGAAGTGTCATAATACAAAGATATAAATACACACTGTACACATTTAAGCACATTTGGACATTCTACTATTACCTATCAAGATAATAATAGGATACAAAAACTTTAAACAGTAACATTTGAAAGCATACAGGCAGGCCCTTGCACTACATGCTTTGGGGAATTCATCCATACATCTGACCACAAAAGAGATGGGTATAGTGTGTATGGGTTTGGCAAAGTCAGCAGATAGATGATTGAGGATAGATAGAGAATTGGGATCAGCTGACTTAGCAGTTGGGGGGAGGGAGGGTTAATAAAAATGATTTGGGGACACTACAAAAAAAGCCTCTGACACTCTGCCTGAATTTAAAGCACAAATCAGATTTCTAAACATTTTAGGGGGTGTTTGGGGTAAAGCACTACTATGGAGCTGATAAAATACATTGTTAAGTGACTACATGAGGTGAATATAGGGGCAGGAGAGCATGCTGGGGAGGTAAGTGAAGGCAAATATGTATGAAGGACAAAAAAAAAATTACATAAAATTCCAGCATAAATGAGGACAAAGGGGACATTCACAGCATATTACAATCATTGTAATTAGGGAATGAGGAAAGAAATACAATATATTAGCAAACATTCAATACAATAAAATGTGATATTAAAGGATAAAAATCTTACCTTCATATACTCCTTCTGTAGGACCTGGATGATGGCAGAACAGGTCTCTGGGATAATGATCCCCAGAGCCTGGGGGGAGATGCCTGTCGAGAACTTCAAGTCCTGCAGGCTTCTCCCTGTCGCCAAGTACCGCAGGGTAGCGACGAGCCTCTGCTCCGGAGTGATGGCTTGCCTCATGCAGGTATCCTGCCTGCTAATATAAGGGGTCAGCGAAGCCAAAAAACAGTGAAATACGGGGTCCGTCATCCAGAGAAAGTTCCTGAAATCATCAGGATTATTCTCACGGATCTCACGAAGCAAAGGCATATGAGAGAACTGGTCACGCTGAAGCAACCAATTCTTGGTCCATGAACTCCTCCCCACCCTGTTCATGGACTGGACTTGTGTCAAGGTCAGGACCCCAACACCAAGCCCCCACACAGCACGAACTCTACAAGGAGTACGTATACGAAACATGGCTAGAAAACGGTCGGCTGCTCAGAACAAAGTAGCAGAACGCACTGAAGAACAGCAAGGCCTGTGAAGAGCGACCTGAAAAACAGCAATGAGCGGACGAGATCGCTCAGAAAACTCCAATACGAACTGACTGCACGCACTGAAGAGCAGATACAAACCCACAAGCACAAATTGAACCGCAGAAAACGATCTGAAAGCCACGAGTCTGAAAAAGCGCGAATCGTCTCTCACCAAACTTTTACTAACACGAGATTAGCAAAAGGAGCCCAAAGGGTGGCGCGCTTGGTTCTGAACTGGCCCTTTCTAGTCTCTTTGTACGTGGTGTACGTGACCGCGTGGTTGGCGATCGGAAATTCCGACAACTTTGTGCGACTGTGTTTGAGCCAACATCCGTCGGAAAAAATCAGAGGATTTTGTTGTCGGAATGTCCGATCAATGTCCGACCGTGTGTACGGGGCAAAATAGTTTGTCTCTACCTTTTAGCATTCCACTTTTGCTGTACAACTTGGTCTTTTAAAGGATTTTTTTTTAAAAAGCTGCGGGCACTCAGAAAAGCAAAGAATGCTTTATTAATGCTAGTGACAGACTGCATCATATATGTAATTTTTAATTTAGTGCCACTTTAAGTAATATTTCTGACATAACATACTACATTATTTTCTAGTAAACCAGGTGGCATAATATTCCAATGTGGATAGAAAAGGTGTCCAAGATTCACTTTTGGTACATTTCTCATGTATTCGCTATGCATTCATTTTGACTTGTGTGGAGGAATTTACTTGATTTTTTCTCAAGTAAAATGGGATAAAATAGGATAAAATGGGGTACACACTTATCCAGGTCAGTGACTCAAAAACTTTTGAAGACTTTGGATCAGTACAACAGTTAGGCAATTAGCATTTTACCTTTGATTTTATGAGTTCACTGCTATAATGGAAAACTCATTACACCTTTGAAAATAAGCAGTCACTGATATAAAATACATTGAAGATGTTAATCTTTTTGGATGAAGAGCTTCAAAGTAAATGAATGGTTTAAAAAAATAAATATGGTAAATGTCTTTTGCTCTGATGATCAATATGTATGAGCAATATGTTTGAGAAGCTCCAGTAAACTGCCAGTAACTCACGAACAAATTTAAGGCTATAGGTATACTTTTATAATCATCAGTCTTCTGTGCCTCCTCTTGTCCTCCTTAGTAAATATTCTTCCTTATATATTGCCATACTATAGTTGCAGAGTAAGTTTATAAGGTTTATGATAACCCTATCATCTCTGTGGTTGACAGATTCTATAGAGGCTAGTAGAGTGACTATCCACCAGCAGTGTAAAGCTGGTAGACTCTTATACCCTGTACACATGATCACACATTCCGACAACAAAATCCATCAGATTTTTTCCGACGGACGTTGGCTCAAATTTGTCTTGCATACACACGGTTACACAAAGTTGGTCGGAAATTCCGAACGTCAAGAACGCGGTGACAATACAACACATACGAAGAGCCGAGAAAAATGAAGTTATATAGCCAGTGCAGCTCTTCTGCTTGATTCTGAGCATGTGTGGCACTTTGTGCGTCAGACTGTCTACACACGATCGGAAAATGTGCGGTCGGAGCTTGTTGTCGGAAAATTTTAAAGCCAGCTCTTAAACTTTGTGTGTCGGAAATTCCAATGGAAAAAGTCCAATGGAGCCCACACATGGTCGGAATTTCCGACAACAAGCTCTGATCGCACATTTTCTGTCGGAAAGTCCGACCGTGTGTACAGGGCATCAGTCTAAGGTACAGCTTAATATATATATATATACAACCCCTGGCAAAAATTATGGAATGCTAATTTTGTGAGCCTCCAGGTAATTGACCAAATCTGGTCTCCAAAATAGTATATCTTTGCAAATGATCAGCTGCTAACGTTACGCATGTCTCATAACCATGCAAAATAGTTAAACCAAATTGTACACACCCCCTGATGAAGATACGAAATACTCCTTGTATCGAACATGCGCAGGGAAGGGGACAGGACGGAACGTTATACATACAACCTGTTGGGACAGATTAGCACGCCACCCCATACCGGCCGCTGTTGCCCGTTCATCTCTGCTGTTTTAGTGTGGCGCCCTTAAGCACCTTGTTACTGTGAGTACCCATTGCGGGATTTGTTTATGATTTTAATAAATTTAGTACATACTGCACCATGAAGTCCTTTTTGTGTTGATATATTGAGGTACAAACGGGACTGCTGTGAGGAACAGAGGCACCAGTGCAAATCTATCCAGGACCCTGCATATAACATCGAACCCAGAGAGGTTCTAAGGGCATTCTGACAAAGCTTGATTGCAAGGTCGCACGCCCTAAGGTGAGGGGCTTTCACCTGGGGGGAGCACTTGTATGAGCGCACAACACTTTAGTTTGTGTTCACAATAACACATGATTGGATTGTGGAAGATCTGTGGACTGTTAATTTGATCATTGCACAGCAACACAGCACTGAATTGCATAGAATCACATGGATACAACACCAAATCGCATGGATGCGTTTTTTTGTATTTTTTAACTTTTTATTGTTTGAACATTGCACTAACACCATATTGCATAGATGCAGCACTGAAATGCATGGGTGCAACACTAAATTGGACTGTTAATTTGATCATTGCACAGCAACACAGCACTGAATTGCATAGAATCAAATCGATGTAGTACCAAATCTCATGGATGCGTTTTTTTTTATTTTTTTACTTTTTATTGTTCGAACATTGCACTAAGACCATATTGCATAGATGCAGTACTGATATGCTTGGATGCAACACTTAATCTCATGGATATTTGTGTTGAATTATCTATTAATGTTTGAAAATTGCACAAACTTTGTGGAATATTTGCAATACACAGGCTTTTACCTATTTATTCATTCATTGAAATTTATTGCACATTAACGTATAGTATTAATAGATTTTGTATATGTTAAGCACAATATCACTTTATTAATATTTGAGTGGAAATTTCTTATTTAAAAATGATGGAATCACCAGTCCCTGAGGATGTTCCTTCGGTTGTTTATTGTTATAGAAAAAAAGCAGATCACAGACATGGCCAAAAACTAAAGGCATTTCAAATGGCAACTTTCTGGCTTTAAGAAACACTAAAAGAAATCAAGAAAAATAATTGTGGTGGCCAGTAACAGTTAGATTTATAGAACAAGCACAGGGAATAAATTATGGAATCACTCAATTCTGAGGAAATAATTATGGAATCATGAAAAACAAACAAACAAAATAACACTCCAACACATCACTAGTACTTTGTTGCACCACCTCTGGCTTTTATAACTGCTTGCAGTCTCTGAGACATTGACTTAATGAGTGATAAAAACAGTACTCTTCATCAATCTGGCTCCAGCCTTCTCTGATTGCTGTTGCCAAATCATCTTTGCAGGTTGGAGCCTTGTCATGGATCATTTTTTTTAACTTCCACCACAGATTTTCAATTGGATTGAGATCCGGACTGTTTGCAGGCCATGGCATTGACCTTATGTGTCTTTCTTCAAGGAATTTTTTCACAGTTTTTGCTCTATGGCAAGATGCATTATCATCTTTTTTATATCAATAAGTTTTTATTGAGTATTTCAAGAAATGGGTACAGAAAGGAAAAAGGGGAAATGGGTAAATGGAGGAAAATGGGTTGTACAACATAAATAAAAAAATAAGGGATAGTAAGTGATATACATCTCATAGTGATATACAATCAGAAGATATAATTGTATAAAAGGATAAATAGGTACAGTATTGGACCTACTGGTTCTGTTAATACGGTATAATCACCTCGAATATCATTTAAGTCACAGCTTATAAGGCCATATAGACCAGGATTTGTCAAAAGTCACACTCTGTAAAGAGTTTAGTGCAATGAGGCGTTCAAAGGTGTAGTTTCTGTTGACAGCTTTGACTATATCTGTCACATTCAAGGCCGTAGTGGATTTCCAATTACAGAGAATCATTAATCTCGTCTCTAGTAATATGTGTGTCACTACAGGTCTGAAGTCTTTATGAATTTTGTCAATGTTTAAATGTAAGATTGCTAATGCAGGGTCTGGGGGTGTAAGCATTCCCGTTATGGAGGAAATTAGTCTAAATATTTGATTCCACGTACTTTTAATTGTGGGGCAATGCCATAACATGTGTAGTAAAGAACCCGTGTGTCCACAAGCTCTCCAGCAAAGAGGCGATGTGCCGGGAAAGAATTTTGCCACCCTGTAAGGTGTATAATGCCATCTATTGGCTAGTTTTATTGCTAGTTCCCAGTGCTTAACGCAATGAGAAGCTTTATGTATCCCTGTAAAGGCCTGTCGCCATTGTTCTGGTGTAAACTGTTTGCCCAGGTCACCCTCCCATTTTGTCATCGCTGTAGTTTTGATGAACGTATTTTTATCCCTTATTTGGTGGTAGAAAAACGATATACCTTTAGTGTTGTTGTTGGCGTGTGAGTAAAATTGCCATATTGCTTTCGGTACGTGGATAAATGGACTGGAGTGGGAGTTAAGAAAACGCGTGATCCTTGTATATAGATGTTTCTCGTTATTGGTGAGGTTGTATTGGGACTTGACCTGGTCAAATGTTCTCAATTGATTTCCGTCGTAAAGGTCTATGATGCTATGTACCCCTTTGGTCATCAAAGAAGTAACTGTCAGTGATGGGATCTTTGTTTCTAGTAGGGTTATAGGTATAGTATATGGTAATGCTTGGTTATCCTTATGTTTTTGTTTGAGAAGGAATCTCCATGCTTTCAATGAGATCTGTATAGGGGGAGTAAAAGCAGATAATTTCCATGGCAACCAACCATCACTTAACAAAAATAGGGTTAAATCTTTTATTGGGGCTAAAGCTTTTTCAATATCTACCCATAACGGTGGATCTTCAGTTTTGAACCATAATTTAGTCTGATCTAGTCTGACTGCCCAGTAGTAGTCACATAGGTCCACTAGGCCTGCCCCTCCTATTTTTTTGTGGAGTGTGAGGTTGTTTCTGGAGCATCTGGCTTTTTTACCATTCCATATGTATTTCCAGCTTATTTTCGACATTGTATGGATATAGTGGATAGGTATGTTGATTGGTAAGGAACGAAATATGTAAAGTATTTGAGGTAGCAGCAGCATCTTATATGCTGTGATTCTACCAAACCAAGATATTTCTTTGTTAGACATGTGTTTGATTTGGGCTTCCAGTGTGGCTATCAGTGTTTGCATATTTGCTTTAACCAATGTGGAGGTTTTGTTAGTGAGTGTGATACCCAGGTATTTTATGCCATTAGAGCTCCACGTATAGGGCAGTTTTGTTTGGAGCATTGTACGTTCGTGTGGTAGGACACCCAGGTCTAGTATTAAAGATTTATTAAAGTTGACTTTATAGTACGATATTTCTCCAAATGTGTTAAGGATTGTATGGGCTTGCGATAATGATGTAGCAGGATTTGTCAGGAGAAGGATTACATCGTCAGCGAAAAGGTTTATGGTATGCATACTGGAGCCAAACTGGAAGCCTGTAATCAGGGGATGAGATCTTATAGTTTCAGCTAGGGGTTCTATCATTAAGTTAAAGACTGTTGGAGATAGGGGGCACCCCTGTCTTGTACCATTGGTAATATGGAATGTTTTAGATAAGAACCCAGAGGAGTAAACCTGTGCCGACGGTTGTGAGTATAAAGCCATAATGGCTTGCAGTATTGGGCCTTGGAACCCAAATTTGGTAAGTGTCATTCTCATATATGTCCAGTGGACTCTGTCGAACGCCTTCTCTGCGTCAATAGACAACAGCAGAGAAGGCGTTCGAGTTTTTTCAGCAACATTCATCACATTTACGATTCTCCTGGTGGCGTCTGAAGTTTGTCTCCCCTTCACAAAGCCCATCTGGTCACGTTTGATAATGCGTGGTATTATATCTGTCAATCTTTTGGCTAACAATTTGGCATAAATTTTGATATCTGAATTCAAGAGAGAAATAGGCCTGAAATTCGCTGGTGTAATAGGATCTTTACCAGGTTTTGGTATTGTAACTATATAAGCTTTTAACATGTCGTGAGGAAGGTGTGCGGACTCAGCAGCCTTGTTGAATATGATAGACATATGTGGTGATAAAGTGTTTGCAAAAGTTTTAAAATATTCATTAGAGAAGCCATCGGGTCCTGGAGACTTCCCGTTTGGAAGAGTGTTTATGATCTGTGTTATTTCCCTTTCTGTGATTGGTAAGTTTAATGATTCTAGTTGATGTGCAGAAAGAGTGGGGAGATTGACGTTTTTTAGGAACATCTCAATCTGTTCCATTGTTGGTTGATGTGTGTTGGGATCTGAGTGCAAATTATAGAGTGAGCCATAGTATTCCGCAAATTGGTCGGCTATTTCTTGAGGGTTTGTTATTTTGTGTGGTTGAGTAGGGTGCTGTAGGAAAGCAATTCTCGTTCTGGTTCGAGCCGCTTTCAATCTATTTGCTAGATACTTCCCTGCTCTATTAGCATTGGCATAATAGTTCAGTTGAAGGCGTCTGAGATGTATGTCGTACTGTTGAGATAGAATATGCCTAAGTTGTTCTCTAAGGGAATGTAATTTGTTGGTAAGTGGTAGTGTAGGGGTTTTTTTGTGTTGAGTGGAGACATCGTGGATGTCTAACATGATAGTGCGTAGCTGCTGAGCCCTTTTTCTTTTTTCTCTGGCCCCTATTTGAATCAATACTCCTCTCATGAAGGCCTTATGTGCATTCCAAAGAATGTATGGGTCAGTAACTGACCCCACATTCTCAGCAAAAAAGAATTGCAGTTTCTGCGATATTAGTGATTGGAGATGTGGGTCATGTAAAATGCGTGCGTTACAGCGCCAGATGGGGGGTGAAGGAGAGATTCCCCTCTCAGCCACAGACATAGAAATAGCCGAGTGGTCTGACCACGTGATATCATGTATAGTGGTTTTTTCAACATTTTGTAGCAGCCATTTATCCGTTAGGAATAAGTCGATGCGAGAGTATGAGCGGTGTCTATTGGAGAAAAAGGTGTAGTCCTTTTCGTTACCGTGTTGGCATCTCCACGTGTCAAATAGTTCCTCCTTATGTAGTAGTGGTTGGAGGGACAGAGATCCCTTACCTGAAGATGTATCAATGAGTGGATCTGGTGTCATATTAAAGTCTCCACAGATCAGGAGGTTACCATGTCGTAGAGCTTTTGCTTTTTGGGTCACTTTGTTGATGAATCTAATCTGGTGCCTGTTTGGAGCGTACAATGACACTATGGTGTAGGGATTAGAATTAATGTTCCCTGTGGCAATGATGTATCTTCCTGCTTCGTCAATAATGATTTCTTTGGGCTCGAAAGAAACTGAATTTTTGAAGGCTAAAAGAACTCCTCCAGTTTTGCGATGCGGTGTACATGCCACATAGAAAAATGGGTAGTCCCTATGAGTGCATTGGGGAGCGTTGTCTAGTTGGAAGTGCGTTTCTTGGACGCTTAGTATGTCCGCTTTATGTTTATGCGCTTCTTTCCACAAGCTGAAGCGTTTAGCCGGGTGATTTAAGCCCTTGGCATTAATTGAGAGGCATGTTATCGTCATTTAAGAGACGTGGGTCTGGTTATGAGGCTGTGTCGTGGGGGTACTCACTGCGGCCATAGGTAGTTGTCTGCGCTGCTGGGTTGCTAGTGGAGACGATGTTGTGGAGCCATTTCGTTGCTGGTTCAGAGGTGAAGTCGGTGTTTTGTATCTGTATATATCACTTAAAAAAAGAAGGTAGAAAAAACTGAAAACCAAACTGAAAATTAACATGAGTAACATAAAAAATGGATCTCAAAAGTGATCCTCGTGCAGTCGTAGCTGCTATCGGTGGTATTGGGGGGAAGGGAGAGAATCTAGAATAGAAACTCAGCCCTGGAGATAAACCTGTAACACATAATGTTTATTTTATGAGCTTCCACTTGTCGGCTTTTTGTTAGATTTCTTGTAAGACACTACCTGCCAATCATTTTGGAGCAGAGGTGGTTCTGCTGGTTGAGCCTGATGTATAGGCTGGTCCAGAATGATATTCCATCTCTTTAAGGTAGATAGCCCTTCTTCCAGGGTATTTATTGAGACGGTGATTCCATTATGGGTAATGGAGAGTGTAGCTGGGTATTTCCACTTATGGAGGATTTTGTGGTTCCTCAATGCTTTGGTGATCGTTATTAGATTGTGACGGCGTTGCAGAGTATGCCTGGAAAGATCTGGAAGCAATCTGATGTTCGTATACTGCTGAGGAACATTCTCTTGCTTGCGTGAGGCTTGAAGAATTCTGTCCTTAACATGGTAAAAATGCATTCTAAGCAAAACATCCCTGGGGATTTCAGAGGGGAGAAAAGACGGTTTAGGGACCCTGTGTATTCTATCCACAAGCAGGTCGTGAGCTGAGGCTTCGGGTACCAATGTTGAGAATAGGGTCTGGGCGTATTGTAAGAGCTGGTTCGGGGGGACATCTTCTGGTATTCCTCTCAGTTTAAGGTTATTCCTCCTGGACCTGTCTTCTAAGTCGGCCATTTTGTCTTTGAGCCAGGCTATATCTTCCCCCTGGGCTGTATGGGCCTCCACCATAACATTGTATGCTGAGGTATATTCCTCCATTTTGTTTTCTACTTGATGCACTCTGTGGCCTATGGCTTGGACCTCTCTCTGACACTCTGTTATACCCCTGACCATGTCTGCTTGTAATGAGGAACGTAATGACAGGAGCATTTCTTTGAGTAAAGTGTCTGATACCGGCCTATCTGCTGTAGGGAATTCCCTGATAGGATCTGCCTCAGTGCTATTCTGACGTGAGGGGTTGCTGTGAGGCCCGCTTACCTCCATGCCCTGTGCGTTTCCTTGCCTTATGGGTGAGTCCCTTCTCGGCTTCGATTTGGCCGGGCTTCTTGTGGAGGGGCTGGATGTGCTTGAGGAGGACCCGCTGGGTGAATTCGGGGAGCGGGTAGAGACAGATGCCTGTTCTTGTCTGTGCGCTTTAGGCCTAAGCTCCGTCCTGTCAGCTGCCGTTCCGCCGCCATTTTGATGAGCGCAGTCCGCGTAATAACTATTCATTTTCTGCGGCTGCTGGGGATTTTTGCGGCGTCTTGTCATTCTCGGTTTGTGCCACGGGCACCTACTTGTATTACGGTATGTCCGTTAGGCAGTAAGAATGCCGTGGAGCTCTGTTGGCTGTGGTGTATCTCCTGAGGCGAGCGGAGCTCTAGGATTACGCGTCCATCTTAGAGCCCGGTTGGCCACGCCCCCCCTCAAGATGCATTATCATCTTGATAAATGATTTCATCATCCCCAAACATCCTTTCAATAGATGGCATAGGAAAAGTGTCCAAAATTTCAATGTAAACCTGTGCATTTATTGAAGATTTAATGACAGCCATCTCCCAGTGCCTTTACCTGACATGCAGCCCCCTATCATAATTGACTGTGGAAATTTGCATGTTTTCTTCAGACAGTCGTCTGCATAAATCTCATTGGAACGGCACTAAACAAAAGTTCCAGCATCATCACCTTGCCCAATGCAGATTCGAGATTCATCACTGAATATGACTTTCATCCAATCATCCACAGTCCACGATTGCCTTTCCTTAGGCCATTGTAACCTTGTTTTTTTGTGTTTAGGTGTTAGAGATGGCTTTCTTTTAGCTTTTCTGTATGTAAATCCCATTTCCTATAGGCGGTTTCTTACAGTTCGGTCACAGATGTTGACTCTAGTTTCCTCCCATTTGTTCCTCATTTGTTTTGTTGTACATTTTCTGTTTTCAAGGCATATTGCTTTAAGTTTTCTGTCTTGACGCTTTGATGTCTTCCTTGGTCTACCAGTATGCTTGCCTTTAACCCCCTTCCCATGTTGTTTGTATTTGGTCCATGTTTTAGACACAGCCGACTGTGAACAACCAACATCTTGTGCAACACTGCGTAATGATTTACCCTCTTTAAGGAGTTTGATAATCCTCTCCTTTTTTCCAATTGACATCTCTGGTGTTGAAGCCATGCTTCATGTCAGTCCACTTGTTGCAATAGCTCTCCAAGGTGTGATCACTCCTTTTTACCTACATACTAACAAGCAGATTTAATCTGATGCAGGTGTTAGTGTTTGTAATGAAAATTTACAGGGTGATTCCATAATTTTTTCCTCAGAATTGAGTGATTCCATAATTTATTCCCTGTGCTTGTTCTATAAATCTAACTGTTACTGGCCACCACAATTTATTTTTCTTGATTTCTTTTAGTGTTTCTTAAAGCCAGAAAGTTGCCATTTCAAATGCCTTTAGTTTTTGTATATATAAAGATATTATGAGACACTGCCCTACCCACCAATAATATCTCCACTGCGCCTGCTACAAACCAAGAAAGAAAATCACAAATCCATATATATGTATATATAGAGATGGAATATGTGTGGTGAACCGACTCCCCACAATTAGTGCAAAGCTGCCCCTTTAAAATAAATCTGTCTAAAAAATATTTAATCTAGTGTGCCTATACCGTCACAAACCTCCTACAGGCAGCCAAAGAAAAAATAAGAGGCGCTAAAGGTTAAAGAATATTGTTCATGTGCTTCAAACCAGTGATGGTGTGACCCCCCAAAGGTGTCCTAATAGTTTAGTACACTCACAAAACAGGGTGAACCGAAATATGAATATAAAATAAAAAATGAACAAGCAAAAGACTATAAAACACACTCAATGTGTTTTGGGTGTTGTTTCAATACAGTGATGGTGTGACCCTCTCAATATATAACAATCCCAATCAATATAAATACCAATACATCTCCAGTGATATAAGGTGCAATACATTCATGCTAAGCATGCACTAAATTAAATCCAATATAATGACATCACTTTCAAAAAATCAGTCCAAAAAATGACATGACATCACACGTGATAAATAGTGTCCTAAAGAAGTGATCAATCTTGATGCAACAAGGTGATAATGTGAATCTTCCACCACTCCCCTGGTGCATGGTGCTTCCACTCCCTCAAGAATAACACTCACCGACTACTTTTGCCAGCACTCTCATGCACGGCAAAAATCGCTTATTTACCACACCCGGGTAATAGGATCAATCGTTGTTTCCACGGTGATTGTTTAAGCATGGGGTCCACATGAAAGAAATAATGAGTGCTCCAATAGTGTAAACCAATTTCACACTTTTATTAAAACCACTGCGATCTTCTAACATCACACTCACATTTAAAACGATAAAAGCCAGCCAAAGTAAGGTGCAGATCACATCAAACTGTATGTGGTGGAACCAAATGTAACAAATGGTCACGGCGGACCCGAGGTGTGCCGGCGCAAAGCTTTCAATCTCACCACCTCCCTGGACGATCCTCCGTGCCTCCGTGTAATCACAACTCCTCTCCCTCAGTATGGATCGCAGCGCTGTTTGTCACGTCTCACAGCCACGCCCCCGACATGTTTCGTCACAAGTTGACTTACTCATGGGATAGGCCGTGTTCCCTGTCACTCACCCCTTATATGCATATTCCGCCTGCGTCTATTACGACGTGCTTCGCGCATGCGCACATCTCGGGTCCCCGCTATATGAATTAAGCTGAGAACTACATAGCGGTGCAAGCCAGGGATCGAATAATTCGATGATATGGACTGATAATAACAACGAAAAGTACATTCTATGAGGTATATTACACACATGGTTGCAAGTTAAATCACATTAAGCAAACATTAACAGCACAGCGTACTGACAATCTCTGCCTGTGCCGCTCTCATGTTCTTTACTGGATCCCCTATGTTACTCATATAAAGGACATACAAGTGTGTGAATGAATAAAACTAAACATCCACACAGTTTATACATCTCAATAAGTCACATATAGAAAATAAACGGAATCTCTTTCTATATATATATATATATATATATATATATATATATATTTGTGACTTTCTACTCCATATGCATACATCTACGGGGGTTGAGGAATAAATCTATTTTTAATCCTCAGAACCCAAGCAATCATTTTATAGAAGTATTCAAGAATTTAGTACTAAATGATATTGAAAAATTGGCCCCGCGTAAAGGAGTAAATCCCCAATACATCAGGGAAGGGATTAAATCCTTGGAAGAAAAAAAGGATCTTATAATACGGCCCGCTGACAAGGGTGGTGGGGTGGTATTGTTGTATAAGTCATTCTACCTTAATCAACTGTTGGAGCTACTTGGGGATAGTTGTAATAAAGACATTGCTATAGGCAAACATAATATGTAAAAAAAAAAAATCCTGATGACTTCCCCAGAACAGTACAATGTTACTATGGTAACATTATATTGCTCTGGTCACAGTATGTTACATAAAAAAAAATCTTTAAAAAAAAGCAATAATAAAAGAGAACAAAAAAAAAATTGTGAATTTTGTTTTCGTACTGTTACCAGTCAGTGTCCCTGATCACCGCCACACCAGTTATATGATGACACTGTTCTGCACTGGTGACAGTATGTAAAAAAAAAAAAGGGAATTTTTTTTTATTTGCTAATTTTCTAAAGAATTATGACAGAAAATGATAACTTCAACCTCTTACTAAACACCTTGGACTGTCTACTACTTTCCAAAAAGAGGTCATTTGGGGAGTATTTGTACTGTCCTGACATTTTCGGGCCTCAACAAATGATAGGTCTGCAGTACATCAGGATTGATCACAGTGTTGCCAACATACCAGATTGAAATTTACTGGCACAAAACCCAAAATTTACTGGCAAGGCCAAGTTTTTACTGGTATTTTACAAAAGTTACAAAAATACATCTTTAAGTGCAAATTTCAGTATTTAGGCTACAAACAAGTACACTAGGCAAATAGCAGTGTGATTTAAGGTAGATATTAAGGTAAAAAAAAAAACATATTTCTGTTATTTGCAATATAATTAAGGGTGGATAATTTTGTCCATTAGTTTTTTTTGTCACCTATGTCCAACTGGAGAGATTTCCCTTTCACTTCTGTTCCATAACCACCACAGAAAGTGAGGGCAAATCCCTGTTAGCTACTAGGATCACCAGAATCTATGTCCCCAATTCTAAAGACCCCCTGCCATCATCACCCCCTGCCTTCATCACCTGCCACCAACACCCCTTACCACCACCACCCCTGCTACCATCACCCCCTGCCTTCATCGCCCCCTACTCTCGCCTAGCAGTAAAAAGGGTCGCTGGTTCAAATCCCAACCACGACACTACCTGCCTGGAGTTTGCATGTTCTCCCTGTGACTGTGTGGGTTTCCTCCGGGTACTCCGGTTTCCTCCCACACTCCAAAAACATGCTGGTAGGTTAATTGGCTTCTGTTCAAAAATTGGCACTAGTATATGAATGCAAGTTGGGGACTTTGGATCGTGGGCTCCTTGAGGGTAGGGACCAATGTGGGTGTACGATGTATGTGTGGAGTGCTGCGTGAATTGGCAGTGCTATATGTGTACCTTAAATAAATAGGGATGATTGTAGATACACACCCACACTCACTTAGGTTGAACTGGATGGACTGGTGTCTTTATTCAACCTTACTAACTATGTAACTATGTAACTATATATATCACCAACACCCCCTCCCACCATCACTTCCTGCCTCCATCACCTTCTGCCACCATCACCTCCTGCCACCATCACCCCCTGTCTCTATCACCTACTGCCTCCATCACCTGTCATCACCACCCCATGTCACCATCACCCCCTGCCACCAAAACCTCCTGCCACCATCGCCTGTCACTATCATCTCCTGCCACAATCACCCCCTGCCACCATCACCCCGTCACCAAAACCTCCTGCCACCATCAACCCCCACCAACACACCCTGCGTCTATCACCTACAGCCTCCATCACCCCCTGACTCCATCACCTCCTGTCATCACCACCTCGTGTCACCATCACCCCCTGCCACCAAAACCTCCTGCCACCATCACCTCTTGCCTTCATCTCCTGCCTCCACCACCCCCTGCCTCCATCATCACCTGTCACCATCACCTCCTGCCACCATCACCCCTGCCACCAGAGTCCTGTGGGCTGTCTGTCTCAATCTCTCTCTCTCTGAGACTGAGTGTCCCGAGTCCGACCGACATGGTTGCCTTGTTGTTGTGGGCTGGCTTTGGCACTGCACTCACCACCAGTCTCAGTCAGCATCAGTCAGGCAGGGGTCCGTCGCACTGGTCCAGTCAAAGTCTGCACTTCTCTGACTCCCACACGTGCCAGCACCTGCTCTGTCCACTCCACTATGAGGCTCCTCCGTCAGCCCGCTTTTGTATAGGCTGGCGGTGGTGTGGTGGGAAAAATTACCCTGACACATCATTGGTTGCGCGGTGGGTGGGCTGGGCAGAGCCAGCAGGAGGACTCAGCTCAGGGGGATCGTATATTCTCAGCGATTTCTGGAACTGCGCATGCTCAGTTCTGACCCGAGCCGGTCGCCGCCATTTTTACTGCTACACCTTTTTCCTGCTACAGGCTTTTACGGGCAGGAGAAAAGTTGCCCTGTTTTTATGGGCTGCCCGTAAATACCATAGTTTGTGGACTGTAAAACTTTCCTACAGACTAAATAATATATACTGGTTTGGGTTATTTTTACCAAAGAAATGTAGTAGAATTCATTTTGGGCTAAATTTATGAAGAACAATTATTTATTTGCAAAATGTTATAACAGAAACAAAGAAAAATGTGTTTAGCAAAAAAAACAAAAAACCAGTGGTGATTAAAATACCACCAAAAGAAAGCTCTATTTGTGTGAACGAAATGCTAAAAAATGTAGTTCGGGTACAGTGCTGCATGACTGTGCAATTGTCATTCAAAGTGTGAGAGCGCTGAAAGCTGAAAATTGGCCTGGGCAGGAAGGGGGTAAAAAAGTGCCCAGTATTGAAGTGGTTAAAATATTAACTTCTAGATTAAAATCACTGTTTGTGGTGACATACAGAACCCACTTCTCCCAGACAGCTTCTCTAAACCAGCTGAACGATCACACAATGGAATTACAACTGTCTACAATGAAGCTTCCACGCTGTCCTTCCCTCCCTCCTCTTCGTATGTGGCACACATACACAGTGGCTATCTCCCACTGTGTCATGGAGCTGGGGGTCCATCTGAGCTGTTCGGCAGCGCTGTAAGAAAGTCCCGCCTCCTATACATGCTTTTGTGATTGACGGAACACTGATCCAATGGGGCATTAAATCAGTGTGACGTGTTTAACAGGAGGCAAGACTTTCTTACAGCAGCTGTCCAGGTGGGCAATTTAAATCCAAGCTCCATGACACAGGAGATTGTGATCCAGGTACTGGTGGGCACTGCACTGATTGGCAGCATTTGGTGGGTACTGCACAGGTGGGCTGCATCTGGTGTTCTGCATATGGTGGGCTGCATTTGGTGTTCTGCATCTGGTGGTCTTCATCTGGTGGGCTGCATCTGGTGGGCTGCATTTGGTGGGCTGCATTTAGTGTGCTGTATTTGGTGGGCTGCATCTGGTGTTCTGCATTTGGTGTTCTGCATTTGGTGTTCTGCATCTGGTGGGCTGCATTTTGTGGGCTGCATTTGGTGGGAATTGCACTGGTGGGCTGCATCTGATGGGCTGCATTTTGTGGCACAGTTGGGCTGCATTTGGTGGGCACTGCACAGGTGGGCTGCATTTAGTGGGCACTGTACAGGTGGGCTGCATTTGGTGAGAATTACACTGGTGGGCTGCATTTGGTGGGCTACATTTGGTGGACATTGCACTGGTGGACTGCATTTGGTGGGCATTGCACTGCTGCGCATTCCACTGGTGGGCTGTATTTGGTTGGGCATTGCACTGGGCTGCATTTGGTGAGCATTGCACTGGTGGGCACTGTACAGATGGGCTGCCTTTGGAGGGCACTGCACTCATGGGCTGCATTTGGTGGGCATTGCACAGGTGGGCTGCATTTGGTGGGCACTGCACAGGTGGGTTGCATTTGTTGGGAACTGATAAGCCTGCATTTGGTGGGCACTGATAAGCTGAATTTGATGGGCACTGATAAGCTTCATTTGGTGGGCACTGGTGAGACTATATTTGATGGGCACTGGTGAGGCTGCATTTGATGGGTACTGATGAGGCTGCATTTGATGGTTACTGGAGAGGCTGCATTTGATAGGCACTGGTGAGGCTTCATTTGATGGGCACTGGTGAAGCTTCATTTGATGGGCACTGGTGAGGCTGCATTTGATGGGCACTGTTGAGGCTGCATTGATGCATTGATCTCTTGCACCTGAGAGGAGGTCAGCATCAGCGCCGCCAAGCCAGTCTGAGGGGAGTGATTGATGTAAGGAGGGAGTGAATACAATAATGAAAGAGGGCACTGATATAAAGGCTTCCCCCTTAAATCAGCCACCACTTACCTTAGTGTATTCTTTCTGCGGAAAGTGGTCTCTGGTCACCAGAGCCCCCCCCCCCCCCCCACATTCACAGAGTCCCTGGGGTCCCCCTTGATCATTGCTACACTTTTACCACTTTTAACTGGAATTTGCTCTTATATATATATATATAAAGCCCTATGTGCTTTCATATCTGTGTTATCTATATATAATACACTCTTCAAATGTGCTTTAAAATGCATGGTTTTCCCTTTTATGAATGAGAAAATGACATAATGATGTTGGGCTGGTATGACATTTTTTCCAGGGCTGGTTTTTAATCCCAGTCCAGCCCTGCTGACAGCTAGTAGGATTTGACACTCCCAGAAGTGTCAGATTCCTTATAAACTGGCACTAGTGGTAACTAGAATAAACATGAGCAGATAAGAGAATAATTGCAGGCACAAGTATATATTCATTTTGCTAAACCTAAATAAGAGTTCAATTTAAAAAGTAAGATCTGGAGACAGGGTCTCTTTAGATACTGAGAAAAACATTTTTTAGTAATCACTACATTTTGCTTTAAAACTAAATTTTACAGAGTACGGAACATTTCTTGCTTCATTAGCTTGGTGTATGTACAGTATGTTCATGACATTTTAAATATCTCCAGGCTTCACGTATAAGTTGTTTCAGGGACATAATTGCTTCATTTCATGTGACCATGTGACGGAATGACTATGTTTAGTTTATTTCATGCACATTTCAACCTCATTTATTTCTGTGGTCTCAAATATTTAAGAATAAATACATAAATGAAATGAAATCAGACAATAAGCAAAACCAATGAAATCATTGAAATAATAGTAAAAATAGATTAAATTATTAAAGTATGACCAAGCAGAGTTTTAATGATGCAAATGCTGACTACCTAACCAAAACAGTCTGTACCCCTCATTAACTATAAAAACATGTGAAAAAAAAACTTAAAACAAAAATGTATAACTTTATATATCCTTCCTAGAGCTGGCCGTCCGGCCAAACTGAGCTATCGGGGGAGAGGAGCCTTGGTGAGAGAGGTAAAGAAGAACCCAAAGATCACTGTGGCTGAGCTCCAGAGATGCAGTCAGGAGATGGGAGAAAGTTATAGAAAATCAACCATCACTGCAGCCCTCCACCAGTCAGGGCTTTATGGCAGAGTGGCACGATGGAAGCCTCTCCTCAGTGCAAAACACATGAAAGCCCGCATGAAGTTTGCTAAAAAACACCTGAAGGACTCCAAGATGGTGAGAAATAAGATTCTTTGGTCTGATGAGACCAAGATAGAACTTTTGGCCTTAATTCTAAGCAGTGTGTTTGGAGAAAACCAGGCACTGTTCATCACCTGTCCAATACAGTCCCAACAGCGAAGCATGGTGGTGGCAGCATCATGCTGTAGGGGTGTTATTCAGCTGCAGGGACAGGACGACTGGTTGCAATCGAGGGAAAGATGAATGCGGCCAAGTACAGGGATATCCTGGACGAAAACCTTCTCCAGAGTGCTCAGGACCTCAGACTGGGCCGAAGGTTTACCTTCCAACAAGACAATGACCCTAAGCACACAGCTAAAATAACGAAGGAAAATAATTAATATTGCTACAAAAATTTTTCTTACATGAAAACAAATACTGAAAAGTGACATGTGCCAACCAAAAAGTGCAAGGTGTCACACAATACATATACTTAATAGTCCATCATGAACCAGATATATATTAAACACAAAAGTCCTTCACAAAAGTGATGACAAATGATCTTCAGTAGTGATGTATTCAAACATGCTAAAATTCCATGTGCCACAGATCATGCAATGGTAAATCAAAAGGTGACCCCCCCAAGGTAAAGCGCTCACCTTAGAGAATGTGACTAGATCGTTAGACAGAGTCGGGAAACGCTTTTGAGCCACCCAGGGCTCTATGTGGATCACAGGAAAACAGGCTTCAGCATAGGCTCAAACAATAAACAAGGAGAAAAGGAAAGGAACCATATAGTGTGACAACGTTTAAAATATTTATTCCAAGGTCAGATAAAAAAACTCTCCCCCAAAGAGGGTACTCACATTTTGAGGGTGCGTCAGTGCACCACTCTGAAAAGGCATATAATCTGGATATAATGCCGCGTACACACGAGCGGACTTTACGGCGGACTTTGCCCGGCGGATTTTTCGACGTACTTTACGACGGACTTTCTGAATGAACGGACTTGCCTACACACAATCCACCAAAGTCCGTCGAATTCGTACGTGATGACGTACGACCAGACTAAAACAAGGAAGTTCATAGCCAGTAGCCAATAGCTGCCCTAGCGTGGCTTTTTGTCCGTCGAACTAGCATACAGACGGCGGACTTTTCGACCGGACTCGATTTCAACGGATAAATTTTAAACAAGTTTCAAATCTAAGTCCGTCCAACTTTTGAGCAAACAAAGTCCGCTGGAGCCCACACACATCGAATTGTCCGACGAAATCCAGTCCGCCGGGCAAAGTCCGCCGTAAAGTCCGCTCGTGTGTACGCGGCATAACAGTGAGGTAATGGATGTAACAGTGAGGTTATGGAGACCGTCCCAGCACCGACAGCTGCTGCTGCCTAACACTCCACCCTGGGAGGGGCCAGGATGGAGTGTTAGGCAGCAGCAGCTGTTAGTGCAGTAGTGATAGAATCAGAAAAACACCACCAATCTTCTACAGGTAGCTTTAGGTGCACACTGTGCAGAGGACGCACTACACTAGATGTAAATACTGTAGCTAATAGGAATAATAGGATCAGAAGAACACCAGCAATTTTCTTCAAATACTGTAACAACACCTGCCTAGGAAGGTAATAACAGGAATGGATCTTACTAAACTGAATACAGTGTATATATGTATATATATATATATATATATATATATATATATATATATATATATATATATGCAACACCTGGGATGCATATATATACACAATACACTGTAAGTGCAGCTAACTGACTGACTGTCCTGCCTAATCTATCTAACTTAAATCAAATCAAATGACACTGTCTCTCTGTCTCTGTCTCTCAATGCTGGAACACACTACACAGGGCTGACATGCAGACGGCCTTATATAGTGTGGGGCGTGTACTAAACCCCCTGAGCCATAATTAAAAATAATTACAGCTCTCTGTACAGACGGCGCTGTGATTGGCCAAGCATGCACTATGACCCGCAATCATCAGCCAGCAATGCACTGCATTACCTCAGTGAATTATGGGCCGTGATGCGCCACTCAAATTTGGCGCGACCGCCCCATATCGTTCGCAATTCGGCGAACGATCGAATAGACGATGTTCGTGTCGAACATGGGTTTGACTCGAACACGAAGCTCACCCCTACTGTCCACCAACGTTTACCATCCAACCTGAGACGACTGGAGAGGATCTGCAAGAAGGAATGGCAGATGATCCCCAAATCCAGGTGTGAAAAACTTGTTGCACCTTTCCCAAAAAGACTCATGGCTGTATTAGATCAAAAGGGTGCTTCTACTAAATACTGAGCAAAGGGTCTGAATACTTAGGACCAGGTGATATTTCAGTTTTTCTTTTTTAATAAATCTGCAAAAATGTCAACAATTCTGTGTTTTTCTGTCAATATGGGGTGCTGTGTGTACATTAATGAGGAAAAAAAATGAACTGAAATGATTTTAGCAAATGGCTGCAATATAACAAAGAGTGAAAAATTTAAAGGGGTCTGAATACTTTCCATCCCCACTATATATATATATATATATATATATATATATATATATATATATATATATATATATATATATATATATATATATATATATATATATATATATATATATATATATATATATATATATATATATATGAAAATTCAAAGGGTGAGGTGCACAGCGGTCTGAGCAAAATGTGAAAGCAATCTGGCCTTCCAAAGGGCCAAAATATAAAAAGAAGATATGAGATTGCTGTGCATAAAAATGTATACCATGCATTTTTTATGTAAATTTTTATGTGCAGCAATCCCATCTCTTCTTTATATATATATATATATATATATATATATATATATATATATATATATATATATATATATATATATATATATATATGGTATATATATAAAATATTTAGTTAGTAAAATTGAAAAGCTTAGCAGTGCTTTTCAATTTTTAGAAGAACCTTTTCAGCAGGTACAGAAAATACCCGTTGATATTGCCAGAAATGCAATGTCCTTGTAACTTGTGAATTTAACTGAAATCACAAACAACGTTTTTTTCCCTTCCAAGTGTAACCTGGATTGTAACTGATATCTGCTCTGGCACATTTTATTGTTGCTTATGTATTTCCTTTTGCAGTGTGGGCAAGGTTAAACGTAATATTCATTAATGCAGAGGTGTAGCAGATATCTTTAAGGAAAATACTTTGCAATGCTCATCCAAGGGGAGTGTAAGCATGAAATGCTGGTCAACGAGACAGCTGCTGCTCCAGCCAGGAGAGAAACAGCCTGTTTCCCACACTTTCTACTGAGCTCTTCCTATTCAATATATTGTGAGGAGAGTGGTTCATAGCCTAACTCCCAAGCAGTCAGTACCCCAGCACCCGGGACTGAACCCACGTGGTGGAAACCATAAGGACCAAGCCGTTTGCTACAAAAGAGAAAAGAGTTAATTATTCACATGCATGGGGTCTGCGCTGGTGCCCGGTGGGACTCCATTCTATTACTGCATCCTGAGCTTGTGTATGTATTGTCAGACTGGGAGGCACCCTTTATGACAGTGTCAGGTTATGATACAGAGATACCAGGTTGTACGGCTCGCTTCTAAGTCGAGGGCACTGCCATAATGTTGATGCCACATAAACAAGGCCCCGCCTTGCCCTGCCTTCACCTGGAGTTCGGAGGAAGGAGAAGAATGAGAGAAAGCAAAAGACCTCATGTGCACTGGGCGAGTTGGCGCCGCCCAGAAGTGTCCCCAGTGCAGGTGGTTGATGCTACAGAGTAAGGGGACAGTGAACTGGGCTGCTGAAAAAGGGAGCTGAGCTGTACCAGCAGCCTGGAAAATGCAGGAAGGAAGCCACTGTGAGGACCATGTGCTGCTGCTGGATGAATGAATCCCTGCCATAGCTGACCACTATTGGGTGAGAACTCAGAGAAGCAAAGAGACTGGGGACCTTCTCCTTAGGAGGGTGTGATTTGGATGTCTGGTAAGATTAGACTGTACTAGAGAGCACTCCCACTACTTGTAAGAAAGGAAAAGAGGAATTGTTTCAGCAGTAGGGATGAGCCGAACACCCCCCCGGTTCGGTTCGCACCAGAACCTGCAAACGGACCGAAAATTCGCACGAACGTTAGAACCCCATGGGACTCGAACGTTTGACATCAAAGGTGCTCATTTTAATGGATAATTTTCATGGTATTGTCCTAAAAAGGGTTTGGGGACCCGGGTCCTGCCCCAGGGGACATGTATCAATGCAAAAAAAGTTGTAAAAAAGGCAGTTTTTTCGGGAGCAATGATTTTAATGATGCTTAAAGTTAAAAAAAAAAGTGAAATATTCCTTTAAATATCGTACCTGGGGGGTGTCTATAGTATGCCTGTAATGTGGCGCGTGTTTCCCGTGCTTAGAACAGTCCCTGCACAAAATGTCTTTTTTAAAGGAAAAAAAAAAACTGCTTACGGCTTTAATGTAATGTCGGGTCCTGGCAATATGGATGAAAATCAGTGAGACAAACGGCATGGGTACCCCCCAGTCCATTACCAGGCCCTTTGGGTCTTGTATGGATATTCAGGGGAACCCCGCACCCAAATTAAAAAAAGGAAAGGTGTGGGGCCACCAGGCCCTATATACTCTGAACAGCAGTATACAGGCGGTGCAAACAAGACAGGGACTGTAGGTTTGTTGTTAAGTAGAATCTGTTTGTAATTTTGAATGTGTACATTTTTAACATGTTTAGCTCCAGCCAAAAAATCTTTTTTAAGCTTTTTGGAAAACATAGGGAAGGGTTATCACCCCTGTGACTTTTGTTTTGCTGTCTGTGCTCCTTTTCAGAAGATTTCACCTCACTTTTTGTCCCAATGACAAATGTTTTTTGAAAATTTGGGTTTTTTTGTGAAACAAGGATTGGTGATAAAGCATCAGTGGAAAGGAAAAATGTTTTTCCCATATTAACTCTTACAGGAGAGAATTTCCCTTCCTAGGGGTAGATTTCATCTCACTTCCTGTTTTCTTCCGTTTAAAAGTAGGAGTCGTTTGTAAGTTGGATGTTTGAAAGTAGGGGCCTGCCCTATATACTCAGCGGAAATTTGGGCCTTAGGTGTTGTTGTGGCCACAACACTGTAAGCCCTCACAGGGCCCTGCTGTGAAATATTAGATCAAGAACTGTAATTACATGCCCCTGTTTAACAGGGGCTGAAAAATTGGGCCTTTGGTGGTGGTGGTGGTGCTGGTGCCACAACACTGTCATTCCGACAACAAATTCCTAGGATTTTTTCCGACGGATGTTGGCTCAAACTTGTCTTGCATACACACAGTCACACAAAGTTGTCGGAAAATCTGATCGTTCTAAACGCGGTGACGTAAAACACGTACATCGGGACTATAAACGGGGCAGTGGCTATAAAAGCAATAGCTTTCATCTCTTTATTTATTCTGAGCATGCATGGCACTTTGTCTGTCGGATTTGTGTACACACGATTGGAATTTCCGACAACGGATTTTGTTGTCGGAAAATTTTATAGCCTGCTCTCAAACTTTGTGTGTCGGAAAATCCGATGGAAAATGTGTGATGGAGCCTACACACGGTCGGAATTTCCGACAACAAGGTCCTATCACACATTTTCCGTCTGAAAATCCGACCCTGTGTACGGGGCATTAGTCCTTACTCGCTCTTGGTGGGTGCAGAAACGGGCCCTGCTGTGAAATATTAGATCAAGAATTGTAATTACATGCCCCTGTTGAACAGGGACTGAAAAATTGGGCCTTTGGTGGTGGTGGTGGTGCTGGTGCCACAACACTGTAAGTCCTCACTCGCTCTTGGTGGGCGCAGAAACGGGCCCTGCTGTGAAATATTAGATCGAGAATTGTAATTACATGCCCCTGTTTAACAGGGGCTGAAAAGTTGGGCCTTAGGCACTGGTGCTGGTGCCACAACACTGCAACTTCTCACAGAAACTCTAGTTGGAACACAGGAACAAGCCCTGCTGCAAAGTATTGCATCAAAAATTGTAATTACACGCCCCTGTTAAACAGGGGCTGAAAAATTGGGCCTTAGGCACTGGTGCTGGTTTTATGAAGGTCAGTCGATCGACCGAGTCGGTGGACAGACGCACCCTGTGATCGGTTACAAAGCCTCCAGCAGCACTGAAGGTGCGTTCCGAAAGAACGCTGGATGCAGGACAGGCCAGTAGCTCAATTGCATACTGTGCAAGCTCTGGCCAGTGATCCATCCTCAAGACCCAGTAACCCAGAGGATTTTCGGTGGGAAAGGTGTCCAAGTCAGATCTTGCCCCTAGGTATTCCTGCACCATGTAAAACAAACGCTGGTGATGGTTGCTGGAACCGATCATACCTTGGGGCTGCAGACTAAAAAATTGTCTGACCGCATCAGTCAGACGGCCACCTTCTCCACCGCTCCTTCTTTGACTGACCGAAGCCTCAGCAACACGTTGTCCAGAAACAGGAGTTTGTAGCCTCCCAGTCTCTGGAAACGCTTTGCACAGACCTTTCTGCAAGGCATCCCGAAGATGTTTCATCCTCTGCTCCCTCTGCGATGGCAAAATAAGGTCCGCAACCTTACCCTTGTAACATGGATCAAGGAGGGTTGCCAGCCAGTATTGGTCCTTCTCCTTGATACCACGAATACGAGGATCCTTACGCAGGCTTTGCAGGATCAGGGAGGCCATGCAGCGTGGGTTTGCTGAGGCATTTGGTCCAGAGTCTTCTGGGTCACTAAGGACGACATGGTCCGCAGCCACCTCCTCCCAGCCACGTACAAGTCCATGTGTTTCTTGGGACTGATCCCTTAAAGACTGCTGCTGATGCTGAGTGCAGGCTCCACCTCCATACTGACACAATCCTCCTCCTCCTCCTCCTCTTCCTGTGTGATCGGCGGGCACGCAGGAACACTGTCTGGATAAAGGGGGCCTTGAGAGCTAAGGAAGTCCTCCTCTTCCTGCCTCTGTTCTGCCTCAAGTGCCCTGTCCATTATTCCACGCAGTGTGTGCTCCAACAGGTGGACAAGGGGGACAGTGTCACTGATGCATGCACTGTCACTGCTCACCATCCTCGTGGCCTCCTGAAATGGTGACAGGACAGTGCATGCATCCCTGATCATGGCCCACTGGCGTGGGGAAAAAAAACAAGCTCCCCTGACCCTGTCCTGGTGCCATAGTCGCACAGGTACTCATTGATGGCCCTCTGCTGCGTGTGCAGCCGCTGCAGCATGGCCAACGTTGAGTTCCACCTGGTGGTCATGTCACAGATTAGGCGGTTCTTGGGCAGGTTAAACTCTTTTTGGAGGTCCGCCAGCTGAGCACTGGCATTATATGACCGGCGGAAATGCAACAGACTTTCCTGGCCTGCCTCAGGACATCCTGTAAGCCCGGGTACCTGCCCAAGAACCGCTGCACCACCAAGTTAAGGACGTGAGCCAAACAGGGCACATGGGTCATTTGTCCCTGTCGGAGGGCAGAGAGGAGGTTGGTGCCATTGTCGCAAACCACCATTTCTGCCTTAAGTTGGCGTGATGTCAACCACCTCTGAACCTGCCCCTGCAGAGCTGACAGAACCTCTGCCCCAGTGTGGCTCCTGTCCCCCAAGCACACCAGCTCAAGCACCGCATGGCATCTTTTGGCCTGCGGCGTAGCCCCTTGAACGCCTACGGAGCACCGCTGGTTCTGAGGACAAAGCACAGGAAGAGGCCATGGAGGAAGAAGAAGAGGGGGTGGAGGAGAGAGGTGTGTCACAATCATTAGTAGTGGGCCTTAGGCACTGGTGCTGGTGACACAACACTGCAACTTCTCACAGAAACTCTAGTTGGAACGCAGGCGTGGTGGCGGAACAACCTCCAACACTACTGCACCTTGTCCTGCATCCTTCCCAGCTGCCAGCAGAGTCACCCAATGCGCGGTGAAACTTAGGTAAAGTCCCTGTCCATGCCTGCTGGACCATGAGTCAGCGGTAATATGCACCTTACCGCTGACCGCCCTGTCCAGCAAGGCATGGACATTGCCTTCCACATGCCGGTAGAGAGCCGGAATCGCCTTCCGTGAGAAAAAGTGGCGTTTGGGTACCTGCCACTGAGGAACCGCACAATCCACAAACTTACGGAAGGGGGCAGAGTCTACCAACTGAAAAGGCAGCAGTTGAAGTGCTAGCAATTTTGCCAAGCTAGCATTCAACCGTTTGGCATGTGGATGGCTGGGAGCAAACTTCTTTCGGCTGTGCAGCAGCTGGGGCAGGGAAATTTGCCTGGTACAATCTGACGTCGGTGTACCGAAAGCAGATTGCCCACAAGTACTTGGCTGTGACACACCTAATTCTACACCTTCATTCCTCTCAGTGCAGGTCTCAGAGAGGACTGAAGGTATAGTGGGGTTGGAGATCTCAGCTGATGAGGAGCAAGGAGAGGTCCTCTTTGTTCTTTGGTGTGGGTCTTTTAGATACGCTTGCCAACGAACTGCATGGCAGGTCAACATATGTCTGGTCAAGCATGTGGTGCCCAAGTGGGAGATGTTTTGGCCACGCGAGATACGCTTGAGACATATGTTGCAAATAGCAGCGGTGCGATCTGATGCACTCTTCTCAAAAAAGGCCCACACCAAAGAACTTTTTGAATAATACTGCAGCGCCCTGCACATGCGGAGATTTGGGGTGTGATGCAGTCAGTGTGCTGCCCTTAGGCTGGCCCCTGGAGGGCATCCTGCCTCATTGGTGATGTGCCTCCTCCTCCTCTCTCCTATCAGGCACCCACGTTGAGTCAGTGACCTCATCATCCCCTCCCTCCTCATCACTGGAGCAAACCTGGCAGTATTCTGCAGCAGGGGGAGCATGACTGCTAGATTACTGTCCTTCTTGGGCACCCCCTCTGTCCGTGCTCAGGTTACTGCCTTCATCTAGCTCAGTATCATCATCAGAGCCTTCCAAACGCTGGGCATCCTCCTGGAGCATGTACCCAACACTGTGGTCAAACAGTTCGAGGGACTCCTCAGGAGGACATGGTGGGGCTAGGGAAGGAGTCACTGATGACATTGAGCCGAAGTAAGAGGCCGCGTTGGCAGCTGCTTTCCCAGACAAAGGACCCTGAGCATGGGTGAGAGAGGATGAGGAGGATGAGGACGGCTTGGTCATCCACTCGACCAAGTCTTCCGCATGTTGTGGCTCAACACGGCCAGCTGCCGAAAAAAAGGCCAAGCGTGTCCCACGGCCACATGCAGCTGCCGAAAAAAAGGCCAAGCGTGTCCCACGGCCACATGCTGATGAGGATGCACCGTCTCCACGACCAGCACTGTTGCCTCTAGACACAAAGCCTGCTTGCCCTCTTTTATTGGCTTGTGACTGTCTGCCTCTCCTTGTTGGCCTTCCAGACATACTAATGGCCTGTAGCTGCACTAAGCTGGGATATATATATATATATATATATATATATATATCCCAGCTTAGTGCAGCTACAGGCCATTAGTATGTCTGGAAGGCCAACAAGGAGAGGCAGACAGTCACAAGCCAATAAAAGAGGGCAAGCAGGCTTTGTGTCTAGAGGCAACAGTGCTGGTCGTGGAGACGGTGCATCCTCATCAGCATGTGGCCGTGGGACACGCTTGGCCTTTTTTTCGGCAGCTGCATGTGGCCGTGGGACACGCTTGGCCTTTTTTTCGGCAGCTGGCCGTGTTGAGCCACAACATGCGGAAGACTTGGTCGAGTGGATGACCAAGCCGTCCTCATCCTCCTGCAGTAGTGATAGGATCAGGAAAACACCACCAACCTTCTACAGGTAGCTTTAGCTGAACACGGTGCAGAGCTCGCACTACACTAACTTGTAGCTTATTTAGCTGCCTGCGGTAGTGATAGGATCAGGAAAACACCACCAACCTTCTACAGGTAGCTTTAGGTGAACACTGTGCAGAGCTCGCACTACACTAACCTGTAGCTTATTTAGCTGCCTGCGGTAGTAATAGGATCAGAAAAACACCACTAACCTTCTACAGGTAGCTTTAGGTGAACACTGTGCAGAGCTCGCCAAAAAATACGGTAACTTGTAGCTTATTTAGCTGCCTGCGGTAGTGATAGGATCAGGAAAACACCACCAACCTTCTACAGGTAGCTTTAGCTGAACACTGTGAGCAAAAAAATAACTTGTAGGTTTAGCTGAACACTGTGAGGAGGACGCACTACACTAACTTGTAGCTTTAGCTGAACACTGTGTAGAGGTCGCACTACACTAACTTGTAGTTTTAGCTGAACACTGTGAGGAGGATGCACTACACTAACTTGTAGCTTTAGCTGAACACTGTGCAGAGGTCGCACTACACTAACTTGTAGTCTTAGCTGAACACTGTGAGGAGGACGCACTAAACTAACTTGTAGCTTTAGCTGAACACTGTGCAGAGGTCGCCCCACACTAACTTGTAGTTTTCGCTGAACACTGTGAGGAGGACACACTACACCAGCTTGTAGCTTTAGCTGAACACTGTGAGGGGACGCACTACCCTAACTTGTAGCTTTAGCTGAACACTGTGCAGAGGTCACACTAAACTAACTTGTAGCTTTAGCTGAACACTGTGAGGAGGACGCACTACACTAACTTGTAGCTTTAGCTGAACACTGTGCAGAGGTCTCACTACACTAACTTGTAGTTTTAGCTGAACACTGTGAGGAGGACGCACTACACTAACTTGTAGCTTTAGCTGAACACTGTGCAGAGGTTGCACTACACTAACTTGTTGTTTTAGCTGAACACTGTGAGGACGCACTACCCTAACTTGTAGCTTTAGCTGAACACTGTGCAGAGGTCACACTAAACTAACTTGTAGCTTTAGCTGAACACTGTGAGGAGGACGCACTACCCTAACTTGTAGCTTTAGCTGAACACTGTGCACTACACTAACTTGTAGTTTTAGCTGAACACTGTGCAGAGGTCACACTAAACTAACTTGTAGCTTTAACTGAACACTGTGAGGAGGACGCACTACACTAACTGTAAATAGTCTAGCTGCCTGACTGTGGTACTAATAGGATCAAAAGAACACCGGCAATTTTCTTCAGGTAGCTGTAAATACTGTAACAAGACAAGCCTGCCTGTCAGTAGGAGGATAACAGGAACGGATCTAGCTAAACTGAATACAGTGTATATATATATTTATATACAACACCTGGGATGCATATATATACACAATAGACTGTAAGTGCAGCTAACTCACTGACTGTCCTGCCTAATCTAGCTAACTCAAATGAAATGACACTGTCTCTCTCTCTGTCTATCTCTCTAAGCACGCCGGAACACACTACACAGGGCCGCCGTGCAGGCGGCCTTATATAGTGTGGGGCGTGTTCTAAACCCCCTGAGCCATAATTGGCCAAAGCCGTCCTGGCTTTGGCCAATTACAGCTCTCTCTACCGACGGCGCTGTGATTGGCCAAGCATGCGGGTCTTAGTGTCTGCTTGGCCAATCATTAGCCAGCAATGCACTGCGATGCCGCAGTGAATTATGGGCCGTGACGTGCCACACGAATTTGGCACGAACGGCCCATATCGTTCGCAATTCGACGAACGATCGAACAGCCGATGTTCGAGTCGAGCATGGGTTCGACTTGAACACGAAGCTCATCCCTATTCAGCAGTAGGGATAGGCCGAATGGACCCCTGTTCGGTTCGAAACAAAACTTTCGAACACCCCGAAAGTTCGGACCAAAATAACAAACCCTATTAAAGTCAATGGGACCCAAACGTCAAAAATCAAAAGTGCCCATTTTGAGGGCTTATATGCAAGTAATTGGGCATACAATGGTTATAGGGGTCTGGATCCTGCCCTAGGGGACATGTAACAATAAAAAAAGGTTTGTGAAAAACATTATTTTTAAATGAGCAGTGATTTTTAGATTTTTAAAGTGAAAGCCTAAAAATGAAAAATTCCTTTGAATATAGTGCCTGGGGGATCCCCTTAGTCTACTGTCTAAGAGGGAGAGCGTCCCCAGTCAGCTCCTGCAGGTGATTACTCCCCCTCTCTCTCTGCTCGCTGACACTGCATAATGCGAGCACTCACACAACCACGGCCGCCCAATCTGCTCCTTCCCCTGCATCCTCATTGGCAGGGAGAAGAGCAAGTTGCAGGAAGGACTCCACCAGGACTCTCAGTTACTGAAAAAACGGACTGATTTCTCCCATCCTTAGGGCAGGAGAACCAGCCTGTAAATTCCAAGAGATGCCAGACCATTGCTGTCAATAGCAGGGGCAGAACAGCAAGAGGAGGCTGGGGAACCCCACAGTGGTAGAACACCAGGGCCCGGTGGCAAGACAACCTTTGCAAGCCTGATAGTTCTCCCACTGCTTTGGACCCTTATATTTTCTTGGTATGCTGGTGACATATATCTCTTGTTTTCTGTCACCCTAAGGGGGCCCCAATACAGTAGGAAGGGAGCTCACTGCAGAACATGTGAAAGGGCCATTGTGGGATCGTAGTAAAGGGCCCCAAGATACATGTATAAGGCTGACCGCAGGTCAGCCTGTTTTTGTAGGCGGAGTCAGGCTGCCTCTGCCTCCTTCCCTTGTGGTCGTAGGCTCTCGTACAGTAGGCGCGTCATTCCCGGGGCGACTCTGACGTCACTTCCGGGTTCGGAGCAACAGGCGCTCGTGTGGTGCCTCGCTTCTCAGCTATTGCGTTGACAGCGCTGTCCGGAGCCTCTGGCTCGGCAGAGGTGGAATGGTTTTCCACATTGCAGCAGGGTGCTCAGGATTCTGTTTGGTGGTTCCCAGGCTGTTCAGGTATGTATTGTAGGTTTAGTTAGATTTGACACTTCTGCTGGTTACTCATCACGTCTATGGGTTTCTACAGATTGAGGTTTCGTTTTAATTGGCTGGTTCTGTGACAAGTCTCCTTTTCTGTTCTCACGCAGCATATCGTTCCTTAGGCAGGTCACGTTTTTTCTTATTCATGTTACGTTTCTCATGCAATTTACGTTTCTCATGCAATTTGCGTTTCTCATGTAATTTACGTTCTTTCATGCAATTTACGTTTCTTTCATGCAATTTACGTTTCATTCATGCAATTTACGTTTCATTCATGTAATTTACATTTCATTCATGCAATTTAGGTTTCATTATGCAATTTACGTTTCATTCATGCAATTTACGTTTTTCTCATGCAAGGTATGTTTCTCATACAGTGTACGTTTCTCGTGCAACTTATGTTTCGCGTAAAATTTACATTTTTCTCGTGCAATTTTATTTCTAGTAGGATTTACGTTTTTCAAGCATTCTACACTTCTCATGCTTTTGGCATTTTTCGGGTCATTCCTGTTTTCGTGCTACTCATGTTTTCTCGTACTATGTTCTATTTTCTCATGCGATTTACGTTTTCTCGTGCAAATTACGTTTTCTCGTGATTGGTGTAATCGCGTGGTTTTTCACAATTTCTCATGCTATTTGCTTTTTCCCATAGGAGTTTTTTTCATGCGATTTGCTTTCACATGTTTTTGCATTTTCTCTTGCGATGTACGCTTCTCATGCAATTTTTTTTCTCATACGGTTTTTTTCTCGGGTGTTTCATGTTCTCGGGCTATTTTATTTATTTTTTCAAGCTATTTACATTTTCATGCAGGTTGTATTATTCTTGCAGCCACGTTCTCATGCTGCCCACGTTCTCACATAACTCTTGTTTTTAATTCACTCACTCATATTAGATTTCATTCTTCATGCAGCTTGCGTTTCTCTGACAACTCAAGTTGCTCGAACAAGTCCTGTGCTGCTTCCAGTTGCTGGGGTTCCTTTATTTTATCTGGTTTGACTTTCACTGTTTATGGTTCCACGGGTTTTCTGTCACATCTTCATGGTTAGTTTGGCATCTCCACTGAAGTTACCTGTCACGTGTTCAGGTTCACGTGGATTGAGTTGATCGTTTCTAATTGGCTTGTACAGTGGCAAGTCTCCTCGTCCGTATCACATACGTACACCTCAATTTTCATCTTTTGTGTTACATGTTACTATCTTCATCACTGGCCTGACACGTTTTCAGGTTTCAAGGCCTGAGTTTACGTTTTTAATTTGCCTATGACCGGCATGCTCTGTCCTGTTTTTACAATGTTTTTTTTTTGGGGGGGGGGGTGGCGACCATTATTCACAGGTAAGTCATGGGGTCGGTTGTTTTAATTCTTTGTTTTGTCAAGTTTTATTTGTTGGTTGCAGGTCATGTCGCAAGCAGCGGATATTGGGGATTTCGCTTCCATCTCGCCTTCTTCAGCAAGGGTGTCGGAGCATGGCAGCGTACCCTCCCTCAGAACCTGGACTGTTCCTAGACTGATAGCAGAACTCCAGCGTAGGGGGATTTCATACCCGGCATCGGCCCATGAAAGTCCAGCTTTTTAGGTTGCTGTCCCCTTGTACGTCGGATACAAGTGCGGAGCAAGTTACCCTACGGACTGTGGCTGCTTCCTTGGCTGAAATCCACACTACCCTTAGTTCCCTGGCTACGTCCTGCCAAGAGTTGCGCAATAGGGTGGAGGTTTTGGAGAGTCAGCCGAGTTCAGCTACTGCAGCAGCTGCCTGCCCGGTGGCTTTAGAAGATTCCGGGACCCCCTCGGTACCTGGGCCGGTACCGGTAGGTCCAGATAGTTTTTTGTGTGCTCCCCCTGTCACCCCAGCACATTTTATCCTGGGTAATATTAAGAAGGACATCCTGGAGGGGAAGGATGTCAACCTGGCATCCCTGTTAATTGCTGCCCATGACGTTGCGGACAACAGGTCCTACACTTGCGGGGATGTTTCGGTGGTGGTGAAGACCAGTGATCACAGGCTTAATCGCAAGTTGTCCACCCCTGAGTTTGTCTTGGCCTTTAGTCTCTACAGAGATATAATTTGCTCTGTGACTCCACTTAGGAGGGAGGAGTTGGACCTGTACCTATATACAGTGGTCGAGTTAGGCCACAAGTATGGGGGGTCCAACTTTTATGATTATCACCGGTCTTTTGCCACTAAAGCTGCGGCCCGTTTTGCTCAATTTCAGGTGGTGACGGTTTGGAGCAACATAGATACTGAATTATTTTGCCGGCATTTCGCCGGGCTCAGGTCTCCGGTATGTGCGACTTGTCAGTCGTCTACGCACACAGCATACTGGTGCCCCAATTTAGAGGTTCCGGCACTACCTAGTACGTCCAGGGGGTCAGGTATGATGCTCCCTTCCTCAGGCTATCCGGCAACATTGGATAAGTTAGGCCGTCCTATTCATTTTCTGGGAAAATCCCAGATTTGCAATAACTACAACCTTGGGGTATGCAATTACAGTCAATGCCGGTTGCTGCATATCTGTACCGGGTGTTTTAGGGCTCACCCTAAGTCAGCCTGTTCACTTAAGCAGAATAAAACATCATGACTAAGCCGTATCAACGTACCTTTTTTGCAGGAGTGTTTAGCTGCCCACCTGTCACCTTCTTGGAGCTTTTTTTTGGCTAAGGGTTTCACTGAGGGTTTCCACACAGGGTTTGTCTCCCTACCATCTGATAGTTTTGAGTGTGAGAACCTTAGGTCATCTTCTATAGATACTGAAGCGGTAGATTTGTTACTACAGTCAGAACTTGAAAAGGGGTTTGTCATCGGGCCATTCACGTCACCACCCTTTCGGGTATGGAGGGTCAACCCACTGGGGCTTGTTAGAGGGAAATTTTCCAATAAACTATGTTTAATCTATGACTTGTCTGCCCCTCATTGTTTACATATTGCTAGCCTCAACTCTTTCATCCCTTCGGAAGAATTTTCCCCTAAATATGCTTCGGTGGATCAAGCGATTCAGTCTATCATTGAGGTGGGCACAGGCGCTTGGTTGTCCAAAGCGGATATTGCGGATGCTTTTAAGCTTCTGCCTATTCTACCGTCTCTCTGGCAGTGGCATGGTATCAAATGGAAAGGTGTTTACTATTTTGCCACCAAGCTTACGTTTGGGTCCAAAAGTAGCCCTTGGTTGTTCAACTCTTTTGCTCAGACTCTTAGCTGGATCCTCACGTACAGGGAGAATTGTCACAAGGTGATTCATTATTTAGACAATTTTCTCCTCATTGAAGGTGGTGATCAGGTCCCCTCTGACCTTCTAAAACTTACTTTACTTTTCTCTGCACTTTACATCCCGCTTGCAGTCAAAAAGATGGAGGGTCCAGTTACCAGAATTACGTTCCTGGGTATCACGCTTGATACGCAATCCATGCAGGCCAGTCTTCCCACAGACAAGCTCGTGAGAATCAGAGATCGCATTCATGCGTTTACAGTCTCCCGAGTCTGTATCAGGGTTGAATTACAGTCACTCATCGGCATGTTACATTTTGCTATGAGGATCATTCCCCAGGGGAGAGCTATCATTTCTAGATTATTATCATTATTGCCTTCGGCCCCCAACTCTGATGCTCAGGTGTTCCTGGATCCTTCCGCGCTCTCTGACCTTCAGATGTGGGATGAGTTCCTTCAGCATTGGAATGGGGTCGCTATGTTTATCCCGGCTGAGTCTAATTCCTCCCCCCAATTTTTCACAGACTCAGCAGCCACCAAGGGCTATGCAGCCATTTTTGGCTCACATTGGATGGCAGGATCTTGGTCGGATGAGGTTTTGGAAATTCCTCGGTTTACTGAGACTTCGGCCTTGTTCGAAGTGTATCCCATAATGGCAGCAGCTCAGGTGTGGGGGCATATATGGGCAGGACAGAGGGTGTTTTTTTCTACTGATAATTAAGCAATCTCTGAGATTATCAATAGTGGCAGATCCAGATCCTTGCTGATCATGAGATTTGTGCGTAGGCTCATTTGGTTATCCCTTCATTTCAACTTTCACATCCATTGTAGATTCATCAATGGTATAGATAATATAGCTGCCGAAGCTTTATCCCGGTTTAATTTCCCGTTATTTTTTCAGCAGATCCCGGACGCAGACGCCTACGCCACGCCTTCTCCACAGTTCCAGCAATTGGTGATGGATTAGTCTCTCATTGGGTTGAAGCGGCTAATTTAATCAATAGTTCTTTATGTTTGAATACCAGGAAGGCGTATGCCACAGCTTGGAGGGTCTTCCAGGCCTTCCAGGCAAGATTCCCTAGCTTTGACAGTTATAATATCCAGTACCTTCTTGCTTTTACCGCTTTTTGCCACTCTCAACTCAAACTGGCCCATAGTACTATCAGGACGTATCTGGCTGGCATTCAACATTTCATGTTTTTAGAAGACCCCAATAGGCCCTCTGTCACGCTCAGTAGACTTCCCATAAACTGGTCACATTTTCCAGGACATGTCCGATATTCTCACTAGATCTCCTTTTGGGTGGTTACCCAGCTTGGTGCTTAAGGCAGCGATTTATGTGGCCTTTTTCGGTTTTCTGAGGCCAGGGGAATTTACGCATTCTGGTACAGGGTCTCGCATACTTCTGGCCAATCAGTTGGTCAGGCACCCAGGCTATTTTTGTTTGCATTGTCATGCATGCAAGACACTGCAAACAGGAGGCGGTATGGACATTAGGTTCTTTGAGACCGGGAAGGCATGGGGCCCGGTTTCAGTGTTAGATCAGCTAGTCAGTGCTACGGCTGATAAACCCAGGGATGGGCCTCTGTTGCCCTTCCCTTGTGCTCCCCTTTCTGCAGCTCAATTCACTTTACATTGTCGCATCCTTTTGGCTAATCTGGGTCTGGACCCTAAGGCGTACTCTGGTCATTCATTTAGTATAGGAGCGGCTTCTGCGACTTCACGCCAAGGGGTCCCTGCTCATATCATTAAGAAATTAGGCAGGTGGAGGTCAGCTTGTTTTTCTAGGTATATTCCAGATCCTTTTTTGGAGATGTCGCAGGCATTTGTCAATTTGGCTGATTGAATGTGATTTAGTGTGTAATAAACTTTTGTTAAGCTTTCATCCTACTGTATTATTTTTGCCCCCTTTTAGGCATACTGACCATGTGACCCCGGCACACCTCAGGTCAATGTTCTTTGTTGTCTCTTTGTTTTTTTTCCTTCACTATAACAGGTTGACTCCGAGTACAAGTATAAGGCTGACCGCAGGTCAGCCTGTTTTTGTAGGTGGAGTCAGGCTGCATAAAGCCTCTGCCTCCTTCCCTTGTGGTCGTAGGCTCTCATACCCCACCCACCCATTCCCTTTTTCTTTACTTTTCATTTCATTTTTCATTTAATTTCATTTCATTTCATACTTGGGTGTGCCCCCTTTTAGGCATACTGACCACGTGACCCCGGCACACCTCAGGTCAATGTTCTTTGTTGTCTTTGTTTTTTTTCCTTCACTATCACAGGTTGACTCTGATTACAAATATATATATAATTGCATTTTATAGTCGCCCCCTACTTTTGTCCCTGTCCCCCCATGTGCCCCCCCTAAATATGAAATCTGGAGACGCCACTGTTCTGGTGTCACTTTGACTTTGTATAGAAGTAACGGTGTGTAAAAATTGGTCTTTGGGTGTCGGTGGCACCTTATCACCGTAACCCTATAGAGGTAATCTTGATGAAAGCAAGAATTGGCCTTGCTGTAAAAAATTGCAATGATATGCACCTGTGAATCAGGTGCAGAAAAATTGGTCTTTGGGTGTCGGTGGCACTTTCCCACCGTAACCCTATAGAGGTACTCTTGATTAAAGCAAGAATTGGCCTTGCTGTAAAAAATTGCAACGATTTGCACCTGTCAAACAGGTGCAGAACAATTACTCTTTGGGTGTCGGGGGCGCCTTCCCACCATAACCCTATAGAGGTGCTTTTGATGAAGGCAAAAAAAAATTGCAATGATATGGTTGGTGTTTTTGCCACGTTTGATGTGCCTGAGAGGAAGTTTGCAGATAGCAACAGTGCGATCTGCTGCAGATGTGCTGAAAAAGGCCCAGACAGCTGAGCTTTGGGGAGTGGGCCCGGATATAACAGCTGCAGAATGTGATGGAATAGGGTGGCTGCTCTCTACTCTTTCTTGATGTCAGCCTCCTTGGGGTTCAGCCGCCTCACCTTCAGTTTCCTCCTCTGCTCTATCTGGCACCCAAGTCGCATCAGTGGCCTCATCATCATCATCTCCATCTCCTCCATCTTCATCATTACAACTGGAGACAACTTGGCTGCCACTTGGGGAACATGAATGCCAATTTGTCTACCAGTGTTCCTCCCTCTCTCTAGGCTCATGTTCCTGTCACCCTCAACCTCAGAACCAACTTCTGAATCAAGTAATGCCTGGGCATCATCAAGGAGCAAGTGGCTGATGTTGTGTGTCAAATAACTCAGCTGACTCCTCAATGGCTAATGTTGGGGCTATGGCAGGAATAGATGTGGACAAGAAGTCAGGTTTATCCACTCTGGCAACTGCAGGGGACTGCACACTTGTCTCTGCTTGTGTGACAGAGGATGAGGAGGATGAGGAAGGTTTAGTAAGTGAGTCCACCACCTCCTCTGCATGCTGTGGCTGGATAGCATGGGCAAACGCACTAAACAGAGGAAATGATGCCCTGCCTGAGGACTGACCACCCACGTCCACCTTTGCCTGTGGATACATTTGTTACTGGCCCCCTTACAGTGCCAAGGGAATGTCTGCCTCTCCTTGTTGTCCTCCCAGACATTATTGGGAGGGAGGGGGCGGTGCTTATAAGCAAATAAAAAGAAGAAGTTGAAATCTGTACGTAGGTGCACTTTAATCAATGTAAAGAGGTGTTTGGTGCACTTTAATTTGATTACTCACACTACACAGACACACTCCACTATAATATACTGCAATATAATGCGCCAAACTTACAGTAATGCACACAGAACTATATGGCGTTAAACTGGCAGTAACGCACACAGAACTATATGGCGTTAAACTGTCAGTAACGCACACAGAAGTAAATGGCGTTAAACTGGCAGTAACACACAAAACTAAATTACGTTAAACTGGCAGTAACGAACACAGAACTATTTGGTGTTAAACTGGCAGTAACGCACACAGAACTATATAGCATTAAACTGGCAGTAACGCACACAGTACTATATGGCGTTAAACTGGCAGTAACGCACACAGAACTATATGGCGTTAAACCGGCTGTAGCACACACAGAACTATGTGGTGTTTAACTGGCAGTAAAGCACACAAAACTTTATGGCGTTAAACTGGCAGCAACACACACTTAACTATATGGTGTTAGACCCTTCCTTTTTGACCCTTCCCACTTGGTGAAAATGGGCATGGTTTTAGTGAAATAGTGGGCGTGGCTCTAAGGTGGTGTGGTTAGTGTCTGAGATGAACGAGGGATAGAGGGAGAGGGAGAGAGGGATGGAGGGACAGCAGGCCCAGATCCTACACAACACTAGAAATATGTGTATTCTAGAAAGTTTAACAATCAGCAGATAAATATACTCCAAGCACCTGGTGTTAGCACTTCAATAATCCCGGCACCATGGTTGTTATGGTGTCAGGATGATTGAAGTGCATTATTTCTATTATTACATTGTAATATAAAATGAAATCATTCAACTCACCATAATGCCATCAGGTGTCCCCAGCGGAGTCCGTCCATACATCAGGTGCCCCCAGCAGGGTTCCTCCTTACATGCAGCCTGTGTCACATCAAATGCAGCCTGTGTCACATCAAATGCAGCCTGTGTCACATCAAATGCAGCCTATGTCACATAAAATGCAGCCTGTGTCCCATAAAATGCAGCCTGTGTCACATAAGTCGCAGCTTGTGTCACATAAAATGCAGCTTGTGTCCCATCAAATGCAGCCTGTGTCACATAAAATGCAGCCTGTGTCCCATCAAATGCAGCCTATGTCATATAAAATGCAGCTTGTGTCACATAAAATGCAGCCTGTGTCACATAAAATGTAGCTTGTGTCCCATCAAATGCAGCTTGTGTCACATAAAATGCAGCTTGTGTCCCATCAAATGCAGCCCGTGTCACATAAAATGCAGCCTATGTCCCATGAAATGCAGCCTGTGTCACATCAAATGCAGCCTATGTCACATAAAATGCAGCTTGTGTCACATAAAATGCAGCCTGTGTCACATAAAATGTAGCTTGTGTCCCATCAAATGCAGCCTGTGTCCCATCAAATGCAGCCTGTGTGACATAAAATGCAGCCTGTGTCATATAAAATGCAGCTTGGGCCCCATCAAATGCAGCCTGTGTCACATAAAATGCAGCCTGTGTCCCATCAAATGCAGCCTGTGTCACATCAAATGCAGCCTATGTCCCATCAAATGCAATCTGTGTCACATAAAATGCAGCTTGTGTCCCATCAAATGCAGCCTGTGTGACATAAAATGCAGCCTGTGTCACATCAAATGCAGCCTGTGTCACATCAAATGCAGCCTATGTCACATAAAATGCAGCTTGTGTCCCATCAAATGCAGTCTGTGTCCCATCAAATGCAGCCTGTGTGACATAAAATGCAGCCTGTGTCACATAAAATGCAGCCTGTGTCACATAAAATGCAGCTTGTGTCATATAAAATGCAGCTTGGGCCCCATCAAATGCAGCCTGTGTCACATAAAATGCAGCCTGTGTCCCATCAAATGCAGCCTGTGTCACATCAAATGCAGCCTATGTCACATACAATGCAGCCTGTGTCACATAAAATGCAGCTTGTGTCCCATCAAATGCAGCCTGTGTGACATAAAATGCAGCCTGTGTCACATAAAATGCAGCTTGTGTCCCATCAAATGCAGCCTGTGTGACATAAAATGCAGCTTGTGTCACATAAAATGCAGCCTGTGTGCCATCAAATGCAGCCTGTGTCCCATCAAATGCAGCCTGTGTCCCATCAAATGCAGCCTGTGTCACATAAAATGCAGCTTGTGTTCCATCAAATGCAGCCTGTGTACCATCAAGTGCAGCCTGTGTGCCATCAAATGCAGCCTGTGTCACATAAAATGCAGCCCGTGTCACATAAAATGCAGCCTGTGTCCCATAAAATGCAGCTTGTGTCCCATCAAATGCAGCCTGTGTCCCATCAAATGCAGCCTATGTCCCATCAAATGCAGCCTGTGTGACATAAAATGCAGCCTGTGTCACATAAAATGCAGCCTGTGTCACATAAAATGCAGCTTGTGTCATATAAAATGCAGCTTGGGCCCCATCAAATGCAGCCTGTGTCACATAAAATGCAGCCTGTGTCCCATCAAATGCAGCCTGTGTCACATCAAATGCAGCCTATGTCACATAAAATGCAGCCTGTGTCACATAAAATGCAGCTTGTGTCCCATCAAATGCAGCCTGTGTCACATAAAATGCAGCTTGTGTCACATCAAATGCAGCCTATGTCACATAAAATGCAGCTTGTGTCCCATCAAATGCAGCCTGTGTGCCATCAAATGCAGCCTGTGTCCCATCAAATGCAGCCTGTGTCACATAAAATGCAGCTTGTGTTCCATCAAATGCAGCCTGTGTACCATCAAATGCAGCCTGTGTCCCATCAAATGCAGCCTGTGTCCCATCAAATGCAGCCTATGTCACATAAAATGCAGCCTGTGTCACATAAAATGCAGCTTGTGTCACATAAAATGCAGCCTGTGTCACATAAAATGAAGCTTGTGTCCCATCAAATGCAGCCTGTGTGACATAAAATGCAGCCTGTGTCTCATCAAATGCAGCCTGTGTCACATCAAATGCAGCCTATGTCACATGAAATTCAGCTTGTGTCCCATCAAATGCAGCCTGTGTGCCATCAAATGCAGCCTGTGTCCCATCAAATACAGCCTGTGTCACATCAAATGCAGCCTATGTCACATAAAATGCAGCTTGTGCCCCATCAAATGCAGCCTGTGTGCCATCAAATGCAGCCTGTGTGACATAAAATGCAGCCTGTGTCACATAAAATGCAGCCTGTGTCCCATAAAATGCAGCTTGTGTCCCATAAAATGCAGCCTGTGTCACATAAAATGCAGCCTGTGTCACATAAAATGCAGCTTGTGTCCCATCAAATACAGTCTGTGCCACATAAAATGCAGCCTGTGTCACATCAAATGCAGCCTATGTCACATAAAATGCAGCCTGTGTCACATAAAATGCAGCTTGTGTCACATAAAATGCAGCTTGTGTCACATAAAATGCAGCCTCTGTCACATAAAATGCAGCTTGTGTCCCATCAAATGCAGCCTGTGTCCCATCAAATGCAGCCTGTGTGACAAAAAATGCAGCCTGTGTCCCATAAAATGCAGCCTGTGTCCCATAAAATGCAGCTTGCGTCACATAAAATTCAGCTTGTGTCCCATCAAATGCAGCCTGTGTCCCATTAAATGCATCCTGTGTCCCATTAAATGCAGCCTGTGTCCCATTAAATGCAGCCTGTGTCCCATTAAATGCAGCCTGTGTCCCATTAAATGCATCCTGGGTCCCATTAAATGCAGCGGCGTGTCCCATTAAATGCAGCCGTGTGTCCCATTAAATGCAGCGGTGTGTCCCATTAAATGCATCTGTGTGTCCCATTAAATGCAGCCTGTGTACCATTAAATGCAGCCTGTGTCCCATCAAACCCCCACGCCCCACCCCCTTCTCCTTGGGAGCACAGCGGTACTTACCTTGCTGTGTTGTCCTCTCCTGCGGTGTCTTCTTCCACTGGCAGCAGCGAAGGAGGAGTCCGCTCCTCATACTTCCAGTTTTCTCTCTCTCAGGCACAATGCGAGAGAGAAAACAGGAAGTGACATCTAACTTAGATGTCAATCAAACCGCCCGGCTGTAGTAATAGATACTACGAGTGGCGGGCGGTAGCTACTCGGCGCTTCAGAAAGTGCCGAAAAGCAAGACAAAAGTCTGCAAATGAAGCGCCGCGTCTGCAATCTCTTTTTTGTATTTTTTTTTTTTAAAGGGCCACTTTTAATTTTTTATTTTTTATTTTTGTGACTGCTTGGAGGGGGGGGGGCAGCGCCCGTGCGCCCCCTATGGATGGGCCGCCACTGGTCACTACACTGACACTATTTGAACTGTCCCTACTCTAGCTATACACTAATGTAAAGATTACTGACATGGTCTCACTACACTACACTGAAACTATATGAGCTGTCCCTACTCCACACTATGTATGTATGAATGACATGGTCTCACTATACACTAAAGTGAAACTATCTGAGCTGTCCCTACTCTAGCTGCACACTATGCAAAGCTGAATGATGGTCCTCCTCACTACATTCACACTATCCCTAGACTGACACTAAACTAATATTCTACACTGACAATTGAAGCAAAATAGCACAGTATAGCACACTAATGCCTCGTTTCCACTGAGCAGATCGGTTCGGTACGGTACGCTATTTTGGGTGTTTCCATTATGAAAGCGGCCCATACAACCGAACCGAACTGTTCCATTCAGGGTCCTGCTTCAGATGTGGGGCCATAGAAAATGGAACGGTTTGGTTAGGGCGGAGCTACGATACTTTACACTGATTGGTGGACGTGTGACGCCATGACGGCATTTTTTCTAAACCCACGTATGGCCCCTGTCGGTCCCACTTGCAGTGGAAACGCTCGCCTGAATAGGCCGGACCATTCTAGGCCGTCCAAACCGATCCGACCCGAACCGATCCGCTCAGTGGAAACGAGGCATAACTAACTAATAGCACTGAACAGGGCCCTGTTCTATCTCTCTACATGCCGAAATCACACTGAAAATGGTTGCCATTGAAAGAATACTTTTATACTGTGGGGCAGGAATGAGCCATGATTGGATAAAGTCAGGATGACAGTGTCCAATCATGACTCTGACAGTGCTCTGTGCCCTGATTGGCTGAAGCTTTCACTGCTTCAGCCAATCAGGGCTTGCAATGCACTGTTCAGCGGCACAATGCATTTTGGTCGTTTCGGGGGGCCACACAAACGGTCGAACAACCCGTTTGTTCGTCTGTTCACCGAATGTCCAAACAGCGAAAGTTCGGCCCGAACTTTCGAGCCAAACTTAAATACATACAAAACAGCGCTCGCAAATGTATTTGTGTGATATAGTAATCTTCAAACCCAAAATAACCTGTTGCAGCTGCAGAATAAAAGTACTGTACTTTAGTGATATATAACCGAAAAAACTGCGCTAGCAACTTACTAAAAATAAAATGAACTGTGACGAAACCAAAACATAAGTACACTATGAGAAAAGTAGTGAATGTAAAAAAATGTATAAAAAGATTAGATGTACACCTTGCACAACACACCAAGTGCTGAGTGGAATCGTGCACGAATGCACTAACAAAATAAATACCTATAATGTGATGAAGGATAAATCAAAAATATACATGGTATACAAGTGCAACCGCAAAATGATATAAGTACAGTTATCGCTACACTGATACAAAAAATATAAATATATGTGTTCTCATGAATTCGCAATCGCAAATGAAAATGAAGCGAGCCTCTAAAAAAATGCCAAGTGAGATAGTGAAGTTTCACTATCTCACTTGGCATTTTTTTAGAGGCTCTCTTCATTTTCATTTGTGATTGCACTTGTATACCATGTATATTTTTGATTTATCCTTCATCACATTATAGGTATTTATTTTGTTAGTGCATTCGTGCACGATTCCACTCAGCACTTGGTGTGTTGTGCAAGGTGTACATCTAATCTTTTTTTACATTTTTTTACATTCACTACTTTTCTCATAGTGTACTTATGTTTTGGTTTCGTCACAGTTCATTTAATTTTTAGTAAGTTGCTAGCGCAGTTTTTTCGGTTATATTTCGAGCCAAACTGTCTGTTCACCCATCCCTATTCAGCAGGATTGGAAAGAGATAGATCATCAGCAACTTCTATCCTGTCTGATATGAACTGGACTTTTACTGAATCAGAGCACATGTCCAGAGACCCATAAAAGGGTAACCTGGGGCTAGTAAGATGCTAATATCACACAAGTAAATCTGTTGTCTGCTTGGCACTATTGTGCTTTCTTCAAGGGCCCAAACTTTGCCGGACTATGTTTTTTTTCCCATCAATCAGTGACCATTGGAACAAAACTGGGACTATTATAGCAAGTCTTTATATACTGTTACTAGTTAAATGCAGTTCAGATCTGTAAATTACTGTAATGCCGCGTACACACAAGCGGAATTTCCGACAGAAAGAGTCCGATGGGAGCTTTTCATCGTATATTCCGACCGTGTGTATGCCCCATCGGACTTTTTCCGTCGAAAATTCAGACGGACTTAGTTAAAGAACATGTTCAATATTTTTCCGACGGAACAAATTACTATCGGAAAAACCACTCATCTGTACGCTGTTCCAACGCACCAAAAACGATACATGCTCTAAAGCAATTATGAGACGGAAGCTATTGGCTACTGGCTATTGAACTTCCGTTTTCTAATCCCCTTGTACGTGTTGTACATCACCGTGTTCTGGACGGTCGGAATTTGGTGTGACCCTGTATATGCAAGACAGCTTGAGCGGAATTCCGTCGGAACTCCGTCGGAAAAACCTTCAGAGTTTATTCTGATGGCAAAACCAGTCGTGTGTACAGGGCATTGAAATACTGCAGGTGTTTAACCACTTGCCTACCAGACACTTACACCCCCTTCCTGCCCAAGCCATTTTTCAGCTTTCAGAACTGTCGCACTTTGAATGACAATTGCGTGGTCATTCTACACTGTACCCAAACAATTTTTTTATCATTTTCTTCACACAAATAGAGCTTTCTTTTGGTGGTATTTAATCACTGCTGGGTTTTTTTATTTTTTACAAAAAAAGACCAAAAATTTTGAAAAAAATAAGTTTTTTACTTTTTTTCTGTCAGTAAATTTTGTAACTAAGTGATTTTTGGCCTTCACTGATGTTCGCTGATGAGGCGGCACTGATGGGCACTGATAGGCTGAGCTGGTGGGCATTGATGAGGTGGCACTTATGGGCACTGATGAGGCGGCACTTATGGGCACTAATTAGGTGGAACTGATGAGGAGGCACTAATATGCCGAACTTATGGGCACTGATAGGTGGCACTGATATGTGGCACTGATGAGCACTGATAGGCGGCACTGATGGGCACTATTAGGTGGCACTGATGGGCACTAATAGGCGGCACTGGTGGGCACTAATAGGTGGCAGCAGTGGGCACTGATAGGCAGCACTGGTGGGCACTGATAGGTGGCATAAATAGGCGGTACTGATGGGTACTGATGGGCATTGATGGGTGGCACTGATGTGCATTACTGATGTGCATTGATTGACAGCAGCGATGGGCAGTGATGGGTAGCACTAATAGGTGGCACTGATTGCCAGCACTGACTGGCATTGCTAATGGGCACTGATTGGTGGCACTTGTGGGCAGTGGTGGGTACTGATTGCAGCCACTGGTGGGCACTGATAGCTGGCATTGGTGGGCAATGGAGGGCACTGAGTGGTGACACTGTATTGCACTATTGTAATCAGGGCACTGATGATCAGTTCCCTGATTACATTCCTAGATGTCCCCCTGTGAGGAGATGCCACTGATCGGCTCTCCTCTCCTCACACTCTGTCAGTGTGAAGCAAGGAGAGACGATTACCAGCACTTCCTTGTTTACATGTGACCAGCTGTGATTGGACACAGCCGATCACATGGTTAAAGAGCCGGGGATGCGGCTCTTTACAGAGATCGGGGTCACACAGTGTCCTAGCAATGCGGCATGGCCGTGATCGCAGCGCACGAGGGTGGCCATTCTTTGACGGCGTCATATGACGTTGTCCCAGAACGAGAGCCGCACTGCCCCACCATCATTTGACAATGGGTGGGCGGCAAGCAGTTAACCATATCTCTAACATTAACATTATTTTCTTATTGTTTGTATAAATTTACTTGCTAAACCTTTCTAATAACAAATACAAACAAACAGCCATTGTGGTGAGGCTATTGGTCAGTAATTATATACAGAGGGTCTATATGGTTATCTCCCAATCAGACACATGGATAAGTATGCCCATAGACCTTCTGTGTCCATCCTCTTTACATGGGGAATCCCTTTAGTGTGTATATTTTTTATTCATGTTCAGCTACCGGAAGTGCTACCTATAGACATTTTGTGACATCTGTTTTCCATCTTATAATGTTTACTGTTATTGGGTCATATACATGAGTGTATACCTATGGCAAGCTATATGTTAATACAAAGTACAACCCAAATCAGGATGGCTCCTGTTTTGTGCCTTTTGCTACTGGGATAACTTTTGACATACTGGTGTGTTGACATGTATATGTCCTTTTAGACGTTGTATCAAATGTCATATCCTCTTGAATCAAGGACACGTGGATCCTGATGAAGCACTGTATCCATGCGAAACACATTGATCCACCAGACTCTATATGTGCATTATTTTGATTGTATGTTTTTTTTTTGTGTGAAGTGGCACCTATTAAATCTCCATGCTCCAGCCTCCTCTGTTGAAAAATTGGAGGCTCTTTTTACGTAATTTTCTTAAGAATTTTCTCTCACCTACTGATATGAAACATGAAATGAGTCCCAGAAGAAAAAGCTTTTCATTATTCAGCAGTATGGTCACACGGCCACACTGACCAGTGACAGTCCCCTTGCAAAGTCCCACATATAATATGTATGCCTGCTAGTGAAGTCCACCTCATACACCTTCTTGTGATGGTGTGGTAACAATGCTGTAGTGCTCCTGAATTCTGAACAGAGTCGCCACTCTCATGTAAGTTGTGCCTGCTAGCATTTCACTGGGATGAAAAAATGTTGCAGGGGTATCAGCTTTTTTACTTTAACCAAAAATAAAATCTGCTGATAGGTATAAAGTGCATGCACCTAGAGATATCTGCACATATGTGTAGCAGCTTTATGTTCCCCAAGTCTATCCAAATGCTGGGCCCTTCTGACCACACTGAACTCCCTAGTGTCATGGATCTGCAGTAATGTTTGTCTGTCAGCTTACCTCTCCATGTGTTCAGCTTAAGAGTGCAGCCACTCTCGCATGGTGGGGTTTATGTATTCCCTTTATAATCTTTTACATGGTGCGTGGTACCGTTTGGTACAATTTTTAATTTATTCATATATTGTACTTTCTTTGGTGTGGCACCCCTCAGCCACACATACACTAGTTTGCTAAGCGCGAGTCAACTTTTTTTTTCTCTTGCACTTTTGTTGTGTTTGTGTCACAATTCAGGACATTGCAGCTTTATGTCATTTATTTTGTAATATCTTGAAGCGCAATTATTTATTGTTTTTTTAATCTCTTCTCAAAGCATGGCTCCACCCCAGCCCCTATCAGGGAACTCTATATTAACCTGTGCACTGCAAGTCTGCCCTGCTGATCAATATTGTGTGTTTGGTTTCCATGTGCTACTTGCTGTGTGTTCTACGTCTGATTCCAGTTACCGATCTTGGCTTGTTCTTGACTATCCTTACCTGCTTGTTGTCCCAACCTTTGGCTATCTCCTGACTATCCTTACCTGCTTGTTGCCCCGACCATTGGCTATGTCCTATATATATTGAGCAGTGCAGCACTGGACATACAACCAAGTGAAACCAATAAACTAAATAGTACTTAATACATCCAATGTGTATGATGCAAATAATAAAAATCCACCAATGTGTTACTATCAGTCAGTAGATTTGTTGGTGCCAGACTGTAAATTAATAAAAAGTTCAAATAGAGTGAAACAGTCACAAAAGAAGTGTTCAAAATAGTTATGTGGAAAATGTGAAATCTTGATGCGATAATCTACTCGATAGTGCTGCCCGTCACCAAGTGAAAAAGATGGAGGCTTACCAGAAAGCCTGCGACCGCCCTTACTCAGGGGGGTCAGTACAGGCTTAGCAGATCACCGCAAATATGCCGACAGAATGACGACCAATATTCCTCTTTGTTCCTTTCTGGATAGCTTGTTTTTGCTGTCAAATGTCTCCCCCCTGTCTGTTATGAGAGCCGAAAAACTGCATATTCTGTGGGTGGGTCTGTTGTTTGGAGCTTGGTGAATCAGGTTTCTTCAGTGGCCAGTTCCCTTTCTTTATCGTACATCATGAGACACAGAGCCTTAAGTAATTACTTAATGGGTTATAGGCCACCTTCAGGTGTTGACACTGGTAAACCCAATCAAAGGAAGTTTACTCCCTATATAACCCCTCCTCCTTCCAGGAGCACATCAGTTTTTTCGCCAGTGTCTAAGGTGTTGGTTACGAGTGAAGAAGTGCTCTGAGGAGCTCCGGGAGGGATCCATGCTGGAATTAAATTCCTCCATAAAAAGAAGCCAGATCCATCCAAAGTGCCACTGAGGCCTAAAAGGATGGTACCTGGGGCCTTGTATCCAAAGCACAAGGTTTTGCCTGTAACGCCTCTCTTTGTAGGGCTGGACCCCAGGAACCCAGGGCTTAGGTCTTGCTACGTTACTTAAAATTCCTGATGGGGTGCTTGTATATGGCCAAAGGTAGCTGGAACCCCATTTTAGGGACCCAGTCCTTGAAGGTTTCCTAAATGCAGCCGGCCATGATGGGTGAAGGTTGTATTTACCGTTAATTCAGCAAAATCCTGCCGCGAGCATAAGGTAAGAGAAGAAAACTTAGGTATTAAAAACATCTTTGTATTTCTTCCATTAAAGGAAAAAATGTTGTCATGCTTTCACTAGATGGAGTCTATGCACATACCTTACTCTGTTGTCTTCACTGATTAGCTCAGTCCGTGCCTGGCTGCACAGCGTGTGGAGGGAGATTTGCAAGGTAAAGAAATCTGCAAAAAATGTCTTTTTTCTCCTCCTGATGGGACCAGAGGGTTAGGGGGACAGCAGCGCTGCACCCCCCTTACATTAACCCCCCCCCCGCCGTGGGGGATGTGGAGGCCCCGCTATTTTACCGCTTATGTCCCGTACACACGATCGGATTTTCCGACGGAAAATGTGTGATAGGACCTTGTTGTCGGAAATTCCGACCGTGTGTAGGCTCCATCACACATTTTCCATCGGATTTTCCGACACACAAAATTTGAGAGCAGGCTATAAAATTTTCCGACAACAAAATCCGTTGTCGGAAATTCCGATCGTGTGTACACAAATCCGACGGACAAAGTGCCACGCATGCTCAGAATAAATAAAGAGATGAAAGCTATTGGTAGGGATGAGCTTCGAGTTCGAGTCGAACTCATGTTCTACTCGAACATTGGCTGTTCGCAAGTTCGCCGAACAGCGAACAATTTGGGGTGTTCGCGGCAAATTCGAATGCCGCGGAACACCCTTTAAAAGTCTATGGGAGGAATCAAAAGTGCTAATTTTAAAGGCTTATATGCAAGTTATTGTCATAAAAAGTGTTTGGGGACCCGGGTCCTGCCCCAGGGGACATGGATCAATGCAAAAAAAAGTTTTAAAAACGGACGTTTTTTCAGGAGCAGTGATTTTATTAATGCTTAAAGTCAAACAATAAAAGTGTAATATCCCTTTAAATTTCGTACCTGGGGGGTGTGTATAGTATGCCTGTAAAGGGGCGCATGTTTCGTGTTTAGAACAGTCTGACAGCAAAATGACATTTGGAAGGAAAAAACTCATTTAAAACTACCCGCGGCTATTGCATTGCCGACAATACACATAGAAGTTCATTGATAAAAACGGCATGGGAATTCCCCACAGGGGAACCCCGAACCAAAATAAAAAAAAAAAATGATGTGGGGGTCCCCCTAAATTCCATACAAGGCCCTTCAGGTCTGGTATGGATATTAAGGGGAACCCCAGCCAAAATTTAAAAAAAAAATTGACGTGGGGTTCCCCCTAAATTCCATACCAGACCCTTCAGGTCTGGTATGGATTTTAAGGGGAACCCCGCGCCAAAAAAAAAAAAAAAAAACGGCGTGGGGTCCCCCTAAAAATCCATACCAGACCCTTATCCGAGCACGCAACCTGGCAGGCCGCAGGAAAAGAGGGGGGACGAGAGTGCGGCCCCCGCCCCTCCTGAACCGTACCAGGCCACATGCCCTCAACATTGGGAGGGTGCTTTGGGGTAGCCCCCCAAAACACCTTGTCCCCATGTTGATGAGGACAAGGGCCTCATCCTCACAACCGTGGCCGGTGGTTGTGGGGGTCTGCGGGCGGGGGGCTTATCGGAATCTGGAAGCCCCCTTTAACAAGGGGACCCCCAGATCCCGGCCCCCCCCTGTGTGAAATGGTAAGGGGGTACTTACCCCTACCATTTCACTAAAAAACTGTCAAAAATGTTAAAAATGACAAGAGACAGTTTTTGACAATTCCTTTATTTAAATGCTTCTTCTTTCTTCCTTCATCTTCTTCTTCTGGTTCTTCTGGCTCTTCTGGTTCTTCCTCCGGCGTTCTCGTCCAGCATCTTCTCCGCGGCGTCTTCTATCTTCTTCTCCTCGGGCCGCTCCGCACCCATGGCATGAGGGGAGGCTCCCGCTCTTCTCTTCATCTTCTTCTCTTCTTCATCTTCTTCTTCATCTTCTTCTTCATCTCTTCTTCCTTCTTCTCTTCTTCATGTCTTCTGCGGGCCACTCCGCAGCCATGCTGGCATGGAGGGAGGCTCCCGCTGTGTGACGGCGTCTCTTCGTCTGACGGTTCTTAAATAACGGGGGGCGGGGCCACCCGGTGACCCCGCCCCCCTCTGACGCACGGTGACATGACGGGACTTCCCTGTGACGTCACGGGGAATGCCACAGGGAAGTCCCGTCATGTCACCGTGCGTCAGAGGGGGGCGGGGTCACCGGGTGGCCCCGCCCCCCGTTATTTAAGAACCGTCAGACGAAGAGACGCCGTCACACAGCGGGAGCCTCCCTCCATGCCAGCATGGCTGCGGAGCGGCCCACAGAAGACATGAAGAAGAGAAGAAGGAAGAAGAGATGAAGAAGAAGATGAAGAAGAAGATGAAGAAGAGAAGAAGATGAAGAGAAGAGCGGGAGCCTCCCCTCATGCCATGGGTGCGGAGCGGCCCGAGGAGAAGAAGATAGAAGACGCCGCGGAGAAGATGCTGGACGAGAACGCCGGAGGAAGAACCAGAAGAGCCAGAAGAACCAGAAGAAGAAGAAGATGAAGGAAGAAAGAAGAAGCATTTAAATAAAGGAATTGTCAAAAACTGTCTCTTGTCATTTTTAACATTTTTGACAGTTTTTTAGTGAAATGGTAGGGGTAAGTACCCCCTTACCATTTCACACAGGGGGGGGGCCGGGATCTGGGGGTCCCCTTGTTAAAGGGGGCTTCCAGATTCCGATAAGCCCCCCGCCCGCAGACCCCCACAACCACCGGCCACGGTTGTGAGGATGAGGCCCTTGTCCTCATCAACATGGGGACAAGGTGTTTTGGGGGGCTACCCCAAAGCACCCTCCCAATGTTGAGGGCATGTGGCCTGGTACGGTTCAGGAGGGGGGGGGCCGCACTCTCGTCCCCCCCTCTTTTCCTGCGGCCTGCCAGGTTGCGTGCTCGGATAAGGGTCTGGTATGGATTTTTAGGGGGACCCCACGCCGTTTTTTTTTTTTTTTTTGGCGCGGGGTTCCCCTTAAAATCCATACCAGACCTGAAGGGTCTGGTATGGAATTTAGGGGGAACCCCACGTCAATTTTTTTTTTAAATTTTGGCTGGGGTCCCCCTTAATATCCATACCAGACCTGAAGGGCCTTGTATGGAATTTAGGGGGACCCCCCACATCATTTTTTTTTTTTTTATTTTGGTTCGGGGTTCCCCTGTGGGGAATTCCCATGCCGTTTTTATCAATGAACTTCTATGTGTATTGTCGGCAATGCAATAGCCGCGGTAGTTTTAAATGTGTTTTTTCCTTCAAAATGTCATTTTGCTGTCAGACTGTTCTAAACACGGGAAACATGCACCCCTTTACAGGCATACTATAGACACCCCCCAGGTATGAAATTTAAAGGGATATTACACTTTTATTGTTTGACTTTAAGCATTATTAAAATCACTGCTCCTGAAAAAATGGCCGTTTTTAAAACTTTTTTTTGCATTGATTCATGTCCCCTGGGGCAGGACCCAGGTCCCCAAACACTTTTATTGACAATAACTTGCATATTAGCCTTTAAAATTAGCACTTTTGATTATTCATGTTCGTGTCCCATAGACTTTAACGGTGTTCGCGTGTTCGAACGAATTTTTTTCCTGTTCGCATGTTCTGGTGCGAACCGAACAGGGGGGTGTTCGGCTCATCCCTAGCTATTGGCCACTGCCCCGTTTATAGTCCCGACGTACGTGTTTTTACGTCGGATTTTCTGACAACTTTGTGTGACCGTGTGTATGCAAGACAAGTTTGAGCCAACATCCGTCAGAAAAAATCCTAGGATTTTGTTGTCGGAATGTCCGAACAAAGTCCGACCATGTGTACGGGGCATAACAGTTTGTTACTGTGGCTGTATTTTTTCACATGTCTGTGCCTCACTGCAGGAGTCTCTGCCGACCCCCCCCCGTGTTGGGTCTGGGACCCGAAAAATGCTGCGCTCAGGCGCAGGAAACATTTTGAATAAAAAAGGGGGGCAGGATTTTTTGGAGGGGATGGGGCCTAAATGCAGGTGCCGTGAACGTCCATGAGGACGCACGGCAGGCTAATAGCAGATAAATACTACAGCTGTGACAGTCTCTCCTCTGCTGATGAGGAGGAAACAATCTGTGTGAACACAGGGACACACGTGCTGTGGGACACGTATGGGTTGTAAAACTGACATTCCTGATTCAGGAAGGACACTCTTTTTCCAGCACTAGGCTGAACTTTATAGCGGCTTTAAAAGTCATGACTATTTTCAGCGATTTAGTGCAATTTGTATGGCGCCTCTGTTTTTGTACTTAGGACCATGCCTGCCAAAAAAGACACCACAAAAGCCAAAAAAGTAAAGGTTTCACCCCCAGGCATTGGGATCTCAAGCTGTATTTCCACACTGTCATCCTCTCCTGAATTACCAGTTATGGCAACTCAGGGTGAGTCATTGGAACAAATTGATGGTGCAGCTGCCTCTCACATATCAGCACCTGTATACGTGACTGAAGATGCCCTTTCCTCCTCCCTCCAGGGTCTGGAAGAAAGGTTAGCGGCTTTAATCGCATCCTCCATTCAAATGGATAGAAAGCGTACTAGGTCCCCTTCCCCCACTTCAGCTTTGCAAGGGGAACAGTGGGCACACAATGAGGTGTTACGCTTAATTGATCAGGAAAAAAAGCAAACCGATGATTCCTCTGCAGAGGAAACAACGGTGGATGAACCTTTTTCAGCTTCTCAATCTGTGAAATTGCTGATACAATCTCTTACAGAAATGGTTCGTTCCACTTTCATGCTGCCTCTAACATGTCTCATGAAAACTCTGCCTTTTCCTTAGGTTCTTTAAAACCTTAACCCATCCTTTGCATGCGTTTATAGCACATGCATTACTAGAATAGCCTAATTTTGCTGAATGGGATCACCTGGATAAGCATTTTCTCCCTCCTAAAAGGTTTTCAATTCTCTATCCATCTATTTTAAGATGGAAAGTACCAGCAATTGACGCTGCGATTTCCAATGTGAATAATAACTTAACTTGTCCTGTAGACAATGCACAGATGCTTAAGGATCCAACAGATAAAAAGCTGGAATCCCTGCTAAAATCTGCCTTTTCCATAGCAGGTGCCATCACTCAGCCCACAGTCGCTGCGATAGGCGTCTGCCAATCCCTAAAGGACCAATTTAAACAGGTCCTTAGAGAGCTTCCTACACAACAAGCTCGGGATTTGGCTGAACTACCTAAGGCATTATGTTTTGCCATAGATGCCATTAATGATTCTATTCACCAGGCATCCTGCCTTGGGCTTATGCTTGTACATATGTGTAGAATCCTGTGGTTGAAAAATTGGTCAGCTGAAACACCATGTAAAAACCTCCTAACTGGCTCCCCTTTCATGGGGAGCGACTATTTGGAGAAGACTTGGATAAATATATCAAGACAATTTCTAGTGGAAAAAGTACTCTTTTACCAGTCAAAAGAAAATATAAATGCCCTTCATTTAAATGAGCTCTTTCCCCTGAGCCAGGGGCTTCCGCCTCTAGGCAGTGGCAATGGCCTCCGCCGTCAGACTCTAGAGGAAAACCTCAGGATCATACCCAGGCTCAAAAGAAGCTCTGGGGTAGGAAATCTGCAAAACAGAATCCTAAAGCCTCATCATGAAGAGGCAACCCCCCTCACCAAGGTGGGGGGAAGACTTCTGCAATTTTCAGAAGTCTGGAAAAAGGGAAATTCAGGAAAGATGGGTCATCTCCCCGGTAACGCTGGGGTACAAGCTGGAATTTCAGGACCACCGTCTTGCTTCCTGAGGTCAAGCGTTCCCAAAGATCCAAAGAAGAAACAATCTCTGTTTCAGGCACTAGACTGATTAATATCTCAGGGGGTGATCATACAGATCCCCACAAAAGAGCAAGGTCTGGGGTTTTATTCAAATCTTTTTATGGTACCAAAATCAAATGGAGACGTCAGACCCATTGTAGATCTAAGAAAGCTAAATCAATTCCTAAAGATCCGCTCCTTTTGCATGAAGACAATCAGGTTGGTAGTTTCTATCCTTCTAGGAAGACAACCTCTGGCGTCAATCAACATCAGGGATGCATATCCCTATATTTCCTGCTCATCAAGAGCTTCTGCGGTTTGAGTTAGAACAGCAGCATTTCTAATTTATAGCCCTGCCCTTTGGGCTAGCCACAGCATCTCGGATGTTCACCAAGGTGCTGACCCCACCTCTAGCCAGGTTAAGGGCACAGGGCATAACAGTCGTAGCATACCTAGACGATCTATTACTTATAGATCAATCGGTGACTCGTTTGGAGCAAAGTGTACGCACTACAACCAACTGAAAAGTTTGGGTTGGATTCTCAGCCTAGAGAAATCTTCCTTAATACCACTAAAAAGCCTGGAGTACTTGGGTCTGATCATAGACACAGCCCAGGAAACGGTGTGCTTGCCTCAAGCAAAGATCAACTTCATAAGAGAGCTGGTGCAGAGGGTCAGGTCAAATGGCAATCCCTCCATTCGCCTCTGCATGAGGTTGCTAAGAACCATAGTGGCTTCATTCAAATCAGTTCCCTATACCCAGTTCCATTCAAGACTGTTGCAAAACAGTATCCTGTCTGCTTGGAACAAAACAATTCAAGCTCACCACTTGGTGGTTATTAAACCAGAATCTGCTGAAAGGAAAGTCCTTCAGACCAGTTATCTGGAAAGTGGTAACCATGGATGCCAGCCTTTCAGGCTGGAGAGCAGTACTAGAAAAGACAACTGTCCAAGTACAGTGGTCAAGAACCGAAAGAATCTTGCCCATTAATATCCTAGAGATTCGGGCAGTACATCTGGCTCTAAAGGTCTGGACTTTCAGGTTACGGGTTTGTCCTGTCAGGATTCAGTCCGACAATTCCACAGCTGTGGCCTATATCAATCACCAAGGGGGCACCAAAAGTCTCTCAGCACAGAGAGAGGTGAACCATATTCTAATTTGGGCAGAAAGGAATGTTCCATGCCTTTCTGCAATCTTCATTCTGGCAGTAGAGAATTGTCAGGCAGACTACTTAAGTCGCCAGCAGTTATTCCCAGGGGAATGGTCTCTTCACCCGACATATTTTAAGCTGTTTGTCAAAGATGGGAGACTCCGAACGTGGATCTTCTAGCATGCAGGTTCAACACGAAGTTGGTCAACTTCGTGGCCAGAACAAGGGATCCATTCGCATGCGGAACGGATGCGTTGCTGACCCCATGGGATCAGTTTTCACTGATCTATGCATTCCCCCCTATTCAATTGCTGCCTCAACTTCTTTGCAGGATCAAGCTGGAAATAAGGCGGATAATTCTGGTGGCACCAGCATGGCCCAGAAGGTCATGGTATGCAGAAATCGTAGCAATGGCAGTGGAGGGCCCATGGTCCCTCCCACTACGGCCAGATCTGCTCTCTCAAGGACAGATATTCCATCCTTCCTTACGGTCTCTAAATTTAATGGCTTGGCTATTGAAACCCACATACTAAAGAAACGTGGGCTTTCCGGGTCAGTTATATCTACTCTGAATAATGCTAGGAAGGCAGCTTCCAGAACTATATATTATAGAGTCTGGAAGGCTTATGTTTCCTGGTGGGAATCCATGGGTTGGCACCCTCGGAGATATATCATAGGCAATTCTTGCCTTTCTACAACTAGGGGTAGAAATGAAGTTGGCCTTAAGTGCTATTAAAGTCCAAGTCTCAGCTTTATCGGTCTTATTTCAAAGACCACTTGCTACTCATTCTTTAGTCCGGAGCTTTATACAAGGGGTGACGTGGCTTAATCCGCTCGTCAAACCTCCCTTGAACCCTTGGGACTTAACCTTAGTTTTGTCTGTTACAAAAACAGCCATTTGAACCGATACATACATATTCCCCCCGTCCTTCTGACAAGGAAGTTGGTATTTTTGACATTGAACAATGTTGAGGGCATGTGGCCTGGTATGGTTCAGGAGGGGGGGCGCTCTCTCGTCCCCCCCTCTTTTCCTGCGGCCTGCCAGGTTGCGTGCTCGGATAAGGGTCTGGTATGGATTTTTGGGGGGACACCACGCAATTTTTTTATTTTGGCGCGGGGTTCCCCTTAAAGTCCATACCAGACCTGAAAGGTCTGGTATGAATTTTGAGGGGGACCCTCACGCCATTTTTTAAAAATTTTTGGCACGGGGTTTCCCCTAATATCCATACCAGACCTAAAGGGCCTGGTATGGGATTTAGGGGGACCCCTACGCCAGTTTTTTTTAAAATTTTGGTTCAGGGTTCCCCTGTGGGGATATCCCATGCAGTTTTAATCAATGAACTTTTATGTGTATTGTTGGACCGGCAATTCATTATTAGCCGCAAGTAGTTTTAAATGACTTTTTTTCCTTTGAAATGTCATTTTGCTGTCAGACTGTTCTAAACACGGGAAACATGCGCCCCTTTACAGGCATACTATAGACACCCCCCAGGTATGAAATTTAAAGGAATATTACACTTTTATTGTTTCACTTTAAGCATTCATAAAATCACTGCCCCCGAAAAAACGTCCGTTTTTAAAACTTTTTTTTGTATTGATACATGTCCCCTGGGGCAGGACCCGGGTCCCCAAACCCTTTTTAGGACAATACCATGCAAATTAGCCTTTAAAATTAGCACTTTTGATTTTGAACGTTCGAGTCCCATAGACTTCAATGGGGTTCTAACGTTCGTGCAAAGTTTTGGTCCAATCGCAAGTTCTGGTGCGAACCGGGGGGTGTTCGGCTCATCCCTCATCATGACGATTGGTCCTCTCTACTCCCGTGGGCAGAATTCTCTCACAACAAACATGTAAATACCAGTTCTCAGAAGACAACCTTTTTTCACAGTTTATGGAAAACACCCTCAACTCCCTCTTCACATGACCTGTTCTCCTATCCCAGCTTTGGCCACGGCTCGGGAGTCTTTCAATTCCATTTGGCGTGACGCTCATGATTCCCTCTGAGCAGCTGCTGACAAATTCAAAGGCTTTGCCAACCGCCGCAGGTGTAAACCACCTTTTCTACAGCCAGGGGACAAAGTCTGGCTCTCCACCAGGAACATCAAGCTCTGAGTTCCTTCTCTGAAGTTTGCTCCAAGATTCATTGGTCCGTACACTATAACCTCTAAATTGAATTTGGTTTGTTTCAAACTACAGATTCCTAAAAGCCCCAAAATCTCTTCCATGTTGCTCTTCTGAAGCCTTTAGTCCTCAACAAGTTCTCTTGTCCTCTCCCTACCGCTGTCCCGGTCTCTGAAGATAATCAGGAGTACGAGGTTAGTCAAATTCTGGATTCCCGACTCTGTAGAGGCATTCTTCAGTACCTCCTGCATTTGAAAGGGTTTGCTCCTGAGGAGAGGTCTTGGATCACTGCATCTGAGGTCTTTGCGCCTCGTCTGTTGAGGAGGTTTCATCTGAAGTTTCCCTCTAAGCCTGGGCCCAGGTGGGGGAGGGGAGGGGAGGCTTTGTAAGAGGGGGGTACTGTCATGGATCTGCAGTAATGTTTGTCTGTCAGCTTACCTCTCCATGTGTTCAGCTTAAGAGGCCAGCCACTCAGCTTAAGTAATCTCTCCTCAAATGCATGGCTCCACCCCAGCCCCTATCAGGGAACTCTATATTAACCTGTGCACTGCAAGTCAGCCCTGCTGATCAATAGTGTGTGTTTGTGCTACTTGCTGTGTGTTCTATGTCTGATTCCAGTTACCGATCTTGGCTTGTTCTTGACTATCCTTACCTGCTTGTTGCCCCGACCTTTGGCTATCTCCTGACTATCCTTGGTTGTCACAGTTTGCTGATTCCTCTACATCCCTGTAGTCTACTGTGAGCATGAGCTGGGAGGCCCTAGGGGTCACGACCTGGAGCCAGACTGCAGCTAAATTCATCCTCACCACTAGGGGCCTCTGGTGAACACCCACTGGCTCTTAGATTCTGCTCCCTGGGAAATCTCATGCTCTAGCTCCCAGTGTCACCCGTGTCGGTACTACAGAGTAGCTGCTCTGCTGTATCACCTAGAGCTCCATCGGCAGCAGTCAGCCATAGGGTCCACTACATTGCAGTGCACTCCAGACCCCAGTCGGGTGCATCTGTCACATAGACTCAGGTGACCTGGCACCTGGCAGTGTTTAAGCTTTACCACTCACTCCTACCTCCCATTCATTCTTATGTTTTTATTATTTATATAAGTATTTTATTGATTTTCAAGAAGAAAACAAAATATGTTAATACAGGAGGCATATCAATACAGGAAGCATGTCAATCAGTAGACAGAGACATCGAACAACAATCTAGTTCTACATAACCAGAACCTATAAATTTGAGAGATAGTCTTCAAGGGTTCATACTACTTTCTAGGGATTTTGATAAAAAACAAATAAAGTGACTGAGCAGCCATAGACCAGGTTGTATTAGGTAGAAGATCTTGTTATCTCCTCTCCCTACACCCCAAAAGGGATCAAGCTGTGCAGGGGAGGAGAGAGTCAACCCACGTCCAGCAGCCCTATGTCGGTAACAAAAAACCAAGCTAGGCGTCCAATAGAGATATTAACAAAGAAAAAAAAAGAGAACTGGAGGGGATATGCCCCAATATCTGCACTACAGATGTCCATCTATAGGACATTATTACACCGGAACAAGTCCCAAATTAAAATAGGAGAGGGTAAGGAAAAAAGAGGGGGTGGGGGGGAAGAGAAGAGAGAGAGAGAGAGATAGAGAAAAAGAGATTAAGCCTTCTGCCAGTCAGAATTTGAGTAAAGATATTACGATGTGTTTAAGTTAGAGTAGTCGTCCACACCTATGTATTTGGCCCAAGGCTCCCAAGTCTTCCCGAACTGGGCTGAGGTGTCCAATATGGAGCTCACCATCTTCTCTTGGGCCATTATCCAAGATATTTTGCATTTAGCTGCTGCAATGGAGACCTTAGGGAGCTTCCACGCTTTGGCTAAGGTGAGTTTAGCACCTAGTAATATAAAAAATATTAGTTTTTGCAAATACTTCGGAACCCTGGGAATTAGTTGATTAAGCAGGGCCGTCAGGGGAGACTTGGAAATGGTCAGAGCCGTGACTTTAGATATGATTTGAAAAATTTTGTTCCAAAAGCCTCTGATTTTGGGGCAGTCCCACCAAATGTGCATCATGGTGCCCCTCATATGGCACCCTCGGAAGCATAGAGGAGAAACTGAAGGATACATGAGGGAGAGCCGGGAGGGGGTCATGTACCATCTGGTGATGACCTTCAGGCTGGCTTCTATTAGTGAAATATTGAGGATACCCTTGAAGGATCTAAAGAAAGTTTTGTGCCAGGATTCAAGATCCCAAGATTCCTGCGTGTCCTTCTCCCACTCCAGCATGAACGGTGCTTTCTGACCACTCGTAGCAAGCGACGAGTAGATTATGGAGATCCCCCTCCCTCTGCTCTAGGAGTTGTCCACACCATTGTTCATAAGGGGTAAACTGAGGTGGCTCAGGTTTCGAATCCCAAATTGAATGAAGAAAATGTGACAGTTGCTGAAATCTAAACTTCTCTGAGTTGGGGAGGTCCAGGTGCTTATTAATGTAGTGGGCGAGGGAAATAGGTCCAGCTGAGGTAAAGTAGTTCCCGATCCGGTACATCCCCCTGTCTAGCCACTACTTAAATGCTTTGATGTCTAGGCCCGGATGAAATTCCGGGTTAAGGAAGATATGTGTTAAAGGCTGGATTTGTGAGACCAAAGAAGGAGACTTCCTGAGAGTGTCCCAAATCCTCAAGGCATGTGACAGGGAAGGTGATAAGATGGGAGGCCTAGTCTTAGGGGGACACCAGAGGAGAAAATCCAAGGTGAAGGATGGGACTGCCTGCCTCTCCATATCTACCCAATCTGGCTGTTTTAGAATAAACCGTGGATAGCTGAGCAAGCCTAGCTGCTTGGTAATACCAGAAAAAATTAGGGAGACCTAATCCCCCCTTATTTCTCAGGCTATATAATGATCATCTTGCTAAGCGGTGACCAGATTTACCCCAAATAAATTTAACCACTTTACTTTGGAACGCCGCAAGATGATCCTTTCTTATAGCGATCGGGAGCGAGCGAAAGATGTATAAAAGTCTCGGTAGGAGGGTCATTTTGACGGAGTTTATCCTACCCAGCCAGGATAATTGGTGTGGTGACCATTGTTTAAGATCTAATTCTAATTTTTTGTAGATGGGGGGATAATTAGCTTGATATAGTTGTTCAAATTTAGGTGTAAGATTTATACCTAGGTATCTTAGAGAAGACTCACTCCATGAAAAGCGGAATCATTCCTTCAGCTGAGTCACCGGTGACACATTGAGTGCTTGGGACTTAGTGTAGTTAACATGTAACCCTGAGATCTTAGCAAAGTCATCTAGAAGCATTTGTGCATTTTGGGCCCACATCTGACCTCCGCTATGTCCGGGCTGATGCGAATAGCAATTGCCAGTGATTCAATTGCTATCGCAAAAATAAGTGGCGATAGTGGGCACCCCTGGCGAGTCCCTCTCACTATTTTGATGGGGTCTGAATACTGCCTTTGCAATTTGATCCTAGCCTCAGGGTTAGAGTATAGTGATTTAAGTAGCCCAGAGAAATGGGGACCGAAGCCCCACCTTTCCAGAATGGAAAACAGGTAGGACCATGAAACAGAGTCGAAAGCCTTTTGTAGGTCTAACGACAGTAACATTCCTATTTGATCATGACCGCCATCCCAACCAGATTGCAAGATAGAGACAACATCTACTGTTCTTCTGATTTGATCGGGTCCTTGCCATCCGGGGATGAACCCAACTTGGTCTTTATTAATATAAGATCCAATGAAGGACGCCATAATTTTAGTCATTATTTTAAGATCATTATTGATCAAAGATATGGGTCTATAGTTAGTGACCTCGCCTGGATCCTTGTCTGGTTTTGGGATGACGGTTATGAAGGCAGTGTTCATCTGCGAGTCCAGAGGGTCTCCCTTAATTTTAGAGTTAATAAATTTAGCCAAATAAGGTGCTCTGGTGTTTGGAAAAGCTTTATAATATGGTATAGAGAATCCATCTGGACCTGGTGCAGAGTGTTTCTTCAAGTTTTTTATCACAGCTATGACTTCCTCTGCAGTGACTGGGGCTTCTAGTTTATCTCTGTGGTCCGCCGACAGGGTGGGAATCTGTAAATTTTCTAAAAATTTGGTCACTTCATGAGGTCTATTTGCCCACTTGTTCACTATAGAGGTCAGCATAGAATCTATGAAAGGCTACATGATTTTGAGGGGATTCGCCGTGGGTGGTTGACCAGCTATTTTAATTATGGGGAAGGTGTAAGAGTGGATACGTGGAGTGAGTTTGGAGGCCAAGAGAGACCCAGCTTTATCCTTTTGGTGGTATTATTTTGCCCCTTGCCATAGAATGCTTTTTTCTGCCTTAACTGTGAGAGCTAAATTAAGTTTAAGGCGGGCTGGGTCCAGACGGGACATGGGAACACGACATGGATCTATCTTGTGCTCCAGACGAAGTGTTTGAAAGTTCTTTTCAAGAATGTCAATGTCTACCTTTTGAGCTCTTTTAATGCGGGAAGCTATTTGAATTATTTTCCCTTGTATGGTTGCCTTATGGGCCGCCCATAAGGTTTCAGCCGAAACATCAGCAGTATCATTCTGAATAAAGTAGTCAGAAATGGCCTTTTCAATTTCTATTTTCCTAATAGGGTCTGAGAGGATCATTTCATTCAATCTCCAATAAGGGGATTTGGCTTGTGGAGCTCGGTTGTTAATCGCCACACTCAACAAGGAATGATCAGACCAGACCATGTCTATGATCTGTGCTCTTTGAGCTGACGGGATTAAGCCATTTGAGACCAACAGATGGTCCAATCTGGCGTATGATTGGTTTGCATGAGAGTAATGTGTATAATCATTTTTGGTGGGGTTTAGCTCTCTCCAAATGTCTGCGAGGCCTTGTAGGTGAATTAATTTAGCTAACTTGGAACTACTCCTGGTTGGGCGAGTGGATTGGGCGTGAATCTCCGAAGATTGTGGAGCCTTCTAATAGGGGACCTAGCGTTTTGAACATGTTACTGAAAAATATAAGTTGTCCTGCGTTAGGGGCATAATAGGATACCAAGGAGTAGAGGCGACCATCAATAGTTCCTTTTACAAGGACAAACCTCCCCTCTGGGTCCTGCTGTTCCTGCTGCAATGTGAATCTACAATACTTTAAAATGAGGACTGCCACCCCTCTGGTTTTGTCTTCCGCATTAGCCAGATAAAACAGAGGGAACTGGGCGTGTAGGAAACTGGGTTTGTACCGGATCGGGAAGTGTGTTTCCTGAAGAAACAGAATATCTATTTTGCGTGATTTCATATAATCTACTACCTTCCTACGTTTAGAAGGTGAATTTAACCCTTGGGTATTATGAGTCGCTACTCTTAACAGTGTAGACGGTGAATCAGAATTAGCCATGGAGCAGGGGGGGCGGGAGTACCACCAATCTACTGTGACTTACCTGGACCAAGCAGCTATGGGATTCTGAAGTCTGAGCAGGAGTGGAGATCTGTTGCTTTCTGTGTGGGAAAGGGTCATCGGCCAGCAGACGACAGACTGCAAAAAAGAGAAGATATTAGAGAGGAAAGAGGAAAAGGGAAGGGGGGGAGAGGGAAGAAGGGTGGTTCAAACCCGCGAGGGGCTTGAGTGAGCAGTGAGAGCAATGAAGCTCACTACTCAACAATAAAGAAGAGACATCCAATCCCTGCTGACAGGGTGGACTCCTAACCCAGGAAGGAGGCATAACCTAATCCGTGGGGTAGAGGGAGGCGCAAAATAACTGCCCCAACCTCGGCGCACCTTTAAACAAACTGTAAAACTAAAAAACATTATTATCCTGATTTGGGGGCTCAGGAGACCCCAGCAGCCCACCCCCCAACAGTCTGTCCACCCCTCCCGATGAGAAAAAGATGGGAGGGGGGCTCGGACTCCCCAGGAACCAGCCTCGGGGGGATAGGGCCAGACCCACGAACCTAACACATCAGCAGTGAATGTGAGAGAGCAATATGATACTGTAAATAGACTCCGTAAACTTATACCTGGAACTGTAAAGGAGACAATTGAAAAATAAGAGATTAACAATGCACTTTGACCAGACCCCAGTAAATGCTACATTGCCGTTATAACCATGCAAATAGATCCTGGTAGGTAGGTCTATATCAGAATCAATAGGTAAAGTTTTCAACAAAATGGTGAATAAACCAAACAAAAAGGGTTATTGAGCTATGGGAATTTGCGGATGAGAGAAGAAAAAAATTTAAGAAAAAAAAGGGCAAGAGCTTGTCTACTCCAGTGTCTCCCGGAACTCAGATTGGAGACTAAGGAGAAAGTCCTTTTAGAGTGTTACCAACAAAAAAAACCTTGACCCGTGGTGTCATGGAGGTCTGGTTTCTTTGGAGCATTTGTATTTAGGTTTGTCCCAGACAGGCTGAAGAGGGCTCGCTGGTGAGGGGCGTTTGGTAGGACCTGCAGAAGAGTTAGTGAGATCCATCGCTGACTCTTGTGAGATGAGGCGAAGGTCTAGTAGAATACGTTGACCTTCTTGTAAGCTGTGGAAGGAATGCGTCTTGCCCCTATAGTCGAACTTTAGTGCAAATGGGAAGGCCCTTTTATACTTAATGTCACGTTGAGATAAAATAGTAAGTAGGGGTTTCAGGGATCTCCTTTTTTGTATTGTGGTCGGTGAAATGTCAGCGAACACTTGAATGGCATGTCTTCTGCACGTGAGGGGGTGTTGATATCTGCACTTTTTCATCACCTCTTCCTTCACAGAGAAGTAGTGGGGTTTAACCATTATATCCTTGGGCAGGCCGTATTTCCTCGGGGGTCCCAAGGTTCTGCGAGCTCGATCATTCTCCAGCTTGTGCGATGGAATGTCAGGAATAATCTGCCTGAGGAAATCCTGTACCAAAGGTGTGGTGTCCGTGATCGATTCTGGGAGCCCCCTGATTCTAAAGTTCTCCCTTCTAGATCTATTTTCAAGATCATCGATACGAGATAGAGCAATGTCCAGTTGATCTTGTAACACCTGGATGTGGTCAGAGTTCTGTCTGGTTTTAGAAATTGTTTGGTCAAGTTTATCTTCAATAGCTTCCTTCCTTGAGCCAAGGATTTGGAAATCCTCCCTGATATCTCCTGTAATTTTGGCTGCAGTCTGAGCTAAGCCTCTGTCTAATAAAGCTGACAGTTGGGAGAAGAGATCAGGTGCTGAGAGCAGTGTGTGGGAATGTATGTCTGTCAGTACAGGGCCATTATCATTGTGAGGTGAAGCAGGCCTCATGGGAGAGCGCAGGAGATCCTCCATTGACTGTTCAATAAGAGATTCTGTGGATGCAGGGGAGTGAGCCATAGGCATGAGGTTACTCACTGGGGTCCCAGGAGGGTGGATGCCGGTCACTGCGGCATAGGACAGCCTGTCTCCAGGGCTCTCCTCAGCGTTCTGTGGGCTAGTCAGCATGGTGCCCGCCATCTTGGATTCGGCCTGCTCCGCCAAGGCTCTGGACTGCGGCTCAAGGTCTCTCCTGAACGACCCCACGGACATGGGTCTGTGCCCCAGCAATTCCGCCAGCGGATGGGGTGGGTATAGCGGCCCCCAGGGGCCCGGATCCCCCGCTATGTGCGCTGGCTGGTTAAGGCAGCGCGGAGCTCCTGGCTTAAGCGGCCATCTTGGAGCAGACCGCGCATGCGCCTTTCCACCCATTCATTCTTATTGGCCTATTGGTATGGGCTGCCTTACTTGGCCAAATAGAGATGTGTGAGAGGTTGGGCAAGATTCAATACTACCATAAAGTGTTGAAGATCTGGAAATTTGAACAGAATATAGGCGCAGAAAGCTTCCACAGCTATGAGATGCCAGCACTTTATACCCATCAGCAGTCTTTCCTTTGACCCTTAACACTAATTGAACCTCCTCTAATTTATACTTAATTGTCCTTTTTAAAACAGGTATTACTGAGCCAGGTTTGGCATGAAAACTAAGTAGTCTCTGTGCCAAAACCAAGCAATGTGCAGACAGTGTGCCATAGGTAAAAAAAAAAACGTTCCACTACCCATAGAAAATAATCAGCTTCTAGTTGTAATTTCTATAGTCTAGACTTGAAAAAGTAATAAAAGGAGATTCTGATTGTCACAATTATTTTCTATACCATGTGTCATTGTATCTGTTTTGTTTTAGCACAAAGGTTTTTTTTTTTGGTTTTTTTTTCCTTTTCTTTTTTTTGCTGCTTCAGCTTTTACAACGAGAGGGTTTAAATCACCATATTTAGGTCATTTCTTCCCATTATAACATCACATCATGGTAGCAAGGTATAGTATTCTTGTTTTCTTTTAAAAAAAAAAACTTTTATTTTGACATTTCTAATATTAAAAGGGCGAACCCCAGCTACTCCTTAACCCAAATAATATCTTAAATACCCCTATCCCTCCTCCCCCCCGCCCCCCGAATTTACCCCCCCGGTTTTCCCCTCCCACCCCGGTCCCGCAGAAATACCTCCTCTAATATGTGCATCCTCATATAAACTTCTCCGCATACATCCATGTTTTTTTAAAGGCTAACCATTTCGCCCATTTTGTTCCCTCCCGGACTTCCTCTATCTCTGCCGAAGGATCTTCAGCGTCGCCGGCCTCTAAGATATAGATTCCATTGACCCTAATTAGCCAGTCACGAATGTTTGGGCCCTCCATCTCTTGCCATTTTTTTGGTATTAAGCTTTTGGCCGCGTTTAAGAGAATGGGCGTCAAAGAGGCGTTGTACTTGCCCATCCGACCCTCAGTCCCATGAAACAAACATACCCAAGGGTCCTCCCTGATCTCAATCCCCGTTATCTCTTGTATTGTCTTGAGTACTTCTTGCCAGAACCTTTTGATTATTGGACAATCCCACCAGAGGTGGGCCATTGATCCCCTGGCGGAACATCCCCTCCAGCAGTTACCAGGAGATTCTCTTTGCATCTTATTTACCCTGTCTGGCGTCATGTACCATCTGGCTAGGCATTTGAAATTTGACTCTATTGTTCTCACATCTACTGCCGACTTATGTGTTGCGTTAAAGATATTCTGCCATGTTACATCACTTGGTAACAAACCTAGCTCAGACTCCCATTTATTACAATATAACGGCTTTACGCCTACCCCCTCATCCCGCACTATTTTATATAGTTCTTTCGTTTTCTTTGTGATTTTATTTTTCAGAAACAGTTTCTCCATAGGTCTAAGATTCTCCTTATCTCTAATTGAACCTGGTAGACTTTTAATAAAAGATGCCAACTGATTATACCGCCATGTATCGATGTTCATTAGGTCCTTGAGTAGTGATAACTCCTGAAAAGTGACAATTTTGCCGTTTCTTGTAATATCTAATAATTGTGTTTCGTGCTTCCTTATCCAATTCCCTCCCACTTCTCTTAACCCTGGTGGAAAAAACTTGTTTTCCTTTAAATAAATAAGTGGTGAGTTAAATTCCCATGTCTTTTGTTTGTGTAGTTGATCCCAAATCCTTAAAGTGTGACGTGTTATTCTGTGTGTATTTGGACTTAATTCCCTAAAGTGAGGTGGGTTCCAAATTAATTGGTGTATATTTGCCATGCTCAAATCTCTTTCTAATTTCACCCATCTTTTCCCTATTGATTCCTTACCCCATTCCAACATTCGTGAAAGTACTATTGCTCTATAATAATTTTTAAAGTCTGGAAGGGCCAGACCGCCCTGTGATTTATCCCTGCTCAGGACCCTAGAGGCGATCCGTGGCTTCTTATTTTTCCATATAAATTTGGAAATGATATTGTTCAGGGCTCTAAAGAAAGACTGTGCTAGCGGAATTGGAAGTAACTGCATTTTATATAGAATCTTCGGAGCTAGAGTCATCTTAACGGTATTGACTCGACCAAGCCAAGAAATCGGGGAATGCATGCTTTTCTTTGTTTCCTGCTTAATCTCCTCAAGGAGGGGTATAAAATTTAACTGGTATAGTTTCTTAAGGGATTTTGTTAGTGCTATTCCTAGGTAATCTATTTTTTTACACCATGGAAATTGAAAATATTCTTTGAGTTTGGTTACCTCTTGTTTCTCAATGTGGATATTTAGGGCCGCTGATTTACAAAGGTTCACCTTATAATTTGACAGTTCCCCATATCTCCTCAGCGTAGCCAGGAGGTTCGGGAGTCAAATCCTCGGATTCGCGATGTAGAACAGTACGTCATCGGCAAACGCCGAGAGCTTGTGTTCGTCACCTTCCACTACGCATCCGCGTATATCTGAGTTTTTCCTGATTACCGCCAGTAGGGGTTCTAGGGTCAGGACAAACAGGAGAGGGGACAGGGGACATCCCTGTCTAGTTCCGTTTTCCATCCTAACTTCTCTCGAAAATACACCATTTACTTTGACAAATGCAGATGGGGCCTTATATAATGCCTTGATCCAGTTTAACATAGTGTCACCCAATCCGATTGCCCTCAATGTCTTTATCATGAACCCCCAGTCTACTCTGTCGAAGGCTTTCTCTGCGTCCAACGACAGTAGCGACTGGGGGCTCCCCTCACTTTCATCGCGTCTATGACCAATAGTGACCTCACACCGTTATCCCTCCCCTCTCTGCCTGGGATAAAGCCCGTCTGATCTGGGTGTATCCAGTATGTCATTTTGTCCCTCAGTCTATTAGCTAATACCTTGGCGTATAATTTTGTATCAGTATTGAGTAAAGCGATCGGCCTATAGCTCGAACACAGTGAGCTATCTTTCGCCGCTTTAGGAATTAAGGTAATCGATGCCGTCAGTGCTCCTTCACAGAATTCCTCCTGACCCCCTATCTTATTCCATATCTGACAGAGCTTGGGGATCAGGATATCTTTAAATTTTTTATAAAAGTAGGTAGTGAAGCCATCTGGCCCTGGACTTTTTCCAGAGGGAGATGTCTTCAAAGCCCGCTCAATCTCCTCCACCGTAATCAGTTCTTCTAATTCTTTTGCCTCACTGTCCGAGAGACTTGGTAAGCCTGCCTCTTTTAAAAATTCATCTATCATTTCTTCTTTTCCCAGAGTATTAGCCCCACCTTGTTTGACTTTATATAGAGCTGTAAAATATTTCTGGAATTCTTCAGCTATATCTCTAGAAGTATATTTAAATATCCCGTTTTTATTTTGGATCCTCTCTATATAGTTCATATCCCTTTTCTTTTTGACGACTGATGCCAGGCGTTTCCCTACTTTGTTACTCCACCTAAATCTATCTTTTGCGTTTTTATACAGTATGCGTTTAGAATCCAGTTCCATTAGGTCTTTTAGTTCTTCTCTTTTATGGATTAACTGCACTAGGAATAGGTTGTGGCCCCCATTGGCTGATTTATGTAGTTGTTCCAACTGATATATTTCTTCAATTAGTTCTGCCTTCCTTTTTTTCTCCTCTTTTTTCTCTTTGGCTTCCAAAGAAATCAATATGCCCCTTGTGTATGCTTTCATCGCCTCCCATAAGACTGAACCCGAGACCTCTCCGGTATCGTTTATCAGGAGGAAGCCCTCTATTTCTTCCTGTATCTTACTATAGACGATTGGATTGTCTATTAGCTTTTCGTCTAACTGCCATGAAAATGGTGATCTCCGGTATCCGGGCATCGCCACCTTCATCAAAACCGGTGCGTGGTCAGATAGTGTGGTGACGCCTATTTCCGTTTCCTTGACAAAATCAAGTAACCTATGGTCTACCATAAAATAATCAAGCCGAGAATAAGACCCATGTAACGAGGAAAAAAAGGTATAATCTTTGCTCTTTGCGTGTTGTATCCTCCAAGCGTCCATCAAATGGCAGTTGTGCAATTTCTGGCCTACTTTTTTTAATAGTTTCCCACTCATTCTCTGATTACCAACTGTGCTATCCAACGCTGGATCCAAGCAGAAATTCAGGTCTCCTGCCACTATCACCTGCCCTGCCCTGAAATCTGCTAGCTTATTTAAGATGTGTAGCAAAAATTGTGCTGGGTTGTTGTTTGGACAGTAGATGTTCACCAGGGTAAGAACCCTTTCTCCCACTCTAATCTTCAGAAAAAGATAGCGGCCATCCCTATCCTCACATCTTTCTAATAACACAAACCTGGTCCTTCTTGAGAACCCAATTGCCACCCCCTTGGCTCTCTTAATAGGTGAATCGCTATAGAACCAGTTGGGAAAGCACTTAGAGAATAATCTAATGTGTGAGTCCTGTGAGAGATGAGTCTCTTGGAGAAACACTACATCTGCCTTAAGTTGTTCTAATTCTCTCAAGATTTTATGACGTTTAAGGGGGGAATTCAGCCCTTTAACGTTGTAAGTAATACATGAAAACTCTGTCATTTAGCTTTTGAGTATTGCTGCTCATTAGATACACATATTATGTTTTGTACCCTTTTCTTTGATACCTGCCGGACCTTTTCCACTCTCCTCCCCTCCCAGACCTCCCTCCACCCCAAACCCCATTCCCCCCTAACCCCCCCGCCCCTCCCCAAACCCCCCCACCCTCCCCCCTTTCCCCACCTGCCTAGACCTAGCAGTATGTCCGCCGCCGAGAGGTATTGCTTCTCTCGGCATGCGACCGGCCAGACCAATGGGGTGTGACTCTGACGACGGATCACCGCGGTCGCCATGCTCCCCCCCTAGATAGAAAAGGGGGGGGAGGAACATCGCGAGCGGGCGACCAAAAGGCCGCTTGTCACCACATTAGGTGCCCTCCCCCTCCGAACCCACGCTCCCCCCCCACCCCCACTCCCCTCCCCCCCCCCCAAGGTTTCCAGGTGTCTGAACACCAACCGGATTTTCCACCTATTATTTGAACACGGCTGGGACAGGGATCTCCAGATCCTTACAGAAGTCTTGCATATTATCTATGTATTTCAGTCTGAATGTTCTGCCCGCTTTCACTACAATCAGTGAAGTTGGAAATCCCCAGCTATATTTCATATTTGCCTTTCTCAATTCTTCCAGGAGGGGTCGCAACTGCCTTCTCCAGGCCAGAGTCTCTGCCGAAATATCAGTAAAGAACTGGATTTCTACCCCCTCAAATTTTACCGGTTGAGCTTTCCTGAGGTTACTCCAAACTCTTGCTTTATCTTCATAATGATGGAACCTAATAATTACATCTCTAGGTTTATCCTCGCTGACAGTTGGGGGTTTTCTTAATCTATGAACCCTGTCAATCTTCAGCTCTTCATTTGGGTTTCGGTCCAGGATCGGGTTGAAGATGGCTTTCATTTTAGCATGTAAATCTTCACCTTGTTGTTCTGGCAGGGCGCGCAGCCTCAAGTTTTGTCTGCGACTCTGATTTTCTTGCGCTTCTAATTTATAAAAGATGCCCCGTTGGGCCAGTTGTAGATCTTTTACCTGTTGTTTTAAGGTGACTATTTCTCTGCTCTGTTTTTCTGAGACCTCCTCCGCTGATTCTACTCGCTTCAGAAAGTGGCCCATATCGGTTCTAACATTATGAATTTCTGTTTTAATTACCAGTTCCAATTTGGCGAACATCTCTAGAAGCTCTGTTTTAGTTAATGGTATTTCCATGCTGGTATCTTCCATCGTACTTGGGGCTCCGCCTTCTCCCCCAGGTGATCCCTCGTGGGCCCCCTGGCTCTTCACTGCTTCCTTCTTCTTATCTTTCCCACTTTGCTGTTTATTATCTTGAGCTGGGTTTTTAGGGCTTCCCTGATTTGTCTCCTTCAGATACTTCTGGATAGAACTAGAGTTCAAGCTCTCTCTAGGTTGCTTCACCTCCGCTCCCCTTTGAGGGCGCCCTCGCATGTTTATTGTCTTCTATCTTCACCGTTCCCTCCTCCCGCCTGCCTCCTCTAGTCCCTCTCCGTCACCCCCCTCCTCTATACTCTGTGTCTCCCCCCCGGCCTGGCCTTAGTCTTGCCAGACCTGGTGACTACCGTTTTACTTTTGGTCAGGGATAGGGCGGAGTGCTTAAACCTAAGCACTATCGTTACCGACTTAGCTACTTAGCAACTTAGCTATCCGGTCTTATGTCTTTTAATCTCCCTATACTCCTTCAATGTACACATGCAGCGAGGGGACAGAGGGAGACGGAGAGCGGAACTATCCCAAAAAGAAGGAAACGGCCGGCCAGACGAGGCCACCATAAACGGTAACGCCGCCCGCTTGCCTGTCCCCTCCCTTCCCTTTTTTTTTTTTTTTTTTTTACACAGTCTTTGTAATTTTTTGAAGCAGCAGTGATCTTCAGTTTATACAGTCTCTCCTAGGTTAGTGCCTTTCTACTGATTTTAAGACCTTGATTTACACCAGAGCCCATCAAACATTTCTCTCGTGCACGGTTCCACCATTACTTGTTTGTTAGACTCCTTCCCGATCCACAGACTTCCACAATATTGTTACATTTACTTGCCTGAATTCGCCGGGGTTCCCTCATAGGCTTTCCGTCTCTACCTCAGGCTAGTCCCGGTGTCACTGGAGATTGTGGACGTTTCTCCTCTAGGTTGCTGTACGTCCTTCACTCCCGCCGTGCTCTGCGCTTAGAATCCGGTCCACATCCAGCCCTCCAGGGGGTTTTTATGGTGTATCAATGGGAGGGAGGGGAGAGGTGCGGGGCCATCCGGAGACCCTCTAGGGAAGCTGGTGTGTTCCCCTCATCAATCCGAAGGGACAAGGGGAGCGTGGGGGAGAGCCACCCCGCGTGTCCCGACGGCCCGTGGTCTACCGACAGACGCCGCCGCCGCTGTTCTAATTACGGCACGCTGTCAGTTCCTCCTCTCGAGGCAGCTTCGTTCGCCTGAGCTGCTCTGCCGCCCGCTTCCTCGGCTCCGTCATCAGGCCCCTCCCCCCCTATGTGTGCGTCACATCACGCATCTGGCCATCCTCTGGCTGCCATGGATGTATCGGCACAAAGGTTTTCATATCTAGTACGATATAGGAATTTGACCTAACATATTTTTCATCCATCTGCCCTTAGTTTTTTTTCTTTACAGTTGTTGGCAAAAGGTTAACACTAACAAACCATCGTCTTTTTCAGCCTGGCAAACATGTATATCCAGACTTTTCCTGCTCTCACTGCTGAATGCAATCCAAAGTCACATGACATCTATATATTTTTATATTTTTAACACCTATCATGAAATCACATGAATAACTCAATATGACAAACATATGAGCATGAAAGTTGTTTTGTTTTGTAGTGTTCTACCAAAACAATTACCATGGTGAAAAATGTTCTAGGACAACAATAGGAAAAAGATGAACATTCTTAAAAATTAATTAGATGTGACTCCCCTGCAACTGGTACACTGTTGGGGCCTTGGAGTATTCAGTGCATAAAACAAATGCTATTTGCATTCTAAGCACCCATATTCCCCTAGATATCATCATTCTCAATATTTACTCTCACACTGACACCTAACCTTTCCCTCCACATAACCCTACAACTTAAAGCTGAATTATGGGCACAAAAACATAATGTAAATATATTCTTCATCAACCACAAAGGATATAAATCTACATTTTGTGCAACAAATGCTCAAAACAGCAGTGAACAGTCTTTATTACAGGAAGCTCCAGCACAGAGGCAAAGTTTCACACTGGGTTACTGCACAGATCTGGAAGAAATACACATAGCATATCAAGATCCCAAGTAAGACCAAGTAAAAATACATATTCCTCTTTTATGTAGACAAAATTTGCTTATCCCAGAGTTCAGCTTTAAATGAGCCCCAAAATCAAACCATAAAGGCTAAACTTTTTTTTTGGTTTTGGATATAGTGGAAAGGGATTAGGGCACTTGTCCGTTTTTATTGCTGTTTTTGTCCCTATTGGGGAGATTCACCCTCTCTATTTGTCATGTGTGCCATTATCATTGAGAGTGAAAGTAAAAGAAAATCCCAAATTTTGGGTTGTCCCCAGAAAAGTATTAAATGGTAAATCTTCCAGTGGGGACACTAGTTCTGGTAACCTGGGGGTCCCCAAGGAATTCCCTAATTTGCAGGGATTTCCTCCCACTTCCTGTTTGGCTATGGGACAGGGAGTGAAGGGAAATCCCCACAATGGGACACAGATGGCAGAAAAAAATGTAACGGAGACTACAGTATACAGTAATCCTCCCTTGCTCTATCCAAAAAAAAAAAGTTTTGCCTATAGGTCTACTTTAACAATGAACCTACCCTCTAAACTAAACTTTAACCTTAACCTCTAAGTTTACAACATACTGTTAATATCTAATGTCTGGTCAGGGCAGGCCATTACTGCTGTCTGTGCCCCCATGAGGGAGATTCACCCTCTCTATTTGTTCTGTTTACCATCATCACCAAAAGTGAAAGTGAAAGAAAATCCCAAATTTTGGGTTATCCCTGGAACAGTAATAGAGGGGAAATCTTCCAACCGGGACACTAGTTCTGGTGACCCTGGTGACAACCAGGGACTTTTTTTATTTTGGCTATAGGTTAGAAAGTGAATGGAAATCCTCCTAGTCAGACTCAGATGGAAAAAAATAACCCTGACAGGGGTTATAACACTCCCTTACTCTATCAAAGATGAAAAAAAAAGTTTTGACTATAGTTCCACTTTAATATGACCACTAAAAGTTGGACTCAAAATCCATTTCTTTATTGTTTGAGAAGAAAATAGCGGGAATAAGCTTTTTTCTTGGCTAATATTTTTTTTAGGCTTTTTATTTATTTATTTATTTATAGGGGAGTGTATGCTCACATGTGTGTATAATGTTGTTGTTTTTTACGTTTATATATGTTAGATGTTTTTATAGAATTAAATTGTAATTTGCGTTGCAATGACAAAGTATTTATCTGATCTGGTCTGATCTTATAAAATTATGCCCGTGCTGACAATTTATGTCAGTTTTTGCTACATGGAACTTTTGGTGTCTAAAGCTGGCCATACACCAATAGAATTTTGTTCAAATTGTTTACTTTTAAGAACGTTAGTTCGATTTTCTAATTGGTAGTGGGTTCAAATTGCCATTTGTTTTCGACTACAGTGACTAGAAAGGATGGAAAATTTGAAAAAAAAAGCCTATTCATTCCAAAATCAAATGTTAAAAGCAAAAAAAAAATTTAAGTACTTGCGAATGACATTCGTCAAGTCAGCAAATGCACTGAGAATTTTCGTAAAAATGTTCATACAAACTAAAACTCACAATTTCACCTACTTAATTATTTTTTAACAAATCACTAAAGCTGTGTATTAACTCAGCTACACGTGTGTAAAGTGAAGAGATTAATACCATGGGCTAACCATACCAACCAGTTAAAACTCAAATGAATGTGTTAATGTTCTGACTGGTTATTATAGAATAATGTGCACCACTGAGTTTTGTAGCTATTACAAAAAAAAAATATTTATTTTTAGGTTTTTAGTCAAATCTGGTGTGTCTAAGTTGCTTGCATATTTTGACAGAACAAATGTGTGCTAATTACACTTTTAAAAAAAGATCACAATAAAATTGTGTTTTAAGTGTTCAGAATTAAAGCAACCTGACTTTCTAAAATTAAGACATAAGATGAATATTGACGTCATTTGTTGTTCATTGTATTAATAATTTGCAGGTTTCTTTCAGTCATATTCTTTCTGATCCACAAGGTGGCATCCTGTTAAAGCTGTAAATGATTAAGAAACTGCTTTTGGCAGATTAACTTTTTTTGAGCTATAAAAGAAAAAAAATTCTATTTGTATTTTTTAAATATGTTAACATCACAAAGAGAATATAGTTAGTAAATATGTGACTTTATTAACATATAACACGAAAGGCCTATTAAATGCATATCTCTATGCAAGGCAAATCAAATGACACAACACAGAAAGTACCATGGCAAACACTACTGAAGAAGTCCCTCAATTATAGCAAAAATAAAGAGTTAATTTAAAGCTGAACTCTAGGTAGATACAAAGGAACCAAGGTAATGCAGTCCTGTATTCATTATAATCTCATTAAATGTTTTTTTCAATGCAAGCCCTATGAATATCTGACTTTGACTTGGAACCAGCCTCCTGCAGTCTCTGTACATCAGAACTCACACTGGGAGAGAGAGAAATATCTTGGGAGAAGAGCCAATTAACTTTGCTGCAGTCCTAACATGCTAACAAGGCACGTGCTGATAGGAAAAGAGTGAAGAAAGACAGTGTTAAGCTCATCATTCTGCTGTTTTCTTTTCACTGTCCAGTGACAGGCTGGGGAAGGGCAAGACCTGTAATTACAGACCTGTGCTACTTAACTTCAGCAGAAAAAAACAGGTCTCCTGCCTTGTGAGACAGGGCTATGTATTATGACAGAACTGTGTAGCCAGGTTCTGGACTACCATAGTATATGTATAGAGAGATATTCCTTATATTCTGTCCCACTTTTGTTTAGATACTAAAATTATGCTGCAGCATTCTTATCCAGCCAGTGGGGGAGAACTAAAGCCAAGCAAACCCTCAGCCTTCCATGCAGGACACTGGGAATCTTCGAAAGAGTAGTCCAAAGCAACAGCCATGTAAAGGAACAACTGCGTTTCTGAACTACAGTCCCCAGTATTCTTTGGGGTGCAGGAGGGGAGGAGGATAGAATCACCTGGAAAGAGCTGCTCTCTTGGTGCCATGGAAGTTCTGGCAGATGCATTTAGGGGGCCTTGTCTTTAGGGAGTCTGAGCCATTTAGATTCAGAGCTTTTCGCGAGCAGAATCATGAGACATCCAGCAGCTTCACCTGCAACGCAACTTCCTCTCTCATTGCCGCAGGGGAAACCTGATTGCTCCCAGGTTCACTGCTACAGACCACTGGACTCTTGCTACATCATAGTGGGATTTAGAGGACCCCTTCCTCCATGAGAGCAGACTGCTAAGCCCAGGAGTCGGTAAGAGGGCTACAAGCTCACATTTCTTTCTATTGTTCCTGCTTTCAGAGCCACTGAAAGCAGGAGCATTTAGACCTCAGAACCCTTCCAAAACTCAATTCAACTCAGCATTCCATTATCAATACCACACCATACCCCTCCAAAGTCTGAGCCAGAGAAATATCAACCTTTATACATAACTGACTGCAGCCATCAAGAACTATATTGAAGCAAGCCAGTACTTACTGATTAATTCACTGCCTGCAGGTTCTCCAGGGGGACTTTCGTCAATGTTCATAAAGAGCCTGTTACAATTAGTCTGTTTAAAGGATAATTTCACCTTTGGGAACATGTTACATGTTCCACCCATCTCTGTGACCCACCACCCCTAGTCACAGGGGATTTTTATCCCTAAATCGCTGTTACAATTTAAAAAAAAAAAAAACACTGCCATGTGGGGCTCCACCCACCTAGCCATGTGATTCATTCACATAGTTTTGTGAATGGGAGAACTACAAGTACAGCCTTTGCATCTGTCGGCTTGTACCAGGGCGTTGTTAAGAGCAAGTTTCTTCCTGTCATTGTGTAACTGCCTGCTTTTATAAGGTATGGGCAGACAGCTTACACTAACAGTCTTCAAAAAGATGTGCATTTATTATTCTTTTACAAAGGTGAAATTATCTTTTAAGTATTCACTTATTTCCATATGTGAAAAGAAACAAAGGAACCGCGCTCTTATATCATAAATTACATATCATAAATCACCATAGTGATGTAGTGGAAGAACCCACCATACACTTTTGCGCTAATAAACGCCCATTTTGTCTAATGGTATAATCCATCTTATCTACGCTAATACGCGCCCTTTCAGTATAATGCATCTGGGATCTTAATCCATGTCTCCCGCATTTCCCCAGTAAACAGACATAATCACCATCTTAGCTCCATCGGTCCTTCATCTGCCCCCTCCTGGGCAGAGGCTCTTGGCTTTTATTCACACACACAAAGGAAGTCAAAAACAGGAAGTCCTGGCCCCAACAGCTTCCTCCATAGGATATAACCTCACAGGATATGAATGTCAACACAGGAAATCCTTCCAACAGGATGGGTTATACAACAACCAATGAATAATGATTAGGGGAGACTTATGGGTGTGTCTGGGCAGGGACAGTGTGTATGTTTTACCTGTAAGCCATGCTCTTCAACTAAACAAAAGAAGCCGCATGGCTAACAAACATGAACGCTGTTCCCGACCATAACAACTCAAAAGCTCCCGTTTTTACCATTTTTCGTAAATCCTTATTCTGCATTGTTCAGAGAACAACGCATACCCGGACTATACTACCGTTCCTGCTGATGGGAGAGTATCTGCAGGTGTATGCCATGGCACCCCAAACATGTTGATCAGGCATACAGGGGTGACACGAGCGCACATCCACTAAACCGATAATGTCTTTGCAGAGCGAACACATCCCCCCAGACGAACGTCTGTGCATCACACAGGGGCCCTTTCAAGGGCAGTTTTTTCCACTGGGCATGCTGGGCAGTTGCCCGGGGGCCCCACTTGTCTGGAGGGCCCCATCCAGGGCCGATCCTCAGCGCTGCAATCTGCTGCTTAAGTTGACTGACTGCACTGGTTGCTCACTTGCTCACTTGCTAGAATCGCCGGCCGCACAACGTCTAGCTAGCAACCAGTGACGTCAGTCAGAGGCCGCGGCCGCCCCAGCATTCATAGCGCACCGTGGCCGCCCCTAGCGGCTAGTGAACAAGCTCCGCCCACCTCTGCCATGTTTTTCAGACAGCGTGGAGAGGGAGCAGAGTGGAAAGACGGCCCTGATTGATAGCTGGCGCTGCCTTGCTGCTGTAAGTGACACGCTGTACTGCACCAGGCCGGTGGCCTCAAGTAAGTCTAACACTGTCTACTTAAGTAAGTTCAAGTTGTGCATCAAACACAGCCACTGTCTGTGCCCCTCAAAAGCTGCCACTGTGCCCATCAAACACAGCCACTGTGCCCATCAAAGCTGCCACTTTGCCCATCAAACACAGCCACTGTGCCCATCAAAGCTGCCACTGTGCCCATCAAACAGCCACTGTGCCCATCAACGCAGCCACTGTGCCCATCAAACACAGCCACTGTGCCCATCAAACGCAGCCACTGTGCCCATCAAACGCAGCCACTGTGCCCATCAAAAGGTATATTGTCCAAACATTGTGTTAATGTTTAAACACTGATTTTTTTGGAAGTACCAATAAATATAGCCTTATTGATAATTTGCATTTTTATTCTCGTGCCTGATTGTGTAGACAGGGCCCCAGTGCACTGTATTGCCGGGGGCCTATAATGCTCTTAAGATGGCCCTGGCCCTTTCACTGGCAGACATTTCCCCACTCTGCAAACACCTCTCTCCCACCTCAGGAAGTTTTCCACTACCAAACGAATCTCAACCAGTCAGTCTTCCCCAGTCAGCTCTTTACTCTTTAGAGTGGGCTGCGGGAGTACTAACACTGGGAGACACTATGAAAATACATATTAAATACATCTTCATAAAACTTCCACAACAGTGAATAAACAAATAAATAAATACATCTTCATTTGAATTATAAAAAATTCAAAAAAATTGTGAAGTCCATGTATAGATCCCACACTTGAGTAACTTCCTCAGTGAGTATAGGAAAGGTTCCTCTCCACCCGCATGCAGACACACAATGCACTCACCAGACTTAATTGATCCTATTACAGGGAGTCAAATTCCACATATGGGAAAATCCAAGACAAGATGTCATACGTGAGGTCACAGGAATGAATCCAAACTGCTGCTGTCATTCATTCAATATATATATATATATATATATATATATATATATATATATATATATATATATATATATATATATATATAGTGTATTTAAAGCTCCAGTTTTGCCATATAGAGAGGGAGAGGAAAGGATACTCTCATGGTGCAGTAATATGTGTGGAATGGAGACATTGCCAAATAAAAAATAAAAAAGACTCCTGGACCCAAGGGATTTAGAAACCCCCCCTCCCAAAAAATGTCCCATGATGTAAATCCAACATGAACTCCATTCTCCAGTGATGTATATCCAGCATCGATCGAAAAGAGCAGCACCGGAGGAACCACTACAATGACTCCCTTAGTGCTTCTTGAATGTAAACAACAGCACTATATTTGACTAGGGATGAGCTTCGAGTTCGAGTCGAACTCATGTTTGACTCGAACATTGGCTCTTCGCAAGTTCGCCGAACAGCGAACAATTTGGGGTGTTCGCGGCAAATTCGAATGCCACGGAACACCCTTTAAAAGTCTATGGGAGAAATCAAAAGTGCTAATTTTAAAGGCTAATATGCAAGTTATTGTCATAAAAAGTGTTTGGGGACCTGGGTCCTGCCCCAGGGGACATGGATCAATGCAAAAAAAGTTTTAAAAACTGCAGTTTTTTCAGGAGCAGTGATTTTAATAATGCTTAAAGTCAAACAATAAAAGTGTAATATCCCTTTAAATTTCGTACCTGGGGGGTGTCTATAATATGCCTGTAAAAGGGCGCATGTTTCCTGTGTTTAGAACAGTCTGACAGCAAAATGACATTTTGAAGGAAAAAACCCATTTAAAACTACCCGCGGCTATTGCATTGCCGACAATACACATAGAAGTTCATTGATAAAAACAGAATGGGAATTCCCCAAAGGGGAACCCCGAACCAAAATTTTTTTTTTTAAATGACGTGGGAGTCCCCCTAAATTCCATACCAGGCCCTTCAGGTCTGGTATGGATAGTAAGGGGAACCCCGGCCAAAATTTAAAAAAAAAATGACGTGGGGTTCCCCCTAAATTCCATACCAGACCCTTCAGGTCTAGTATGGATTTTAAGGGGAACCCCGCGCCAAAAAATAAAAATAAAAAAAAATAAAAATAAAAACGGCGTGGGGTCCCCCCAAAAATCCATACCAGACCCTTATCCGAGCACGCAACCTGGCAGGCCGCAGGAAAAGCGGGTACGCCCCCCCCTCCTGAACCGTACCAGGCCACATGCCCTCAACTTTGGGAGGGTGGTTTGAAGCATTTAAATAAAGGAATTGTCAAAAACTGTCTCTTGTCATTTCTAACATTTTTGACAGTTTTTTAGTGAAATGGTAGGGGTAAGTACCCCCTTACCATTTCACACACAGGGGGGGGGGCGGGATCTGGGGGTCCCCTTGTTAAAGGGGGCTTCCAGATTCCGATAAGCCCCCCACCCGCAGACCCCCACAACCACCGGCCAGGGTTGTGGGGATGAGGCCCTTGTCCTCATCAACATGGGGACAAGGTGTTTTGGGGGGCTACCCCAAAGCACCCTCCCAATGTTGAGGGCATGTGGCCTGGTAAGGTTCAGGAGAGGGGGGGCGCACTCTCGTCGTTTCCTGCGGCCTGCCAGGTTGCGTGCTCGGATAAGGGTCTGGTATGGATTTTTGGGGGGACCCCACGCCGTTTTTTTTTTTTTGAGCGGGGTTCCCCTTAAAATCCATACCAGACCTGAAGGGTCTGGTATGGAATTTAGGGGGAACCCCACGTCATTTTTTTAAAAAATTTTGGCGAGGGTTCCCCTTAATATCCATACCCGACCTGAAGGGCCTGGTATGGAATTTAGGGGGACTCCCACGTCATTTTTTTTTTAAATTTTGGTTCGGGGTTCCCCTTTGGGGAATTCCCATGCTGTTTTTATCAATGAACTTCTATGTGTATTGTCAGCAATGCAATAGCCGCGGGTAGTTTTAAATGGGTTTTTTCCTTCAAAATGTCATTTTGCTGTCAGACTGTTCTAAACACAGGAAACATGCGTCCCTTTACAGGCATACTATAGACACCCCCCAGGTACGAAATTTAAAGGGATATTACACTTTTATTGTTTGACTTTAAGCATTATTGAAATCACTGCTCCTGAAAAAACGTCCGTTTTTAAAACTTTTTTTTGCATTGATCCATGTCCCCTGGGGCAGGACCCAGGTCCCCAAACACTTTTTATGACAATAACTTGCATATTAGCCTTTAAAATTAGCACTTTTGATTATTCATGTTTGTGTCCCATAGACTTTAACGGTGTTCGCGTGTTCGAACAAACTTTTTTCCTGTTCGCATGTTCTGGTGCGAACCGAACAGGGGGGTGTTCGGCTCATCCCTATATTTGACCATATTTGGTAAATTACATCACCCTGGATTCCCTGGCTGACTTACCTGGCTGACTTATGAACAGAACAAATCCAGCGGGAAACTGTCATTTATAGACATGTGCAATTTGTTTTGGACCAAATGTAAATTTGGTTAACTTTTGGTAGTTGAAATTCATTTTATTCCTTTTCGTTTATTCCTTTTCTAACAAATTTCAAATTTTCGGAACTATTCAAATTCGTATACGTCGAAAAATGATCGACCAATTCGAATTCTGTGTGAAGAATAGCTGGTTGAGTGGGCTTGAAAGCCAGCCAACTCATCCTTACCAACCGATTACTCATAAGCTGTTAGTGGGCTTCCCTGCTGAGAGCTAAAATGTAAACAAAAGAATGCCGGCAATAGAAAATTCAGAAAAAGGAGAACCCCACGCCAAACTTTTTTTTTAAACGGCATGGGGTCCCCCCAATGTCCATACCAGACCCTTATCCAAGCATGAAGCTCGGCAGGTCAGGAAAAGGGGGGGTGAGTTAGCGCCCCCACTCCTGAATCATACCAGGCCATATGCTCTCAACATGGGGGGTTGCTTTGGGGTGGGGAGGGCCCTCACCCCAAAGCACCTTGTCCCCATGTTGATTGGGACAAGGGAATCTTCCCCTACACCCTGGAGATTCACATAGGCGGAGGGGATCCTGGGGGCCCCATTGTTAAAGGGGGGCTTGCAGATTCCGTTAACCCCCTGCCCGCAGACCCCCACAACCACAGCCCAGGGTTTTGGGGAAGATGCCCTTTTCCCCAACAACATGGGGACAAGGTGCTTTGGGGTGAGCCCCTCCTGCCCCAAAGCACCCCCCCATTTTGAGGGCATGTGCCTGGTATGGTTCAGGGGTGGGAGGGGCGCTCACTCGGATTTTGGGGATTCTCACAACAATTTTTTTTAAAACGCTGTTTTTTTTTCTGAATTTTCTATTGCTGGCATTCTTGGGACTTTTTTTGGAATTCATTAGAAAATTAATAAACCAAACAAAATTAAATGAAATTAAACTAAACTAAACAAATTCAGAAACAAATCAACAAAACTAAATTAGTAGCATAAAGAATCTATCCTAAACAAAACTAAACACATTTTCCATTCTGCACATGTCTAGTTATTTACCACTTTTTAAAACAAACAAACAAAAAAAACGTTAAAAGGTTTAATGAATTTGTTCTTTTTCCCTTTAAACCATAAGATCTTGTCCCTACTGAAGTGCATTCTAATTTCTTTTTTGCATTCGTACATGTCCTCCATGGCAGTGCTGAGTTACTCATGTCTTTTTTTAACAAAAGCTACAAACCGGCCTTTAACCACTTCAGCCCCGGCAGATTTGGCTGCTGAATGACCAGGCCATTTTTTACGATACGGCACTGCATCAATTTAACTGACAAGTGCGTGGTCGTGCGACACTGTACCCAAACAAAATTGACGTCCTTTTTTTCCGCACAAATAGAGCTTTCTTTTGGTGGTATTTGATCTCTGCAGTTTTTATATTTTGTGCTATAAACAAAAGAAGACCGACAACTTTGAAAAAAACACAATATCTTTTACTTTTGCTATAATAAATATCCCAATTTAAAAAAAAAATTAAAAAATTTCCTCAGTTTAGGCCGATATGTATTCTTCTACATTCATTTTGGTAAAAAAAATCGCAATAAGCGTATATTGATTGGTTTGCGCAAAAGTTATAGGTCTACAAAATAGAGGATAGATTTATGGCATTTTTATTATTCTTTTTTTTTTTTACTAGTAATGGCGGTGATCAGCGATTTTTATTGGGACGGCGATATTGCGACGGACACATCGGACACTTTTGACACATTTTTGGGACCAGTGACAATTATACAGCAATCAGTGCTATACAAATGCACTGATTACTGTATAAATATCACTGGCAGGGAAGGGGTTAACACTAGGGGCGATCAAAGGGTTAATTGTGTTCCCTAGTGCGTGTGTTCTAACTGTGGGGGGAGTGGGACTGACTAGGAGGAGACAGAGAACGGTGTTCATACATAGTATGAACTGAGAGAACCGGGATCTGTGTGTTTAGAGAGATGAACTGCTCTGCCCCCTAGGTGTAGATAAACACAGCGCATCAGTGTAAAATCAGACTAAAGCCTTGTACACACGATCGGATTTTCCGCAGACAAAACCTCTGACTTTTGTCCAAAGGCTTGTGTCTGGATTTTGTCTTGCATACAAACGGCAAGGAATTGTCAGCCAACAAACACGAACGTAGTGACCAACTACGTGGTTTTTCAGCTCTTTAGCGGCACCCTTTGGGCTTGTTCTGCTAATTTCGTGTTAGTGGCGCTTTTCATTTTGTGCTTTTCAGTTTGTTTCTGAACGGCCGTTCGTCAACCGGACTTGTTACAGAATCGAAGGAGATAACGTGTTATTTATTATTGGCCTTGGACTTATTGCTCTGACCCAAGTCCAGTCCAGGAACAGGAAGAGGAGGATTTCTTGGACCAAAAATTGGTTGCTTTATTAATTGTAACCAATTATGTAATATGCCTTTGCTGCGAGAGCTCCAGGAGAATAATCCAGATGATTTTCAGAATTATCTCCAGATGACGGACCCCTGCTTTCACCAACTCTTGGCATTGTTGACCCCCTATATTAAGAAGCAGGACACATGCATGAGGCTTTTATTTTATTTTTTTGGTTGAATAATAATGATTTGATTTGTTATATGTTCTATATTTTTGGATGCATAGAATGCACTTTTTGGTTAAGTGCTATTGTCAGATAGCATGTCCAATTTTATTTGTTTTCTTTTTTTAATGCACAATAAAAAAATTGTGTAGAATAATACTTGGCTATGTGTTTTACTTCTTCAAATGACAGTTTGGGAGTAGGCAGTTACATTTAAAAAAAATACAATGTAAAATTGACAAGGGACACCAACATAGTTGTATCTTTTATCTTAAAAACTACAGGATAATAGTGTTGTGGTAACTTGCCCCCCCCCCCCCCCCAATAAAAAGAAAGCATAATAATATTATTCTTGACATCACTAGAAAAAAAAAAGCCTTTGAAGACTAGTTTGCAATAACTCCTTCAGTATCACCAGCAAAGCAGTTTCATTATTATCCCATTAACCACTTGACGACCGCCTCACGCTGATATACGTCAGCAAAATGGCACGGGCAGGCAAAATCATGTACCTGGTACGTGATTGCCTTCCCGCAGGTGGGGGGTCGGATCGGACCCCTCCGGTGCCAGAGGCGGTCGTGATTTGTTGCCGGGCAATGAGAGGTGAGGAGGAGGCCATCCATTCGTGGCCACCCCCTCCCGATCGCTCCCGGCGAATGAAAATGCTTCATCTCCTTCTGTAATGTAAACAGAGGGAGAGAAAGTGATGTCATCCCTCCTCGATCCGGTCTTTTCGATCCGGCGCTGAGGAGAGAAGACATCAAGTAAGTCTGCACAACACTACACTAACAGTAGAACACACCAGGTACACTTATCACCCCCCGATCACCCCCCTGTACCCCTTGTCACACTGACACAAATAGCATTTTTTTTTTTTTGCATTGGTGTCAGTTTGTGACAGTTATAAGTGTTAGGGCAGTTAGGTTAGCCCCCTTTAGGTCTAGGGTACCCCCTTTAGGTCCAGGGTACCCCCCTTACCCCCCCTCATAAAGGTTAACCCCGTGATCACCCCCCGTTGCCAGTGTCGCTAAGCGATCGTTTTTCTGATCGCTGTATTAGTGACACAGGTGACGCTAGTTAGGGAGGTAAGTATATAGGTTCGCTGTCAGTGTTTTATAGCGACAGGGACAGCCATATACTACCTACTAAAGGTTTTAACCCCCTGATTGCCCCCTAGCTAACCCTTTCACCAGCGATCATATAAGTGTTACGGGTGACGCTGGTTAGTTAGTTTGTTTTTTGTAGTTTATTATAGTTTTAGGGCACCCGCCGTTTATTACTTTATAAAGGTTTAACCCCCTAATTGCCCGGCAGTGATATAAGTTACGTTTTTAGGATCAGATAAGGTCTGCGTCGCCCCAGGCAGCGTCAGATTAGCGCCAGTACTGCTAACACCCACGCACGCAGCATACACCTCTCTTAGTGCTATAGTATCTGAACGGATCGATATCTCATCCGATCAGATCTATACTAGTGTCCCCAGCAGTTTAGGGTTCCCAAAAACGCAGTGTTAGCGGGATCAGCCCAGATACCTGCTAGCACCTGTGTTTTGCCCCTCGGCCCAGCCCAGCCCAGCCCACCCAAGTGCAGTATCGATCGATCACTGACACTTACAAAACACTAAGCACACAACTGCAGCGTTCGCAGAGTCAGGCCTGATCCCTGTGATCGCTAACAGTTTTTTGGTAGCGTTTTGATACAGTCGCTAACAGTCAGGAGCTTTTTTGCCTGTGAGTCTCACTAGTGTACCCCTAAATTTAGAGCCCAAAATGGCAAATCGAAGGTACACTAGTGAAGAGGCCTACACGTTTCTGAGCATTACATATAGTGAAGAGGAAGTCACTCATCTGTCAGATTCAGGCTCAGAATACGATCCTGTAGAGGACAGCTGCTCCATGACAGATAGCTCTGACGACGGAGTTGTCGTCCCTGCTAAGGTCAGGCGTACCAGACCCCAAACTTCTTCTTCTGTCCTTGAAGTGCAAGAACCGCAGGTCCCTCGTATGGAGCAGAGAAGTACTAGTGCCGCTATTCCTTCTGGTGAACTGGCAAGCACCAGCGGCCTAGTACACCCTGGTCATATATCCAGCACTGCAGTATCACGTGGTGACGTGGCGAGTCCCATAAGTGCAGTTCAAGCTGGCGAGGTGGCAAGCACAAGTAGTGTCCCGCTGCCACCAAGAAGACAAACACAGGCCCGTCGTGCCCATAGTGCCCTTCCTGCTGCATTCGCCAATCCGAATTGGGAACCCACCACTTCTGCAGCACCCGTACTTCCCCCATTCACTGGCCAACCCGGAATTCAGGTGGAAACAGTTGATTTTACGCCACTGGATTTTATTCGCTGTTTTTCACCGAAGATCTCTATAGATCTATTGTGGACCAAAGCAATTTATACGCTGGTCAACAGATCGCCGCTAATCCCCAGTCCTCCCTTGCCAGAGATTGGAGACCAATTACGGTCTCCGAATTTAAGCTCTTTCTGGGCCTTTCCCTCAACATGGGCTTGAATAAAAAGAGTAAGTTGCGGTCATATTGGTCCACTGACTCAATTTACCATGCGCCCGTGTTCTCTGCCTCCATGGCCAGGGCACGATACGAGCAGATTTTGCGGTTCATGCACTTCAACGACAATGAACTCTGTCGTCCTCGTGGAGACCCTGAATACGATCGGCTCTACAAAATTCGGCCCCTCGTAAACCACTTCAACCAACGTTTTGCAGACTTGTTTACTCCCCATCAAGTTGTCTGCATTGATGAGTCCCTGATTACATTTTCTGGCCGCTTGTCATTCAAACAGTACCTTCCCAGAAAGCGTGCCAGATATGGGGTCAAGATGTATAAGCTCTGTGACAGGGCCACAGGCTATACATGTAGTTTTATGGTTTACGAGGGCAAAGATAGTCACGTAGAGCCGACAAACTGCCCTGACTACATAGGAAGTGCTGGCAAGATAGTGTGGGACTTGGTGTCACCCTTATTCGGAAAGGGGTACCACTTGTACGTGGACAATTATTACATGAGCGTGCCACTTTTTAGTCACCTTTTTGATCAACAGATTGGAGCATGTGGCACCGTGCGATCTAATCGCCGGGGCTTTCCCCAGCGGCTTGTAGATTCCCATCTTAGGCTGGGGAGAGAGCCTGCTTGAAGTGTAATAACTTGCTCGCTATGAAGTGGAGGGACAATAAGAATGTTTTAGTTTTTACCTCCCTTCATGCAGACACGACGGTCCAAATTCCTACGGCGACTGGTGTTGTGGAGAAACCCCTCTGTGTCCACGAATATAACCAAAATATGGGAGGGGTGGACCTCAACGACCAGTTGTTGGCGCCGTACCTAGTTGCCCGTAAGGCCAGACGCTGGTACAAAAAAGTGTCTGTTTATTTATTTCAATTGGCTTTGATGAACGCTCATGTGCTATACAGAGCTTCAGGACGGACTGGATCCTTCCTTAAATTCCAGGAAGAGATCGACAGAGCCCTTCTGTTTCCAGACGGTGCTCCACCTCACCTTCCCCAACCAAATGCAGTAAGCCGGCGGCATGAGAGGCATTTTCAATATGTCCTCTCGAGTACCCCTACCCAACGAGCCCCCCAAAAAAGATGTTGTGTCTGTAGCAAGCGTGGATTTAGGCGTGACACCCGGTATTATTGTCCCTCCTGTCCTGACAATCCTGGTCTTTGCATGGGTGAATGTTTTGAATGCTACCATACACTAGTGGAGTATTAGCGTAGGGTACAGCACTGCACAGACTAGGACACACTTTCACAGGGTTTCCCAAGATGCCATCGCATTTTGAGAGACCCAAACCTGGTACCAGTTAAAAAAGTTAAAGTTGCAAAAAAAAGTGTCAGAAAAAAAAAAAAAAGGAAAAAAAAAAAACACAAAAAAATATAAAATAAAAAAAACAAAAATAGTTGTTGTTTTATTGTTCTCTCTATAGTCTCTCTCTATTGTTCTGCTCTTTTTTATTGTATTCTATACTGCAATGTTTTATTGTTATGTTTTTATCATGTTTGCTTTATAGGTATGCAATTTTTTTATACTTTGTTTTTTATTGTTAACCACTTTTTTGTTTTAGGTACGCCATTCAGCTGCAGAGCGGATTTATTTATCTTGACAGCAACAGCGTTTGCTCCCACGATACATAAAGCCGTGACTCCAGCGCTGTCTGAGGTGATTTCACCACCACAGTTACATACTTCAGCATATATGCCGAAGCGTGGGGGCAGCAGTGGGTGGAGAAGCGATTTGCTCCTGCCTTTTGCGGGAGGATGCCCCCATGCTTCGGCATATATATATATTTTAGGTAGGCACAGGTTGCGTTAAATGTTTTATTTTTTACTATGTTTTTTTTGTATTTGCTTTGCAGGTATGGTAAGTATTACTGTTATACTGTAATGTTACTTTGTTTTTTTGTTAACCATAATTTGCTTAGCAGGTACGCCATTCAGTTGCAGCGCAGATTTATTTATCTTGACAGCAACAGCGTTTGCTCCCACGATACATAAAGCCGTGACTCCAGCGATTTTGGAGGTGATTTCACCACCACAGTTACATACTTCAGCATATATGCTGAAGCATGGGGGCAGCAGTGGGTGGAGGAGCGATTTGCTCCTGCCTTTTGCGGGAGGATGCCCCCATGCTTCTGCATATATAAACGGTGCATGTATGCCCATCTTTAGAAGTTGGTGGATGAAGGGAGGTATTCTAATGGTGGGCATACCCACCGATCAATATCTTTTATTCGTTCAGCCCACAGGCTGCATGAAAAAACAGTTTACAATATATGCCCAACAAGGACCAGCAACGTACTGGTATGTTGCTGGACTTTGAGTGTTTATACCAGAATGATGCCTGCAGGTTTAGGTATCATCTTGGTATCATTCTTTTCAGCCAGCGGTCGGCTTTCATGTAAAAGCAATCCTAGCAGCTAATTATCCTCTAGACTGCTTTTACAAGCAGTGGGAGGGAATGCCCCCCCACCGTCTTCTATGTTTTTCTCTGGCTCTCCTGTCCCAACAGGGTACCTGAAAATGCAGCCGGTGATTCAGCCAGCTGACCATAGAGCTGATCAGAGACCAGGATGGCTCCAAACATCTCTATGGCCTAAGAAACAGGAAGCTAAGAGCATTTCATGACTTAGATTTCGCCGGATGTAAACAGCGCCATTGGGAAATTGGGAAAGCATTTTATCACACCGATCTTGGTGTGGTCAGATGCTTTGAGGGCAGAGGAGAGATCTAGGGTCTAATAGACCCCAATTTTTTCAAAAAAGAGTACCTGTCACTACCTATTGCTATCATAGGGGATATTTACATTCCCTAAGATAACAATAAAAATGAAAGGAACAGTTTAAAAATAAGATAAAACAGCAAAAAAATAATAAATAAAAAAAAAAAAAACACCCCTGTCCCCCCCTGCTCTCGCGCAAAGGCGAACGCAAGCGTTGGTCTGGCTTCAAATGTAAACAGCAATTGCACCATGCATGTGAGGTATCACCGCGAAGGTCAGATCGAGGGCAGTAATTTTAGCAGTAGATCTCCTCTGTAAATCTAAAGCGGTAAACTGTAAAGGCTTTTAAAAGCTTTTAAAAATTTATTTTGTTTGTCGCCACTGCACGTTTGTGCGCAATTTTAAAGCATGTCATGTTTGGTATCCATGTACTCGGCCTAAGATCATCTTTTTTATTTCATCAAAAATTTGGGCAATATAGTGTGTTTTAGTGCATTAAAATTTTAAAAAGTGTGTTTTACCATTTTAATCTGTAGGGCATTTACTTTAAAAAAATATATAATGTTTGGGGGTTCAAAGTAATTTTCTTGCAAAAAAAATAATTTTTTCATCTAAACAAAAAATGTCAGAAAGGGCTTTGTCTTCAAGTGGTTAGAAGAGTGGGTGATGTGTGACATAAGCTTCTAAATGTTGTGCATAAAATGCCAGGACAGTTCAAACCCCCCCCCAAATGACCCCATTTTGGAAAGTAGACACCCCTAGCTATTTGCTGAGAGGCATGTCGAGTCCATGGAATATTTTATATTGTGACACAAGTTGCGGGAAAAAGATAATTTTTTTTTTTTTGCACAAACTTGTCACTAAATTATATATTGCTCAAACATGCCATGGGAATATGTGAAATTACACCCCAAAATAAATTCTGTTGCTTCTCCTGAGTATGGGGATACCCCATGTGTGAGACTTTTTGGTAGCCTAGCCGCGTAAGGGACCCCGAAAACCAAGCACTGCCTTTAGGCTTTCTAAGGGCGTAAATTTTTGATTTCACTCTTCACTGCCTATCACAGTTTCGGAGGCCATGGAATGCCCAGATGGCACAACCCCCCCCCCCCCCAAATGACCCCATTTTGGAAAATAGACACCCAAAGCTATTTGCTGAGAGGTATAGTGAGTATTTTGAAGACCTCACTTTTTGTCACAAACTTTTGAAAATTGAAAAAATAAAAAAATAAAAAATTTTTGTTGCCTTTCTTCATTTTCAAAAACAAATGAGAGCTGCAAAATACTCACCATGCCTCTCAGCAAATAGCTTGGGGTGTCTACTTTCCAAAATGGGGTCATTTTGGGGGGTTTTGTGCTATCTTGCCATTTTATGGCCTTCGAAACTGTGATAGGTAGTGAGGAGTGAAATCAAAAATTTACGCCCTTAGAAATCCTGAAGGCGGTGATTGGATTTCGGGGCCCCGTATGAAGCTAGGCTCCCAAAAAGTGCCACACATGTGGTATCCCCGTACTCAGGAGAAGCAGCAGAATGTATTTTGGGGTGTAATTCCACATATGCCCATGGCATGTTTGAGCAATATATCATTTAGTGACAACTTTGTGCAAAAAAAAAAAAAAAATTGTCACTTCCCGCAACTTGTGTCAAAATATAAAATATTTCATGGACTCAACATGCCTCTCAGCAAATAGCTTGGGGTGTCTACTTTCCAAAATAGGGTCATTTGGGGGGGTTTGTGCCATCTGGGCATTTTATGTCCTTCAAAACTGTGATAGGTAGTGAGGAGTGAAATGACAACTTTACGCCCTTAGAAATTCTGAAGGCGGTGCTTGGTTTTCGGGGCCCCGTACGCGGCTAGGCTCCCAAAAAGTCCTACACATGTGGTATCCCCATACTCAGGAGAATCAGCAGAATGTATTTTGGGGTGCAATTCCACATATGCCCATGGCCTGTGTGAGCAATATATCATTTAGTGACAACTTTGTGCAAAAAAAAAAATTGTCACTTTCCCGCAACTTGTGTCAAAAAAATAAAATACTCCATGGACTTAACATGCCTCTCAGCAAATAGCTTGGGGTGTCTACTTTCCAAAATGGGGTCATTTGGGGGGGTTTTGTGCTATCTTGGCATTTTATGGCCTTCAAAACTGTGATAGGTAGTGAGGAGTGAAATCAAAAATTTACGCCCTTAGAAATCATGAAGGCGGTGCTTGGTTAAATCAAAAATTTATGCCCACATAATTCCACATAGGCCCATGGCCTGTGTGAGCAATATATCATTTAGTGACAACTTTTTGTAAATATTTTTTTTTTTTGTCATTATTCAATCACTTGGGACAAAAAAAATAAATATTCAATGGGTTCAACATGCCTCTCAGCAATTTCCTTGGGGTGTCTACTTTCCAAAATGGGGTCAGGTTTTGTACTGCCATTTTAGCACCTCAAGAAATGACATAGGCAGTCATAAACTAAAAGCTGTGTAAATTCCAGAAAATGTACCCTAGTTTGTTGACGCTATAACTTTTGCGCAAACCAATAAATATACTCTTATTGACATTTTTTTTACCAAAGACATGTGGCCGAATACATTTTGGCCTAAATGTATGACTAAAATTGAGTTTATTGGATTTTTTTTATAACACAGTAGAAAATATCATTTTTTTTCAAAATTTTCGGTCTTTTTCCGTTTATAGCGCAAAAAATAAAAATGGCAGAGGTGATCAAATACCATCAAAAGAAAGTTCTATTTGTGGGAAGAAAAGGACACAAATTTCGTTTGGGTACAGCATTGCATGACCGCGCAATTAGCAGTTAAAGCGACGCAGTGCCAAATTGGAAAAAGTCCTCTGGTCCTTAAGCAGCATAATGGTCCGGTCCTTAAGTGGTTAAAGAAGAAGAGAATGTGCGCTGCATTTTGAGATTTCATAATTTGCCACGTCACGAATGTTAATTCTCCATTACAAATGCTAGTTTACAAGACCGAACGCTTTCTGGCTCGTCCTTGCTTTTGAGCATGTGTGTTTGTACTTTGGACTTTGGTCCGACGGACTTGTGTACACACGCTCGGAAAATCCGACAACAGACATTCGTCTGTGGAAAATTTTAAAACCTGCCATCCAACATTTGTCCACGGAAAATCCGACAACAATTGTCCTATGGAGCATACAAACGGTTGGATTTTCCGCCAACAGCCTGTCATCACACATTTCCCGACGGAAAATCCGATTAAATCATCTGATTCAATTGTGTTTGTTTACACCTGCCTACCTCCAATCCGATCCACTAAAAAAAGGAAACAGAAGGGGATCCCTCCACTTCCATCTGGGCAGATCAGATCGGAGGACCCACAGAGTAGAGTGGGCTGTATCAGTGTCTGCTCTGCATATACAGAGTGGACACGGACATGTCATCTGCCTGCTCCACTCATTGTAGCCCGGGACTGATTACCAAGTCGCCTAAGTGGCCCTCACTCTTCAAAATTTTGGGCACCCCTGCACTAAAGAATAAAATGGTGGGTTTTGTACTTTTTAATATCACATAGTATTTGTGCAGCTTTTTTTTTCAGGAAAAAACACATATAATACACATTTTTTGGTAAAAAAAATTAAAAATGATGTTACATTGAGTAAATATATACCTAACATGTTTCACTTTAAAATTGAATACGGTCATGGAACAACACAAAACTATGGTGCCTAAAAATCTTCATAGCCGTTGCTTTAAAGCATTTACAAGTTATCAGTTTAGAACTACACAGGACTTCTGGCACTAGAATGATTGCTCTCACTCTGACATTTTTGCCGATACATGGCGCCGTATGACATCCTATGGGTGGGAAGTGGTAAATCAGCACTGGTTTTCTGTTTGTTTGCTTGTTATGAACACTTGGCGAATGTCTCTCTCTCTCTCTCTATATATATATATGAACATATGGGAGAAACCATCAATTTTTCTGTATGGAAACACCTTCTTTGGAGACCATTACCCCAATGACTGTGTGAGGACCTGGCTTCCGTGTCAAAGGTCTCCAGATCTGATGTCTCCAATTTTGGCATTTGCCAATACAAGCCTGTTTGACTCATAGGATGTATGTCCTTTTGAGTTGAAACCATCTAGTAAGCGTTCATCCTATCGGGGGTGGACTACATTTACACATTGTTATTATTATCTATTCACCATTTTCGGATGTCTTAATGATGTTATGAACACTTGACGAATGTAAGGGCCATCCAGATTCACTACGTTTTCCACTTCACCTATGGACTCAATGTTTATTTAATAATTTGTTTTCTTTTTGATTTTTTCATACAAAATCACTGAGCATTTATTTCATTAGAACTCTACATTATTTGTATTAACCATTTGTGAGATTTACTCAATCATCTTTGTTCACTCAAAGTTTCTTATTAAAAAGTAAAAACCACAATAGACAGTTTTTCACAATTCCTTTATTAAAAAATACAAAATAAAAAGTGTCCCGCGATGTACATCGTCAATCACATCACGGACCCGAAAAATAGAAAAGAAAATGAAAAACTCTGCCTCCATGGGAGGCCTTCCGGCGACTGCTGTCTTTTGGTTTTGACAGTTGTTATATAGGCAAGGTCGGGGCCACCTGCTGACGTAACTGGATAACACCGATTCCTCTGATGTCAAATGACGTCAGAAGGGGGTGGGGTCACTAGGTTACGTCACTGGGTGGCCCCGCCCCCTTGCCTATATAACAGCTGTCGCAGCCAAGAGACAGCAGTCGTCGGGAGGCTTCCCATCGAGGCGGGTTTTTTTTTTTCCTATTTTTTGGGTCTATCGGGGGGGGGGGGGGGACGTGATTGAAGATGGATGGACATTGCGGGACACTTTTTTTTTCTTTAATAAAAGAATTGTCAAAAACTGTCTGTTATGGTTTTTTACTTTTTGACAAATGTTTGGGGGTTCTGAGTGATTTTCTAGCAAAAAAATTATGATTATTACATGTAGGAGAGAAGTGTCAGAATTTGCCTGGGCGGCAAGATGTTTATTATCATAAGTAATATACAAATAATTATTATATATTGTTTTTAAGGTAATTTACTATATTTTCAATAACTGTACTCAAGCAGATAGCTTAACGGACAAATTACTGAAGTTTGAAGTTATACTGTAACTTCAAACCAGTAATTTCACAGTAAATAGATAAATAATAAGTTGTTATCTTATAACTAGGGATGGTCCCAATGTTCAAGTCGAACGTAAGTTCGACACAAACATCGGGTGTTCGCCTGTTCGCCAAATAGCGAACAATTTGGGGTGTTCGCCGCAAATTCGAAAGCTGCGGAACACCCTTTAAAAGTCTATGGGAGAAATCAAAAGTGCTAATTTTAAAGGCTTATATGCATGGTATTGTCATAAAAAGTGGTTGGGGACTTTGGTCCTGCCCCAGGGGACATGTATAAATGCAAAAAAAGTTTTAAAAATGGCAGTGATTTTAATAATGCTTAAAGTGAAACAATAAAAGTGTAATATTCCTTTAAATTTCGTACCTGGGGGTATCTACAGTATGCCTGTAAAAGGGCGCGTTTCTCGTGTTTACAACAGTTTGAGAGCAAAATTACATTTCTAAAGGAAAAAAAGTCATTTCAAATTACTCACGGCTTTAATGAATAGCGTCAGAGGGGGGCCAGTTACGTAACTGGGTGGCCCCGCCCCCTCTGATGCTACGGGGAAGCCATAGGGATGTCCCCGTGCATCAGAGGGGGCGGACCAGGTGGCCCCGCCCCCCTCGGACGCTATGGGAAAGCCATAGGGATGTCCCCGTGCATCAGAGGGGGCGGGGTCACCCAGCGATGTCATTGTGTGGCCCTGCACTCAGTTATAAAAGAACTGTCACCTGAGAGTGGCTGGTCATTATGGCCGGTGCCTCCCATGCGCTTTATATATATATATATATATATATTACACGGTATATATATTAATACACTGCCTGCACTGTAAATATAGTCTACACTAATATATATATATATATATATATATATATATATATATATATATATATATATATATACAATATCTCACAAAGTGAGTAAACCCCTCACATTCTTGTAAATATTTTATTATATCTTTTCATGTGACAACACTGAAGAAATGACACTTTGCTACAATGTAAAGTAGTGAGGGTACAGATTGTATAACAGTGTAAATTTGCTGTCCCCTCAAAATAAAATGTCTGTTAACCCTATTGGGCATGGAGTTCACCAGAGCTTCACAGGTTGCCACTGGAGTCCTCTTCCACTCTTCCATGACGACATCACGGAGCTGGTGGATGTTAGATACCTTGTGCTCCTCCACCTTCCATTTGAGGATGCCCCACAGATGCTCAATAGGGTTTAGGTCTGGAGGCATGCATGGCCAGTCCATCACCTTTACCCTCAGCCTCTTTAGCAAGGCAGTGTTCATCTTGGAGGTGTGTTTGGGGTCATTAGCATGTTGGAATAATGTCTTGTGACCCAGTCTTCAAAGGGAGGGGATCATGCTCAGCTTCAGTATGTCACAGTACATGTTGGCATTCATGGTTCCCTCAATAAACTGTATCTCCACAGTGCCGACAGCACTCATGTAGCCCCAGATCATGACACTTCCACCACCATGCTTGACTGTAGGCAAGATACACTTGTCTTTGTTCTCCTCACCTGGTTGCCGCCACACACGCTTGACACCATCTGAACCAAACAAGTTTATCTTGGTCTCATCAGTCCACAGGACATGGTTTCAGTAATGATTGGCCTTTGGTCAATCATGGCTCTCACAGCAGATTGTGCTGTTATTGGCCGAAGCATGCAGGTCAGGTGTATGCTTTGGCCAATCAGCAGCCATCAATGTAGTGCTCCACGGCTTTTGGAGCGAATGCCCCATGTGTTCGGTTCGTTTGCTATCGGACACAATGAACGACACACAATGTTCGAGTCTAACTTATGTTCGATTTGAACATCGGGACCATCCCTAGTCGAAAGGATTACACAGCTATCAAACTGAAGTTGGTGAATGATACCGACATACAGATGAGTAGGGATGAGTTTCGAGTTCGAGTCGAACTCATGTTCGACTCGAACATTGGCTGTTCGCAAGTTCGCTGAACAGCGAACAATTTGGGGTGTTCGAGGCAAATTTGAATGCCGCGGAACACCCTTTAAAAGTCTATGGGAGAAATCAAAAGTGCTAATTTTAAAGGCTTATATGCAAGTTATTGTCATAAAAAGTGTTTGGGGACCTGGGTCCTGCCCCAGGGGACATGGATCAATGCAAAAAAAAGTTTTAAAAACGGACGTTTTTCAGGAGCAGTGATTTTAATAATGCTTAAAGTCAAACAATAAAAGTGTAATATCCCTTTAAATTTCGTAGCTGGGGGGTGTCTATAGTATGCCTGTAAAGGGGCGCATGTTTCCTTTGTTTAGAACAGTCTGACAGCAAAATGACATTTTGAAGGAAAAAACCCATTTAAAACTACTCGCGGCTATTGCATTGCCGTTCCGACAATACACATAGAAGTTCATTGATAAAAACGGCATGGGAATTCCCCACAGGGAAACCCCGAACCAAAATGTTAAAAAAAAAAATGACGTGGGGGTCCCCCTAAATTCCATACCAGGCCCTTCAGGTCTGGTATGGATATTAAGGGGAACCCCGGCCAAAATTAAAAAAAAAAATGATATGGGGTCCCCCTAAATTCCATACCAGACCCTTCAGATCTGGTATGGATTTTAAGGGGAACCCCGCGCCAAAAAAAACGGCGTGGGGTCCCCCCAAAAATCCATACCAGACCCTTATCTGAGCACGCAACCTGGCAGGCCGCAGGAAAAGAGGGGGGACGAGAGTGCGCCCCCCCCTCCTGAACCGTACCAGGCCACATGCCCTCAACATTGACAGGGTGCTTTGGGGTAGCCACCCAAAACACCTTGTCCCCATGTTGATGAGGACAAGGGCCTCATCCCCACAACCCTGGCCGGTGGTTGTGGGGGTCTGTGGGCGGGGGGCTTATCGGAATCTGGAAGCCCCCTTTAACAAGGGGACTCCCAGATCCCGCCCCCCCCTGTGTGAAATGGTAAGGGGGTACTTACCCCTACCATTTCACTAAAAACCTGTCAAAAATGTTAAAAATGACAAGAGACAGTTTTTGACAATTCCTTTATTTAAATGCTTCTTCTTTCTTCTATCTTCCTTCATCTTCTTCTTCTGGTTCTTCTGGCTCTTCTGGTTCTTCCTCCGGCGTTCTCGTCCAGCATATCCTCCGCGGCGTCTTCTATCTTCTTCTCCTCGGGCCGCTCCACACCCATGGCATGGGGGGAGGCCCCCGCTCTTCTCTTCATCTTCTTCATGTTCTTCTCTTATTCTTTTCTTCTCTTCTTCTCTTCTTCATTTTCTTCTCCGGGCCGCTCCGCATCCATGCTGGCATGGAGGGAGGCTCCCGCTGTGTGACGGCGTCTCCTCGTCTGACGGTTCTTAAATAACGGGGGGCGTCACAGGGAAGTTCCGTCAAGTCACCGTGCATCAGAGGGGGGCGGGGTCACCGGGTGGCCCTGCCCCCCGTTATTTAAGAACCGTCAGACGAGAAGACGCTGTCACACAGCGGGAGCCTCCCTCCATGCCAGCATGGATGCGGAGCGGCCCGGAGAAGAAAATGGGGAGGGGGAGGGCCGGGATCTGGGGGTCCCCTTGTTAAAGGGGGCTTCCAGATTCCGATAAGCCCCCCGCCCGCAGACCCCCACAACCACCGGCCAGGGTTGTGGGGATGAGGCCCTTGTCCTCATCAACATGGGGACAAGGTGTTTTGGGGGGCTACCCCAAAGCACCCTCCCAATGTTGAGGGCATGTGGCCTGGTACAGTTCAGGAGGGGGTGCGCTCTCTCGTCCCCCCTCTTTTCCTGCGGCCTGCCAGGTTGCGTGCTCGGATAAGGGTCTGGTATGGGTTTTTGGGGGGACCCCACGCTTTTTTTTTTGGCGTGGGGTTCCCCTTAAAATCCGTACCAGACCTGAAGGGTCTGGTATGGAATTTAGGGGGACCCCCACGTCATTTTTTTTTTATTTTGGCCGGGGTTCCCCTTAATATCCATACCAGACCTGAAGGGCCTGGTATGGAATTTAGAGGGACCCCCACATCATTTTTTTTTTGGTTCGGGGTTCCCCTGTGGGGAATTCCCATGCCGTTTTTATCAATGAACTTCTATGTGTATTGTCGGAGCGGCAATGCAATAGCCGCGAGTAGTTTTAAATGGGTTTTTTCCTTCGAAATGTCATTTTGCTGTCAGACTGTTCTAAACAAAGGAAACATGCACCCCTTTACAGGTATACTATAGACACCCCCCAGCTACGAAATTTAAAGGGATCTTACACTTTTATTGTTTGACTTTAAGCATTATTAAAATCACTGCTCCTGAAAAAACTGCCGTTTTTAAAACTTTTTTTGCATTGATCCATGCCCCCTGGGGCAGGACCCAGGTCCCCAAACACTTTTTATGATAATAACTTGCATATAAGCCTTTAAAATTAGCACTTTTGATTATTCATGTTCGTGTCCCATAGACTTTAACGGTGTTCGCGTGTTCGAACGAACTTTTTTCCTGTTCGCATGTTCTGGTGTCAACCGAACAGGGGGGTGTTCGGCTCATCCCTACAGATGAGCTGCCTATAGTCAAGTTTCATACAATTTCCAAAAATATTACTATGATGGTAATACATAATATTAAGTTTTTACACAAATGTATAGGAGAATAACAGTTTGATACCAAACATGCCTATGCTATGCTGATTCATATCTTGTTTATGTTTTTTTTCAAATCATAATGTCATTCAATTAATTATTATGTTGGTTGTCAGATTTTAATATGTGGCCATCTGAAAATATTGATTTAAATTGAATAGTTGGCAATAAGGGAGTGCCACCTGAATTATCATAGAACACTTCAGCACTTCATCACACTCCAGAATACCTGCCTATTTGAAATAAAAAAACTACCATCTTTTAGCACTCTGTTATCTTTCTGTCCGACATGGCAGGGAGTGTCACAAATACTTACTAATGCCGCGTACACACAGGCGGACTTTTCAGCATCAAAAGTCCGACGGTCTTTCCGACAGACTTTCGACGGACTTTTGATGGACCTCCGATGGACTTTCGAACGAACGGACTTGCCTACACATGATCACACCAAAGTCCGGCCGCTTAGTACACAATGACGTACACTAGGTCCAACGAGCCTATAAAAAGGCAGTGTAATAGCTTGTGTGCCACCCTTTGGACCCCTTCTGCTAATTTCGTGTTTATCTCGTGTTAGTAGAAGTTTGGTGAGAGACGATTCGCGCTTTTCAGACTCGTGTTTTTCAGATCGTTTAACTGTTGTTCAGTTTTTGCTTGTGAGGTTTGTATCTGCTTTTCAGTGCATGTAGTCAGTTCGCATTGATTTATTCAGTGTGTTATTGTCCGCACGTTGCTGATTTTCAGCTCGCTCTTCACAGGCCTTGCTGTGCTTCAGTGCATTCTGTTAAGTTCGTTCTGACCAGCTGACCGTTTTGAAGCCATGTTGCGTGTACGTACTCGTCGTAGAGTTCGTGCTTTGTATGTGCTTGGTGCTGTAGTTCATTCTTCAGCCCATGGAGTTCATGGACGAAGAATTGGTTGCTCCAGCATGACCAGTTCTCTCACATGCCTTTGCTTCGTGAGATCCGTGAGAATAACCCTGAGGATTTCAGGAACTTTCTCAGGATGACGGCCCCCATTTTTCACCATTTGTTGGCTTTGCTGACCCCTTATTTTAGCAGGCAGGATACCTGCATGAGGCAAGCCATCACTCCGGAGCAGAATCTAGTCACCACATTGTGGTACTTGGCGACTGGGAGAAGCCTGCAGGACCTTACGTTCTCGACAGGCATCTCCCCCCAGGCTCTGGGGATCATTATCCCAGAGACCTGTTCTGCCATCATACAGGTCTTGCAGAAGGACTATATTAAGGTAAGATTTATCCGTTAACATCACATTTTATTGTATTTAATGTTTGCTAATGTATTGCATTTCTTTACTCAATCCCTAATTACCTTAAATTGATTTATAGTCCCCCCCTCTAAAATGTATCCAAATGGTCTGTGTGTCCTTAAATTTATTTATAATCCCCCTCCCTCTAAAATGTATCCAAATGGTCTGTGTGTCCTAAAATTGATTTATAATCCCCCCCTCCCTCTAAAATGTATCCAAATGGTCTGTGTGTCCTTAAATTGATTTAAAATCCCGCCCCCTCTAAAATGTATCCAAATGGTCTGTGTGTCCTTAAATTGATTTATAATCCCCCCACCCCCTTAAATTTAATCAATGGGCCATCAGAGGGGTGAGGAATCAGATAAGTGGGCCTTATATTTTTAGTCTTTAAATAATACTTAAAATGAATGTTATACTGATGTTCTGCAAGAATGTTTTTTGTGTAATGTGCTTGCAATGTTTGTTTTTTTTTCACAATCAAAGGTTTATTGAAGCTTGTTGTATTACAATAACTGCATTCAATACAATTTGAAAAACATTTATCCATAATATAAAGGTATTACATTTAGTATCTGTTGTTTGCAGATGGGATTTCGTCATATGGCTGAATAAGTAGCTATTGGAGTTTATGAATATATTATGAACTTTTTCAGGAAAGGATATGTTAAGGGAAGGGGAAGGGAAGGGATAAAGGGAACCGAATGGGAGAAGGCGGGGGTAGGGAGAGAAGAAGGGGGGAAGGGAGAGGGGAGTAGAAGTGAGGAGTACTGTAATAAGTAATAAGTATCCCACTATAATGAAAAGCAGTATTTAAAAATTATAACAGCCAAATACATAGGATGATGTATTTGTTAACCGACAATAGAAGAAGGCTTAAGTAGTGTTGAGACATAGTATGACATAATACATTTTTTTTTTTTGTCAACCTTATAATGGAACACCAATCTGTTACCTAAGAGGTATTAGTTAGTAAGTGAGTTGAAAACAGAAGAGTGAACAAATAATAACCATGGTTGCCAGGTACGATTGAAGTTTGTGCTGTTTTCCTTTTTCATAGCGGCAATCTCTTCCATTTTGTAAATGTAATTTACTCTTTCTAACCAATCTTTAATGTTTGGTATGTGTGTGGTCTTCCAATGGAGGGGTATGAGTGTTTTATCAGCTAGTAGTAAATGCCTAGAAATGCCTTTTTATATCTGCTTATGGTGAGTTTATTTACATTAATTAGGCAAGTGGCAGCATTGAATTAAATTTTAGAATCTGTTATGAGTTTAGTCCATTCTATTACTGCTTCCCAGAAGACATGGAGTGGTGTGCATTCCCACCATATGTGGAGGAAGTTGCCAACGTCCTCCCCGCAACGCCAGCAGGTGTCTGATATTGTGGGGGACCACCTCCTGGCCTTATGTGGTGTGATATACCATTGGGTAAGAATTTTTATAAGAGATCTCCTGATATTTAGTGCTTAAAGAGCATTTATGTGTCATAATACAGGCATTCTCCCATTGTTTAGAGGAAATCTTAGTATTTAAGTCTTTTTCCCACTTTTCTTTGTGCTTTGTCATCTGTCATCTGTGTGCTGGTTTTGATTTAACCAGCAATAAGCTAGAGAAGTGGTATTGGTTAGTGGTGATCTTTTAAAGCATACATTTTCTAGAGGGAGTAATGGTAGGCTGTAAGATGATCTATATTTGCTATTTAACAGGTAGATTAAAGTTGCATATAGAGCCACCTGCCAGGAGGTGATCCTTCCCACTCTGCCCGAAGTATGTCCAGGGGTTTGATCTTAGAGTCGGCCAAGCATTGGGAGGCTGTGCGTGTCGGCATGTTCTTCAGATGTAGACCTGGGGTAAAGTCGGGGTTGTTGGTCACAGGAGTCAGTGGGCCGGGTAATGAGGCTAGATTTTGGGTACCAGCTACCTTATGCCAAACTTCAAGTGTGTTTGCGACTAAGGAATGTTTTAAATTCTTATCCGTTTTGGAATGTATGGGCCATGGATAAAAGGCTAAGTTGAAAGGACTTAGAGTTTGTTCTAGTTGGATCCAGTCTTTATTTGAGCTATGGCAATGCCAGTCGATGATTCTCGTGATGTGGGATGCTTGATGGTATTTTTTAAAATTCGGGAGTCCTATTCCACCTTTGTGTTTGGGTAGGGACAGTAAATTAAGGTTTATTCTTGGTTTTCTGTCAGCCCACAAGAAGCGTCTTTGTGCTCTGAGAAGCCTGGTGAAAAAGGATTCAGGAATGTTGATGGAAAGTGTATTGAAGAGATAAAGCAATCTCGGTAGGATTGTCATTTTTAGAATTGAGGCTCTGCCGAACCAGGAGAAAGTTTTGGTTGTCCATTTTTGGAGGTCTCTATTCAATGTGGTGAGAAGGGGTTTATAGTTATTGGAATATAGAGAGTCTATGTTACTAGTTAGAATTATCCCTAGGTATTTCAAGGTGTTTTGTTCCCATTTATAGTTATGATTGTCTTTCATCAATTTGAGTTGATCTGTTGGTAGATTCAGTGCTTCGGACTTGGACTTGTTAATTTTGAAATTGGAAATAAAGCCGAAGATCTCGAAGTATTTCTCAAGGTTTGGAACAGAAATATGTGGGTGTGTCAGGAAAAATAAAAGATCATCCGCGTAGGCGGCAATTTTATATTCTCTGTCTCCAACCCTGAAACCCTTTATATCTTCAGATAAATTGATTGTTCTTATTAGGGGTTCTAAAGAGATGATAAAAAGAAGGGGCAAAAGGGGGCAGCCTTGTCGAGTCCCATTCCGTATTTTGATTGGGTCTGAAAGAATATTGTTAACTTTAATTTTAGCTTGGGGATTTCGATAGAGTGCTGAGATCCATGAGAGCATACTCTCATTTAGTCCAATATGAGAGCAGATAGACATCATGTAATCCCATGAGACTCTATCGAAAGCCTTCTCGGCATCTGTGGAGAGAAGGAGTCCTTTTGTCTTAGAGTTGTGGGCATAGTGAATTAAATTAAGTGCTTTAGTTGTATTATCACGTGCCTCTCTACCTGGCATGAATCCTACTTGTTCTGGTCCTATGATCTTTGATAGGAGGGGTTTCAGTCTATTGGCCATTATTTTGGCCAAGATTTTTAAATCTATGTTTAATAAAGATATAGGTCTGTAGCTGGCGCAATCTGTATGGTCTTTGTCAGGTTGGGGGATCACTGCGATACGGTTGTGTTTTGCCAGGTAGTTAAAACGTGAGTGTATGTTTTGTAATATTGTGAGGTGAAGCCATCTGGGCCTGGGCTTTTCCCTGTTTTAAGATCTTTAATGGCTTCTAGTATTGGTGGAAATAGGCTCTTCTAGTTTGTTTGCGTCAACTTGGGAAAGTGAGGGTATTTTACTGTCTTTCAAAAATTGGTGTATCGTTTCTTGTTTCGTCAAGGTGAGGTGTGGGGGTTTATGTTGTTCAGGAAGATTGTATAGTCTCGAGTAAAATTTATGAAAAAGGTCTGCTATATCAGTAGGTTTATGTCTAAGTATTCCGTCTTTATCCCGTATGGCATGTACCTTTCCCGCTTGTGTCATATCTTTGAGTGCTTTGGCTAATAGTTTCCCACTTTTGTCCACATATTCAAAATATATGCTTTTTTTGAAAAAAAGTGCTTTTTTGATCTTTAGATCTAGAATTGATTTTAGGGAGTTCCTACAACGGATCAGTTCCTCTTCTGCTGAGATTGAGAGGGATTGTTTGTGAAGCGTTTCTAATTTTGCTATTTGCGAAGTCAGCTTGGAAATTTCTTTCTCTTTTTCTCTTTTTAATCTAGAACCCCATTTCATTAGATGACCTCCTGTGACGCTTTTATGAGCTTCCCAGTTAGTCAAAGGGTTGGTGTCTGTGTCTAGGTTATTCCTAAAGTAATCAGTCAAAGTGTCATGTATTTCATCTTTCACTTTTTGGTCAGTTAGGAGTGATGCATTGAGCCTCCAATTAAAGGTCGATTGTTGGGGTGAGTCGAGTTGCATAAATATAGCCGTGGTGGCATGATCAGAGAGAGAGACTATGCCTATCTCTGCTGCTTCCAATTTGCTTAGGTCTCTCTGTGAGACAAAAATTAAGTCAATCCGGGAATATCGTTTGTGTGGGGCTGAGAAGAAGGTGTAGTCCCTCTCAGTCGTATGGGTGAGTCTCCAAGTGTCTACTAATGATAAAGAATTTAAGAGCAATTTAAGGCGTCTAAGGATTCTGTATGTTAGAATTGTGTGACCTGTTGATGTGTCCTTTTGGGGGGAGAGGGGGACGTTAAAGTCTCCTCCCAAGATGATGCACCCTTCAGCAAACCATTTTAGTTCGTCTATGATTTTACGACAGAATGGAATGTGGGCTGTGTTTGGGAAATACACATTGGCCAATGTAACGGGTGATCCTGCCCAATCCCCCTTTAGGAAAAGACAGCGTCCTTCTGGGTCTATAAGTTTTTGCTGTAGTTTGAAAGGGGAGATTTGTTGATGACGATTGAGACTCCTTTAGTTTTGGCTAAGGGGTTAGTGGCGTGGTACATTTCTGTGAATATATTGTCTGTAAATTTGGGTATATGTTCGCTTTTAAAATGTGTTTCTTGTAAAAACACGATTGATGGCAGAGTTTTTTTAAGTTCTTTAAGCATTTTTGCTCTTTTTTCAGGTATGTTCAGGCCGTTAACATTGTGGGAGATTAAAGATGGCGATTTTCCTAAGAATTTGTATGCCATAGTGTAAGTTGTCAGTTAATTCACGTGGGAAGATTGAGGCAAGTGGGTTTTGTCTAAGAATTATTTGTTATGTGAGATGTTCTGATCTCTTTTGGTGTACTCCAGGGGAGAGGAGGGAATGAGACAAGGAAGGGGGGGGTAGATTAGGAAGGATTGAATAGGGGTGCTTGAGTGTGTGCTCAAATCTCACCTGAGAGGTGAAGAGCTAGTTAGTAACCCAGGTAAACTAGGCACTAATATGTACTCTGAGGGGTATGTGGGAGGCGCGTTAGTGTCGTTATTCGTTATTTGTTATTTTTGTAAGTTTGGGATCTGGGTCTGTCTCGTAGGATACTGCGAGACCTGGGTGTATCAAAAAGATAACATGAGAAGCAATTCTTGGGCCACTTAGTTTCTTGTAGAAAATATTGCTATCCATAGTCTGTTCAACTACAGAGAGTGACATTTTGCTTAAATGGTTAAAGAGAATGGTGTAAGTCAGTTAACTGTAAGTATAGAAAAACATTCCGTTCATCCCATCTGTTACATACATTTTGCGATGTTCTGCTTAGGATGGATAGAGTGGTTAACATGTAAAACATTTGAAAAAGAAAAGAACAAAAAAAAAATTTAAAACCTTTCAAACCAATTAACATTGTGAAACTGTAACCCTAAGTATAGCAGAGTACACTCTGTTATAATATAGTATAATATAATGACCTGAAGTGAACAATTAATCTAATCTAATCCTGTAGTTAAGTAGGTCCCAAGATCAAAAACTCACACTGAATAGGGATTAGAGTTTCTGTATTAGTACTCTAAAGTTCAGGTTCTTGTGAGCTTTATGAAGTCGTATCAGGTTCCGAGACCTGGTGACTGATGAGGCCTCTGCAAGCAAGTCCACCCAAGAGCTTCCTCTTTAATGCAAAGGTAGATCCAGGCAGGCGAGGACTCATAGTGTCCGAAATCCTTTCAACCTGATGGCATTTGGTGTTCCCACAATAGAAAGATAGGGTGTTGTCAATCGGCAAACATGCGGCAATGAATCTGTGTACTCACTGCTTGGCCAGAGATGTCGCAGATGGACTGATCACTCAAACTTCCGGCCATGGTTCATAGCCTCCTAATGGATGTTGAATGTGTTTCACTGCTTGCTTCTGGAAAGTGAGAAAAATCAGAGTGCAGAGGCCCGATCAGTTGGTAACAATTTCATGCCTGTAAACTTGTATATCTTGCAGGCAGTTATAATTCCTGTGAAAGAGAAGTTATTGGAGGTGGATTCATGTTGAGAATCAGGTTATATTCAAGGTAGATTCCAGTATCGGATGTAGCCTTCAATAGGTGAGGGTGTGGAGGGGTTTCAGCGATAGTAATCTGTTTCCAAATCTGTATATAAGTTCCTACAGAATGGGAATAAACAGTATATGTCTCTCTTATCCTGATTCCCTCTTCACCCATATAAAACCTGCAATTTTTTGAAAAGTTCGGGTAGCAGGAAGTATTTCCAGTGGGTATTGAGTTTATGTATTTCCAAGCAGGAATCTTTTGGAGTGAGATTGTAATGCGTACTATTGTGCAAGGTTGCCCTCTAGTGGATTTTCATAAAAGGAATCCTGCAGCAATTCTAATGCTCACAATGAAAAAAAAAATTAAATAATATAATAATTTTTTTTTTAAAAAAAACATTAAAAAAAGGAGAGAAAATAAAGAGAAAAAATGTTTCCTATGACGAAAGGAGATGAGCGGAAGTTCAGTAGTCTGTCGTAGGAAAAATCCAGGTAAGTGTCTCAGTGGCTGAATTTTATGTAAGTCCACAAGTTCAAATTCATTTTAGTCTTTGGCTTTTGGCACTTTTAGAGGAAGAAGGAGAGTCGTAGCTGTTTCTGTTGGCGTTTCTGCGATTTTTCCCCTGGTGAGAGGGTGAATGAAACACGTCTGATCCACCGCTGGATGGTGGATTGGTGATTTCAGGGGGTAGCAAAAACTCTATGTACCAGTCAGGTAATTCCACTGGTGTGATTTGAAGGTTTTCAAAGAATCTGTTCAGTTCATTAGGGGTTCTGAGTGTGTATTGTTTACCCATGTATGAAGCTTGGAGTGCAAAAGGAAATTTCCACCTGTAGTTTATGTTCCTTTCTTTTAGAACCTCTAGGAGTGGTTTCAATGCCCTTCTATTCTTCAATGTGATGGGTGATAAATCCTGAAACAGTTGTATTGTGCTATCATTGAACAGGATCTGGTCATTGGTTCTTGCTTTTTGCAGCACTTCTTCCTTCAACCAAAATTGGGAAGGCAGCATATGATGTCCCTGGGAGGATTATCATCAGGAGCTCTGGGCCTGAGAGCTCTGTGAGCTCTATCAAATTCTATGGGGGAGTGTTCAGGCCTGTTTAGTAAGCCATTGAATATGGAGGTCAGTGCAGGCTTGATTTGGTCTGGGCTAATAGTTTCTGGTATTCCACGGACTCTTATGTTGTGTCTTCTTCCTCGGTTGTCTAAATCTTCTAAGTGTCTGTTCATATCGATTAGGTGTTGGTTATGTGCAGTGGTAATGTCATCTAGTCTGGACAGTGCTCGGTCTCTCCTCCTCCCAGCGCGCTCAGACACAGCCATTTGTTCAGAGAGTTTCAATAGCTCTGTTTTAATGTCAGTAATAGCTAATGTGAATGATCTTTTGATATCTGCAGCTATGTGGGTCATGGTAGCATAGGTCAGAGGCTTATCTTTATCAAAATTACCTGCTGAGTCTTCAGATGCTGGCAGGGACACCTCGTCATCTTCTATGTCTTCCTCCATGCTGTGCCTGTGTGTCGGCGCCATCTTGGCAGATCATATAACATAGATTGATGCGCTCTGATACAAAGTTCAATCAATGTGAGAAAATAATTTTTTGTGCTAAAAAACCAATGTGAAAAAAATTGCTGCCAAATCGCTAAAGAATCGCATATATATATAAAATCGCAAATATATGAAAAAATCGCAAATATATAAAAACTGTGTTCCTCCAGTAATACAAATCCACTGGAGGTGGTGCGATATCTCCAAAATAAACTAAGCAACAATTGTGTATAGATATACTAAAAATGCGTTTGCAAATAGTAATCAATCCAAATTAGTGCCAATAAATAAATAAAGTTCAATCAATGTGAGAAAAGAATTTTTTGTGCTAAAAAAAAAATGTGAAAAAAATTACTACCAAATCGCTAAAAAATCGCATATATAAATAAAATCGCAAATATATGAAAAAAATCGCAAATATTTAAAAACTGTGTTCCTCCAGTTATACAAATCCACTAGAAGTGGTGCGATATCTCCAAAGTAAACTAAGCAACAATTGTGTATAGATATACTAAAAATGCGTTTGCAAATGGTAATCAATCCAAATTAGTGCCAATAAATAAATAAATTAGATATATTCCCTGTGATAAGTGTTGAATCCTCCGTAATGTAAAACTAAATAATTGATATGCTTATAAAGGTGCAATATATATACAATTGATGAGTATAAATAGATAAATAGTGCCAATAGAATCTGATTAAATATAGATGGTTAAATTCATGAGATAGGATAAGTAGCAGGCGACAGTTCAATCCTCAGTAATCTGGGGTATCTGGATTCCTGCAGTAATTATTTGTTCACCCTCTGAGCTATTTCTTCCACAGCCACAATGAATGGTAATTTTCTTAGTATCAAGTGGTTTTATGTAAAATAAACAAAGAGAGAAAACATTGCGCAATATTGTTACAATAAAAGTTCACAGCCAAAACAGCGCAGTGAAACACTCACGTGTGTCTGACTTGTTTTAGGCATGCAGATAAGCAGATAGGCAGATCTCAGCTGGCTTGTAAGGACAAGGCTTGCTACGCAAGCTGCTGCTGCTGCTTGATACAATGAATTCAGCAGACTGTGTCCTAAGCTCCTCCCACGCGTTACATCACTGACACGTGACTTTCTCAAGGCTTATTTACTTTATCTTGGCAGATCGCACACCTCCGCTGTATCTGTACTTGCTGAGGTTTCCTGGTGAGATTTTCTTTTTGGGGGTTATCAGAGAGCGGAGAGTGTGTCCGTGTGTCACTCTCCTCAGCTGTGTGGACATATTCATCATATAAGTGGCGTTATTCGTAACCCGGGTCTCATAGCCTCCTGGAGCTCAGTCACGGTGCGGCTGTCCACATTGCCTGCCAAGCCACGCCCCCTCATGCTTGCAGTGTTATGTGCAAAAGTACTTATATATTTTTTTCTTGTTTAACTCCCCAGTTTCCTTCAACGCCACAGGAATGGCAGACTGTGGCATCCCATTTTGCCACCCGTTGGGACTTTCCCAATTGTGGAGGGGCTATAGATGGGAAACACGCCCACATTGTGCCACCACCCCATTCGGGGTCATACTATTTTAGTTATAAGGGGTTTCATAGTATTGTGTTAATGGCGGTGGGGTCAGCACAATATGAATTTCTGTATGTGGACATGGGGAAGAATGGCCGAGTGTAGGATGGAGGAGTCTTCGCCCAGATGGAGTTCTACCAGCGTCTCCAGAGTGGTGGCCTGGGATTGCCACCTGATGCAGATAACATGGAAGGACTCCCCTTTGTCTTCATTGCAGATGAAGCCTTTGGTCTTGGCGAGCACCTGATGAGGCCATTCCCCCAAAGGACCCTCACCCTGGAGAGAAGGGTTTTTAACTACCGGCTGGCCGGAGTGAGAAGAGTTGTGGAGAATGCCTTCGGGATACTGGCCAACCGGTTCTGCCTGTTTCAGACAGCAATCCACATGGCGGACTACAAACTTAATCACATTGTCCTAGCATGTTGCATCCTGCACAATTTTTTATGCAAAAATTCAAGCAATTATCTTGCATCACTTGGGCCTGAGGCCGGACTTACAGAGAATCCTCTGACGGGCCTGGATACTGGCCATACTGACTTGGCCCCCCAAAGCGCCCGTCAAGTTAATAAAATATGTTGATTTTTTTACGCGCAGGGGGGCCATTGCAATGCCAGACAATCTCTAATTTTTATGAATAAAAAATAATGATCAGATAAAATCTAGAAATGTATTTATTGCTTGCCTTTCTTTTTGTCTGTCTCCTAGGTTCTCCTAGTGCACTTGTAGTGCCAAGTGTATTTTCCTTTAGTAAATAAGCCCCATTGTCACTGTAAACACCAAATAACTTACAAAACTGGTATTGAGCATTGAAAGAAGAAGCCACACATTGTTGATTAACATAATTTTTAATCTGTGCACATTCAAATCTGCATTTATGAAAAAAAAAAAAAAAAAAAAAAAAATATATATATATATATATATATATATATATATATATATATATATATATATATATATATATATATATATATATATATATATATATATATTTTTTTTTTTTTTTTTTTTTTTTTTTTTTAAACAATAATTTTTTGGGGTTTTTGAAAATACTTTTTTTTGTTTTTTTTTTTTACAAACAGGCATCATTGTTTTTTTTTTATTCTTTATAAACAGGCCTCAATTTTTTTTTTTATAAACTGGCCTCATTTTTTTTTTATAAACAGGCTTTATTAAAACAAATTTGACTTTTTAAAATGTTAAAAAGTCAAAGCCCAGAATGGGGTCAGCAAAAAAGGAAATGAAGGACATGATCAATGTTTTTTTGTGAAAAAGGGATTTAGATTCTCCCCAAAACATTGATTATGTTCTTCATTTCCTGCTACATATTGTTCAGCCGATTACGCATGATGTCGAGGCTAGTGCGCATGGCATCAATATCCCCATTCCAGGTCATGATCTGCCCAATTAATCTTTGGACACTGTCCATGGTAAATGGTTCCCCTTCCACAACCAGCACATCACCTAAAATTGATATAAAAAAGATGTATTTAGAAATATGCAGGCACACATAGATTAACAGAAGCTGGGATGTCAGACACTCACCTGGTGGAGTGCACATGTCGCCCACTTCCTCCACATCCTCGGGGGGGGGGGGGGGGGCGCTGGCATTTGTACATGCTTCCACTGCTTCCCCTTCCACAACATCACCAAAAATTGATGAAAAAAGATGTATTTAGAAATATGCAGCCATACATAGATTACCAGAAGCTGGGGTGTCAGACACTCACCTGGTGCGGTGCACATGTCGCCCACTTCCTCCACCCCTCCTTCCTCCACATCCTCGGTGGGGCTTGGGCTGATTTCCCAATCCGGCTGGCAAGGTCGGGGGTCCCTGGGATCAGGTTGCCTGAGTCTTTTCTCCCCTATGAGAATGAAACAAAAGGTATACTTATCACACAGATATTTAGTCCAGGAATAGGAATATGAAACATTGTATTGAAGTGGTGTACAATTGTCTGTTTGGGCAGAGATCCAAGTTGAAGACATGATTAAAACTCCCTTTGAAACAAGTCGGAATACTTACCTTTTTTGGCCACATTTCACAGATAGAGACACCCCAAACAAGTATCCACTGTAGCACCCTAAAAATGTATTCTGGTGTCCCATACTAGTGCTCCTGAGTCCAGATGTGTAAACAGCTGCCGAGTATCCTCTCCTTATATTCTACTAAATGAAGTTTGCTATTCATTCTAGTTTCAAAGACATCTAGACAACAATGTCCTAAACTTCTTGTAATAAGACAAATTATCAAGACCAAAATGTGGTTTAAAGCCTGTATCAACTAAATACATTGTATATATTTTCAAACGATGTTTCCTACAAACAATGTTTCCAAGTAACGATTAAGGATTAAAACTGTAGAGTAAAGAAAAGCACATGGAGCAGCATGCAAGTTAATAATCAGAATGGGAACGCACGACAAGTACTTACTTTTTTTAAGAACTTTCTTGATTCATCTGTACTGCTCCGGCTCCCTTAATTTAAGGTCGGACCATAGTTTCCTCAGCTGGTCTTTAGAGCGTCGTACCCCAAAATTATGATGCAGGGTCTTCATCACTTTGGACATTATTTTTGCCTTTCGTAAACTAGGCTGGGCATATGGTCTGTGCTTCCCATCATAATCTTTTCTCTGTAAAATTGCTACCATCTCACCATCTCTTCAAAGGCCATATTGGAGGCCTTAATCCTCCTCTTCCCAGATCGGGACATATCGGGCTCTGGCTTTCCTCGTTACTGGAGTAATTAGTACACACAAACTATGTCCCTTTTTTTTGACACAGGATGAGCTCAGCCAGCAGGAGGGTCTGGAAAGTGGTAGGCAGGAGGAGGCCAGGACCAGTGTCAGCCAGAAGGAGGCCAGGCCCAGTGTCAGCCAGGAGGTGACCGGGCCCAGTAGGAGCCTCACCCAATCTCAGGTGCCTCCCCTCTGCCTTCAGACAAAAAGGCCCAGGAAGGTTACAGTGACAGAGGAGGCATCACTGCGCCTCATGAGAGAAGCTACAAATTTCCTCAAGAGCCCCCCGAACCTAAAGAGGCCTATGGCTCCTATATAGCCAGCAGGTTGCTCAAAGTGGAGAAGGGCCAACGCCTCCTCTGTGAAAAACTTTTTTCAGATGTCCTTCACAAGGGGCTGAGGGGTGAGTTAACTGCCAACAGCCAAATAAATGAGCAAGCCCCTCCTCCTCCTCCTGCCACAAGTCCACCACCAGAGCCACAGCCTCCAAGGAAGGCTGCAGGGCAGCGTGGAGGGAATGCTGCAGGGAAGGGTGCAGGGCAGCATGGAGGGAAGGCTGCAGCGAAGAGAAGAACGTGATGACCTGGGTTCAGTATGGTCTGACAGAAGACGCATCTGCTCATCTGCTGCTGGTCTTGATCTCTGGGATTCCTGGACCAGATTGTGCTCCCTATTATATTGACTCTTCAAGATCCCAAGTTTCTTTTCCACAGACTTGATGTGTGCCCTGGGAACTTTACACCAAAAAAAAAAGGTTATTGTGGTAACTTGATACACAAAAAAATAAAAATATATGGGGATCACTGGAAAATATATTTTTTTAAATCCTAAAAAAGATCTTGATGAAATAAAAAATAATAAAACATGTCTCAAAATAATAAATGTGTAAACAATAGTATGGAGATCAGGCTTTTAAAAAATACAATATCATTCATGAGATCAAGAGAAATAATCCATAAATCTGTTTGTGAGAACTGTGAATATGAGCAGCAAAACAACTTCGTTCTTCTAGCATTATAAAGAAGACAATACTGCGCTGCATTCAACGATTACAGAATTTGCAGCGTGAGGAATGTGCTAGCTACAATATGAACACTAGTTTTACAAGAACGAGCGCTTCCGTCTATTACTTGCTTCTGAGCATGCATCGTTTTTTGTCCGTCGGACCAGCATACAGACGAGCAGATTTCTCGATAGGAACTGGGATCCGGCAGAGTTCCGACGTAAAGATTTGAAACATGTTCCAAATCTTAAGTCCGCCAGATTTTCAACAGAAACAGTCCGCTGAAGGTCCGATGAAGCCCACACATGGTCAATTGTCCGCCGAACTCGGTCCGTTGGACCAGTCCGGTCGAAAAGTCCGCTCGTGTGTACACTCGGAATAAAGTTCAGAATAATATAGTAGATACTGTGGACAGTGCATGTGTTCTTTAAAACGTGGTGGCTACCTTTTGGCAACCCAGCCTCACCTTGTGGTTACCTGTGTAGTAAACTAACTCCAGTGCCAATCCATCCTAGTATGCTGGCACCTTGATTGCTGTCTTGATTGCTGTGCTACAAGTTGGAAAAATCTCTCCATAGGGTGAGGCTGGGAACACAAATGTCACATTTTGGTAGCGACAGTGGGAGTTGACATTGTCTTCATCACATAGTGGGTCCCAAGGGGTACAGAAGAGAATTTTCTAAATGGCAGAGGTAGTTGCAGTACCTTATATTGCCCACTGCTAGGATAATAATTGGATTCTGATCGGGAGGAAAACGCTGTACTCTACCTAAAGCCCTGCTTAGTGTTAATCTGGCACTGTGTATGCTGTCTAGTTCACATCCAGAAAGAAATGGACACCGCATTTATTTGCTCAAACAATCAATTTCCTGGATAGCAGCCTCATAACACAAACTATGAGCTTTGATGAGGCTCTGGGAGCAAATAAGTTCAATATACATTTTCTTACTTGATGTTTAAAGAAAGTAGCTCAGTTAAAATAATGCTAAGCATACAAATTAAAAACGTAAGCCATGTTTATAAAGGAGGTTGTGGCAGGCACAGTGAATTTATGTGTCAAGGTGTGTGGGCATAAAGCAGAGAGTGACTGGGGGGGTCTGCAGGGGCCCTGGCAGAAATAGGAAATTAATTATACAGTCCTTTTCAAACAGTAAATCTTGCTTAAGTGAGCTTTAAGAAAATCAGGCACATAATAACTCGTATACATAAAATAGGATCTGATTCCAGTTCAGTTTTGTATGCATACCTCCCAACCTTTTGAGAGAGGAATGAGGAACACCCATTTAGCAAAAGTATGTAGGCATAAGACATACCCTTTGCCAACCCCCCCTCCTTTTTAACCACTTGCCAACCAGCTCACGAAGATTTACTGCAGCAGGTTGGCAACGCTGCGCGAATCTCCGTACCTGTATCGCGACTCACGCAGGCAAAGTTGTGGGCGGGCGCTCTCGCACCCGCAAATTTTTTTGAATCAATGTTAGCGCCAATCATTCAGGACTTGGAGAAATTAATCTTGTAGAGAGAGGCTTTGCTGAGAAGATCCAGGATGAGGTGGAGATGAGGTAATGATTGTACTGGGTTGGTTATGGAGATGATCACATCATCCGCGTATAGGCCGTTTTTGTGAATCTGGTCACCAACTTTAATACCGAACATAAGTGGGTTTTTACGAATGGAATGGGCACATGGTTCCATAATGAGAGTAAAAAGTAGGGGGGGGAAGGGGGCATTCCTGACGGGTTCCATTTGATATACTGAAGGAGTCAGAGAGAATACCGGAGTTCACAACCTTGGCGCTAGGGTTGGAGTATGGTGCCATTATAGCTTGAAGAATTTGGCCTGAGAAGCCACATTTTTTCCATAACTGCTTTGAGGAAGCTCCAGTCGACCCTATCGAATGCCTTCTCTGCGTCTAAAGAGATGAACAGAGAATGTGTTCAATGGTGTTCAACCCACTGTAGTAGGTCAATGTATCTACGTGTGCCATCAGACGCTGCCTACCAGCCACAAAACCCACCTGATCAGGGTGTGCTAAGTAAAGAATGATGCTAGAGGGCAATATGGCTATCAGTTTGGCATACAGTTTGGTATCTGTATTTAGTAATGAGACGGGTCTGTAGCTGGCAGGGTTGTCCGACGGTTTGCCAAGTTTTGGGATTGTCGTGATGATCACTTCAGGAGATTCAGGGGGATGTGGCCTGAGGAAGCAATATAGTTGAAGGATTGACAAAGATGTGGGGCAAGCAAGGTGGAAAATTGTCTGTAGTATTCGTTGCTGAAGCCATCAGGGTCAGGGTCTTTGTGTAGTGGAAGGGAGGTGATAGCTTGCTCGACTTCAGAGATATAGAAAGGGTCCTAGAGTGTTTGAATTTGTTCTGGAGACAGTGATGGCAAATGTATGTGGGCCAGAAAGTTAGCAGTGTCTTCAGATGTGGGGGTTGAGGCTCCACCAGATGTAGTAAGGTTGTATAGATTAGCATAAAATGAGCTAAATTGATTGGCAATACCTTTGGGGTTTGTTATACGTGTTTGAAAAGGGGTGATGAGGTATGGAATTTTTGAGTGTATTTAGAGACGTTTGAGTTGTTTTGCAAGGCAGGCCCCTGGTTTGTTGTTGTGTGCATAAAAGTGTAGGCGGAGTCTTTTCAGGGAAAAGTGGAAGTTTTGATGAAGGTGTTCACTTAGATTTTGTCTTGCTGTTCGTAGTTCAGAGTCAATGTGTAGGGAGGGTTGAGTTTTGTTATCAGATTCAAGGACGCAAATTTGCTCCAACAAATTATATGTGGTAGCATTGCATTGTTTCTTCTTGTGGGCTCCCAGCTTAATAAGGAGGCCTCTAAGGCAGGCCTTGTGAGCATTCCAACAAACTGTAGGGTTAGTTACGGAATCAGCATGTATCTCCAGTGTGTGTCAATTTTGGCGTAGAGTAATTGGAAAGCTACTGTGGAGCAAATAGCAATGAGGACGCCAGCTTTCTTTTTTGGTGAATTTGCAAGGAAGCAGTGCGGGAACTGTTTATGGGAGCAGGACGAGGGTTTGTGGGATAAGAAATGGGTCTACTGCACACAGATAAGATCAGATTTATGTCTAAGGGCTTCCTTCCACATTAAGTTGCGTTTAAATAGGGAATTGAGGCCCTTAACATTCAAGGAAGTGATAGTAATGGCCATAGTTAATAAGCAAAAAGAGCCTACAGAAGTAGAGAGATGACACTTACTAATTTCACACACCCAATAGTTATAAAATCACTATAGGTTATAGAAGACAAGCTTATCAGTATTGATGTAACAATGCAGTTAACGTAGTAATCAACAGAAGAGAAAACAAATCAATATAAACTTAAAACAGATTATTCAAAACTGAATAGAGTGCTTGGCACCCGGTGGTTTTGGGGGAATAAATATAGTTGACAAGAAAGAATCACTAAACATATTCAGATTGATGCTCATTTAGGACTTAACACTGCTAACAAGATAATAGGCATTTAACTTGCTGTAACAGGAACACAGGCAGCTGAAGGTATAAGCTGTGGCAGTAGTGGCTGCAGAGATTAGAGTGAGGCAGTGCGGTCGGAGTTACTGCGGCCGCAGGCTTGTGATTGATGTGGATCAGGGTGTAGAGATGAGATCCCAATTCAACAGCTGTTTGATGCCCTCCTTTTGGCGTAAAGATATTTGTTTGATTTTGGAAGGTCACCACCAGCTTAGGGGGGAAACCCCATTTGTGGGTGATATTTTTCTCTCTGAGGATTGCGGTGACTTGGGCAAACTCTCTTCGTTTTTGTGCAGTGCAGTAGCAGCAGATATATCCGTGTAGAGAGCAACAGCAGAGTGGGGATCAGGCAGCTTGGTGCTGGAGCGAGCTACTGCCATGATTTTTTCTTTTACCTGAAAGAAATGAATGCACGCCGGGACATCGCGGGGGACAGAGGCTGGAAAATTATTAGGTTTAGACATCCTGTGTGCGCGATCAATGGCGATGTCAGCTTGAGAAAATTGTGGGAGGAGCTTGAGGAAGAGTTGTTGTATATAGTGAATCAGATCAGGGGTCTAACGGTTTCTGGGATACCTCAGAATTTTACATTGTTCCATCTGTAACAATCCTCGAGGTCTGCCACTTTAGCGTATAGGAAGCTGAGCTCCTCAGAGTGCTGATGACATGCTTCAGTGACCTCATGGTAGGTGTTGGAATGATCTGCCACTTGCATTTTCAAGAAATCTGTACTTTCCTCCACTTGATCTATTCTAAAATGTATGGAGGAACAGAGCTTATTGTGGACATCTATCTGGACAGGAGCATATGCTTCAGTGTGTGTTCTGAAGCAGGCTGATCACTGGCTGGGTGTGCAGCTAATGATTCATGGCTGCTATCCTGCTGCTGTGTTTCTCCAGGGGCATCCCAGTGCTGCTTCTTACAAAGGAGCTTTAGTGGGAGAAAGCACTGATGATTGTGCTGCCTGCTTACCTCTGTCTGTGGGAGATCCATGTTGTGAAGCCAGAGCAGGTTCCGTGCTATCCATTTCCTCTGAGGTATTTGTGGAATGCATGAAATGTAGCTGATTCTCCTGCGATCGCTCCTCTGCTGACATGTGAGGAGGAGGAGGTGTCACTCCAGTGCCATCTTGTGGCTTCTTTTGTGAGGAAAAAATCATTGAGGTAGTGCAGCTTGGAGGCAGAACAATTTTTCTTTCTAGACATACCGTCCAGGTTCCACATGTTCCAGCTCTCTCCCTGTGTAGGAAAAAAGGGATGAGAGCTGCTGTGAAGGGCAGATGGTTGCTTCAAGTCCTGAGGCTGAGCGGAGCTGGTGAGTCAAATATCCATCTTGCTCCGCGGCTGGCCATGCCCCTGTCTGGAGGCATTTTATATGTGCTTTGTAATCAGGCTTCAATCAGGGACTGCTGTAATAAGGGTTTGTTCACATCAGGTGCATTCAGCTGCACAGATCAACGCAGGCTCAATACTAGGACACAGAGAAAACCATTGTTTTCTCTGTGCCCTGTTCACGCACAATGTTGTGGTGAAGTGTGTGTTGGTGCACTACATAAAAATGCAGACATGCTTTTTACACAGCTCAACTTACCATGCCACGTGTCATTGCAACACACTACATAAAGTTGAATGAAGTTTGTTTTTTGAGACTTCAAAAAAGTAAAGAAAATACAAACAGTGAGAGGCATTGTAAGAATGTTATTACATGCATTAACATAGGCTGCCTAAAACACGTTATTACATTTACAAACAAATATGCCATATGTATGCTGCATTGGCAGGAAAAACAAGCATATTGGTATAGCGTATTTTTTTCATATAGCATTCTCATTTTGTATCAGAAAGAATGATTATGGGACTCATTTATGCTTTTAGCCTGAGCTACCCTGAAAACCTAAAATATACCTTTGAAGTTTTTCCAGAAGATCTTTTTTAGAGCTAGACGAGGGGAATCTATCTTCAAAAGTTCACACTTTAACCGCTTGCCGACCAGCCGACTCCATGACCGCCGGCAATCCACGATCGCGGTATACAGAGGCAGAACGGGGATCTGACTATGTAAACCAGGTGATTCCCCGTTCTGCCAGATGACATGTCAGAGATCCCAGTGATTGGGAACAGCTATCTCTGTCATGTCCCTGGTAGCCCATCCCCCTGCAGTTAAAACACACCCAGGAAACACACTTAACTCCTTGATTGCTCCCTAGTGTTAACCCCTTCCCTTCCAGTGTCATTTATACATTGATCATTGCATATTTATAGCTCTGATCAAAGCAATAATGTCACTGGTCCCTAAAAAGTGTCATTTGGGGTCAGATTTGTCCACTGCAATGGCACAGTCCCACTAAAAATCACAGATCACCACCATTAGCAGTAAAAACAATAAAAAAAATAAAAGTCCCTAAATCTATCCCTTAGTTTGTAGACGCAATAACTTTTGCGCAAACCAATCAATATACACCTATTAAACCAATCAACCAATCAATATACGCCTATTGCATTTTTTTTTTACCAAGAACATGTAGAAGAATATATATCGGCCTAAACTGATGAATAAATTTGTTTTTTTATATTTTTTTGGGGATGTGTAATATAGCAGAAAGCAAAAAGAAATTGTTTTTTTTTTTCAAAATTGTCAGCCTTTTTTTGTTTATAGCACAAAAAATAAAAACTGCAGAGGTGATTGATTAAATACCACCAAAGGAAAGCTCTATTTGTGGGAAAATAGGAGGTCAACTTTGTTTGGGTACAGTGTCGCACGACAGAGCAATTGTCAGTTAAATCAACGCAGTCCCGTATCGTAAAAAATGGCCTGGCCATTAAGGTGGGAAATCCTTTCCGGGGCTGAAGTGGTTAAAGTGCAAATTTCTTTTCTAAAAGGCTTTAAAAAAGTTAATACATGTATTCTATGTTCTTTACAGATATATACATGTGTGTGTGTGTTTCAGTTTGATTTGTTAGCTGAGAAAGAAGCATTTTTTCCTTTCTTTTTTTAAATATTTACATTTACATTTGATGCTGCTTTAATAATATTACATTTGTAACACTTTATAAATAATAAATGTTATTTTTTTTTTTTTTTTTGAAAGCCTGTTTCATTAAACTATTCCTTTTTTTTAACAATAAACAACCATATTATTGATTTTTTTTTATATAAAAACCTTCAAACATATTTCGAATACATTTGTAAAATAAGTTTTACCAACTTCAAATATTTAGTAAGTTCCAAGTTAATAGGGCAGCACAGTGGTGTAGTGGTTAGCACTTTCACCTAGCAGCAAAAGGTTGCTGGTTTGAATCCCGACCACGACACTACCTGAATGTGACTTAGGGATCTTAGATTGAAAGCTCTTTCAGGGCAGGGACTGATATGAATGTACAATGTACATGTAAAGCACTCCATAAATTGACGATGCTATATAAGTACTTAAAATAAATAAGTTAATATATGTGTTCCTAACTTAAACTTTCTATAAACTGGAGAAAATTGAGTACTGTCCATGATACTTTTTTTTTTGCATTAACATACAATACATACAGGACAAGCTTTCGGGGTATGTCCCCTTCTTCAAGGTCCAAGCAGTACTCAAATTTCTTTCTCACAATTGCACAAATACGGCTACAATCAAATCAACTATAAACTAAAAAAATTTAGTTGGCTTTACTTGAACCTATGGTCTATAAACTGGAAAAAATGATTTGTCTTTACTTAAACCTATGGTCTATAAACTGGAAAAATTGAGTTGGCTTTACTTAAAGCTTTAGTTCCAGACAAGTTAAGGTATGTATTCCTAACTTGAAACACTATGGTCTATAAACTAAAAAAAAAAAATTTTGGCTTTACTTAAAACAACAAAGTTGAAAACATGAAAAGTCTAATGAGTCAGACAAAAATATGTTTAGTTGACAGCACTTAAAAAGCTGATGCAAATAGTTGCCTCAATTTTTTTGAGTAGACCCAGCACAGTATTTTTTACAGTGTTGCCATGCATTGTACATCACTGCAAAGCACATCTGTTGGCAAGGCACATTGGAGTATCATTCAGAACGAATGTGTAGCATGTGCTATAGCAACACAACAGTGTTAATGGGCCCTTGTATTGTTTCTAGTGGTAGGAAATGGGAATATGAGTGCTATGACTGACAAATGTGGTAATATAAACAGTTAAAAAAATTCTAATAGTTCCATCCCGGGCTATTATATTAATCCTTCTTAGTTAACTGAATGTTTTTACATTTCGCCTGTACAACCCTCTAAAGGAGCTTTCCTCAAATTCAAAACTGTACTGGAAAATTATATATTATAGCTAATATCTGTCCCCCATTTGGGGGAATTCCCCTCTCATAGAACCCAATCCCTCTATCCCTTTTTTTGCCTGATGTATGAGGACGAAGTTCGGGTTTGCCGCTACCATGGATTCAAGGCAGTGGCATATCCAGGGTATGGTAGCTATGGCACATGCTCTGGGTGCCACTTGAAGGATGGCACAGCTTCTGTCAGGCTCAGAAGCCTGGGTATCTTCCGCTTTTTCCCCTTAATCCCCCTCCTCCCCCTCACCCTGACATCCTGTAATCTCTAGTGCAGCCAGATTCTTCTCCCAAGCATCCTCCCTGCTTCCACTGCTGTCTCTGTATGCTAGGAACATCCCATGTTCAAGCAACCAATCACACGCTTGTCAACAAGCACTGTTGGGCAACTTCCACTCTGCATATAGACCTGCATGAAAAGATCTCTGTTTCATATATAAAAACAAAGTTTATATTGGTACAGGTCCCCCATTGCAGTGCCCATTTTCCATTTTCTTACAGCAGTTTGCCTATTACCCCTAAAAATGGCCAGAATTTAGCAATAAGATCTGCTTCCCATACACTACAGCAGAAATCACCTTCAAGTTCAGGTTCACAGAATTTTAAAAATGATTTGGCAAACCCTTGGTGAATTGAACCCAAGCAGGTTCATCCAACCCTACTGTGTTTAGACCTATATTAATGCATTTGTTATTTTAAAAGCCATTATAAAGTAAAAATAATAGTTGAAAAATGTATTTGTCAGTATAACCCATACTTGCTTGAATAATAATTATTTATGGTTTGTGTAATGGAGTCTTAGCAAGGGAAGTGCTTTTCCCATATACTTTCTGTTAAAGATGGGTTTTTTTTCAAGATATTCGGAGATATGTTATAATTGCAGAATGGAAGTTCAAATATTACTGATTATTGAGTCAATACAGACATTACATTTTTGATCTCTGTACAATAACAGCTACAGTATATAATACCTATAGAACACAATATTAAAACATACAATTATGAGACTTGAGAATCCATAGCTATAATTACAATGTTTAAATCCAAAGGAAGGAGAAATGAAACACAAACGCATGCAGAGAAAAAAAAAAAGCATATTTATTGATCACACATAGTACATATAGTATAAACCCGTCCAAACATAAAAACGAATGCAATCCTATCTGGGTGGCCAAACATAATCCTGGAAACGTTGGGTTTCAGAAATATATATTTTTTCTGACCTAAGTAATTAAAGATGCAAGCTTTCAAAACAGGTGAGGTTTTATTGTCAGAGAATGTAATTGTATGAAGCCGCTTATTGTGTTTGGAAAGCTTGCATGTTTATTAACTTAAGTTAGCCAAAAAAGGTTACTACTTGAAGGAGGGGGGATGCTAAGACTGTGAAAGACCTGGAGCATGCTTGGATACACTGAAGACCGCTAGACAAACATTAAGAGTGGCTTAATGGGGTACAATTAAATATAATTGAGCCTTCTTGCAGCATGCAGTGCATGCATATGCAAAGAATATATCTTAACTACTGTACCACAAGCAGGATGCACATAAAACTTAAGACAAAGATTTTATTCAACCACTATAGAACCAGTATAGAACCAGCGTATTACATTCCCTTTCTGTCCAGGCCATTTCTCAGTTTTCAGCAGTGTTACACATTGACAGACAATTATTCAGGCATGCAACACTGTACCCAAATCATTTTATATCATTCTTGAGATAGATAGAACTCTCTTTTGGTGGTAATTAGGGATGAGCTTCGAGTTCGAGTCGAACTCATGTTCGACTCGAACATTGGCTGTTCGCAAGTTCGCCGAACAGCGAACAATTTGGGGTGTTCGTGGCAAATTCGAATGCCGTGGAACACCCTTTAAAAGTCTATGGGAGAAATCAAAAGTGCTAATTTTAAAGGCTTATATGCAAGTTTTTGTCATAAAAAGTGTTTGGGGACCTGGGCCCTGCCCCAGGGGACATGGATCAATGAAAAAAAAAGTTTTAAAAATGTCCGTTTTTCAGGAGCAGTGATTTTAATAATGCTTAAAGTCAAACAATAAAAGTGTAATATCCCTTTAAATTTCGTAGCTGGGGGGTGTCCATAGTATGCCTGTAAAGGGGCGCATGTTTCCTGTGTTTAGAACAGTCTGACAGCAAAATGACATTTCGAAGGAAAAAACCCATTTAAAACTACTCGCGGCTATTGCATTGCCGTCCGACAATACACATAGAAGTTCATTGATAAAAACGGCATGGGAATTCCCCATAGGGGAACCCCGAACCAAAATTTAAAAAAAAAATGACGTGGGGGTCCCCCTAAATTCCATACCAGGCCCTTCAGGTCTGGTATGGATATTAAGGGGAACCCCGGCCAAAATTTAAAGAAAAAATGATGTGGGGGTCCCCCTAAATTCCATACCAGACCCTTCAGGTCTGGTATGGATTTTAAGGGGAACCCCGCACCAAAAAAAAAAAAACAGCATGGGGTCCCCCCAAAAATCCATACCAGACCCTTATCCGAGCACGCAACCTGGCAGGCTGCAGGAAAAGAGGGGGGATGAGAGTGCGCCCCCCCTCCTGAACTGTACCAAGCCACATGCCCTCAACATTGGGAGGGTGCTTTGGGGTAGCCCCCCAAAACACCTTGTCCCCATGTTGATGAGGACAAGGTTCTCATCCCCACAACCCTGGCCGGTGGTTGTGGGGGTCTGCGGGTGGGGGACTTATCGGAATCTGGAAGCCCCCTTTAACAAGGGGACCCCCAGATCCCGCCCCCCCCCGTGTGAAATGGTAAGGGGGTACTTACCACTACCATTTCACTAAAAAACTGTCAAAAATGTTAAAAATGACAAGAGACAGTTTTTGACAATTCCTTTATTTAAATGCTTCTTCTTTCTTCTATCCTCCTTCATCTTCTTCTTCTTCTGGTTCTTCCTCCGGTGTCTTGTCGATTAGTGCCTCCCGTCGAATAATACCTCCACTACGTCACACCAGCTGATTTCCCTATCAGCTGGCATGACGTAAGACTGCACATGCGCAGTTCGTCGGATGAATTTTTCGACGGGAGTCACAGAAAACAGTGGAGAGGCACAGTGTAGGATAGGCTAGAGGAGATACTTTGAGCTCCTGTATCCGGGGACCCACTTGGTGAAAACCCACCAAACTTGGCACACTTGTAGGGAGCACCCATGGCTGCATGTGAAAATTTCGGGTCCAGGGAACCGAAGGGCAGCCGGTACCGACTCCCCAAATTGGGCCACTCGCTTCATTTTTCCGCCTGGGGAAAAAACGGGCAACTTTGAGCTCCGGTTTCCGGGGACCCACTGGGTCAAATCCCACCAAATTTGGCACACTTGTAGGGGAGAGCCATGGCTATACGTGCAAAAAATTTTGGGTCCAGGGAACCGAATGAAGGCCAGTACAGACTCCCCAAAGTAGGCCCCTCACTTAACATGGGAGTCTATGGGGAAACCAGGCAAAATTGTGGCAGATTTCACTTATAGCTCAACCAAATGGCCTAGCGACACCAAACTTGCACCCCTTTTTCCCAGATATCACAGCTACACCTCATAAAAATGTTGAGGTTCGGGGACCTTTTACCGGGGCCACAATGTTGACCGTCTTTACGGTACCGGTGCTCTCTGACCATGGGTCACAAAATTACAAAACTTAAGCATGATGTAGAGACACTCTATGGGTACCCCCACACTGAGCGGGGGCCCAGAACCCCAACCGGAACCCTCCGGTAACCGGAAAATGGCACTTTGAAACGGTGTAGCTCGGACCTGGTCCACCGGGGAAGTCTCCGGTAGGTCATATTTGAATATTTCAGGCCTTTTATACAGAATGGCATCCCCCTCGACTTTCGGGGACTGGTGGCCCCCTCACACAACACCGGCAAAGACATGCGTGGTGCTCTCCAGTTCTATGGGTCTTAAAAATACACCGACACGGGAGGCTGTGGGGATGTTCTTCGGGTACTCACTGGCCACGTTTGGGGTTCAGGGAACCTATGGCGGGCCGGTGGCATCCCAAAAGGTCAACCGGTAGAAACCGCATTTTTAACATTGGAGTCTATGGGAAGCTCAGACAAATTGGGGGGCTGATATTTCCTGGGCTATTGGGGTTAGGAACAACTTGGCACACTTGTAGGGTAGACGATGCACTACTTGTGATCCAAATTTGGGGTTTCTAGACTCTACGGTTGGCCCATAACCGTATCCCAAAGACAGCACCCCTCGCTTCACTTTGCCGCCTAGGGGAAAAACTGCCGATATTGGGGCAATTTTGAGCTCCGGTTTCCAGGGACCCACCGAGTCAAATCACACTAAACTTGCCACACTTGTAGGAGAGAGCCATGGCTACAAATGCAAGACATTTTGGGTCCAGGGATCTGAAGGAAGGCCGGTACCGACTCCCCAAAGTAGGCCCCTCACTTAACATGGGAGTCTATGGGAAAACCAGGCCAAATTGTGGCGAATTTCACTTATCGCTCAACCATTCGATGACCGAATGGGCTAGCAACACTAAACTTGCACCCCTTTTTTCCAGAGAATCTTAAAGAGGGAGTCCGGCGAAAATTTTTTTAAAAGTCAGCAGCTACAAATACTGCAGCTGCTGACTTTTAAAATAAGGACACTCACCTGTCCCAGGGTCCAGCGATGTCGGCACCCGAGACTGAATCGTCCCTCGGTCCTCGGGTGCTGCCACCGCCATTCTCTGTAAGGGAATCAGATAGTGAAGCGTTGCGGCTTCACTTCCTGGTTCCCTACTGCGCATGCGCCAGTCGCGCTGCGCTTCCTTACTGGTCCCCGCTGCCTCTGGGACCTGTGTGTGTCCCAGCAGACAGCACGGGGGGAGGGGACGGGGAGGGGGCTTAGACTCCCGTGGGAGTCTACACCAGAAGTAGGTGCAAATACCTGTCTTAGACAGGTATCTGCACCCCCCTCCCCCCTGAATGGTGCCAAATGTGTCACCGGAGGGGTTGGGTTCCGAAAAGCGGAGGTTCAATTTTTGTGTGAACATCCGCTTTAAATGTAAGATTCTGCCTCGCTCTCTGTGGCGTGATGTATCGACTGGGCATGCGCAGTTCGTCGTATGCATTTTTTGACGAGATGCAAGCCACGGGACCGCGCGGAAAGAGAACACTGACGTAAGAGAGAACTCCACAGGGAACACTGACGTAAGGGAGAACTCCGCAGGGAACACTGACGTAAGGAAGAACTCCGTTGGCTTAATAACGTCAGCGGCAACACCGTATCCAGCCCCGCCCCCAACACACGCCTAGGCTGCTCTAGAGAAAGGGGGCAAGCGCCATGCATAAGCAATGTATTTGTCAGGGAAGCTTGGATTGACAAAGCGGTGCCAGCGGGAGGGTCAAGGTCTGTGCTTCCAGAGGGGGGCGGGCCCTGAATAGCTATGTATGTGTAAGTGACCTACACTGCAGTTTAAGAAAGCCCATCAGAGATCCCATTCCCAAGAGCTTGCAATCTATTAAAATGACATACAGTTTATCTCTGTTTACTCTTTGTTCTTTTGACAAGTGTGCTTTAGATAGAGCATGTCAAGCCGTAGCTGTGCTCCCTGGGGATATGCTGATCGCCCATCCGTGCTGCTGCTGGAGGGAGCCCAGGTGACCATAAATGAGAGCCCTACAGACTTGGTCATGGTGAGTGACCAAGTCACCAAGTGGTATATCCCCCACACCATCCCATACCCCACTCCATCTCCCCTGAGGACTTAGGACCCTCTAGGCCACTCACCTGGGGACTGGGACCCTCTAGGCCACTCACCTGTGGACAGGGACACCCATTTTCCCTGGGGACTGAGACCCCCTTCTCCCATGGGGACTGGGACACCTTCTCACCTGGGGACTGGGACACCTTCTCACCTGGGGACTGGGACCCCTTCTCACCCGGGGACAGGGATCCTATCTCACCTGGGGACAGGAACTCCATCTCCCCTGAGGACAGGGAACCCACCTCCACCAAGAACAGGAACCTGATCACCCTGTGTGTGCCAAACTCACCTCCCTGCCCCTGTGTGTGCCAACCTCACCATCCTGCCCGATCACCCTGTGTGTGTCAACCTCACCGCCCTGCCTGACATGTGTCCTGTGTGAGGGCCCTCCTGTGACAGCTGTTATCAGGACTTTAACCCACTTGGTGCTCCCCTACATGGATGTGCTCTCACTACACGACTGTATATAAGGGATGAAGGCCCAGAGACATGTCCAGGGTACACAGAGGATACATGAGATAGATTATAAGGGATGGAGGCCCGGAGACATGTCCAGGGTACATGGAGGATACATGAGATAGATTAGAAGGGATGGAGGCCCAGAGACATGTCCAGGGTACACGGAGGATACATGAGATAGATTAGAAGGGATGGAGGCCCAGAGACATGTCCAGAGTACACGGAGGATACATGAGATAGATTAGAAGGGGTGAAGGCCCAGAGACATGTCCAGGGTACACAGAGGATACATGAAATAGATTATAAGGGATGGAGGCCCAGAGACATGTCCAGGGTACACGGAGGATGCGTGAGATAGATTAGAAGGGATGAAGGCCCAGAGACATGTCCAGGGTACACAGAGGATACATGAGATAGATTATAAGGGATGGAGGCCCAGAGACATGTCCAGGGTACACGGAGGATACATGAGATAGTTCAGAAGGGATGAAGGCCCAGAGACATGTCCAGGGTACACAGAGGATACATGAGATAGATTATAAGGGATGGAGGCCCAGAGACATGTCCAGGGTACACGAAGGATACATGAGATAGATTAGAAGGGATGAAGGCCCAGAGACATGTCCAGGGTACACAGAGGATACATGAGATAGATTAGAAGGGATGGAGGCCCAGAGACATGTCCAGGGTACACAGAGGATACATGAGATAGATTAGAAGGGATGAAGGCCCAGAGACATGTCCAGGGTACACAGAGGATGCATGAGATAGATTATAAGGGATGGAGGCCCAGAGACATGTCCAGGGTACACGGAGGATACATGAGATAGATTAGAAGGGATACAGGCCCAGAGACATGTCCAGGGTACACAGAGGATACATGAGATAGATTAGAAGGGATGGATGACTAGAAACATTTCCAGGGTACACAGAAGACACATGAGTTAGATTAGAAGGGACGGAGGCCTCCTCTGTGTACCCTGGACATGTCTCTGGGCCTCCATCCCTTTTAATCTTACAGTGCAAGGGGGAACTTTGTGAACCCTGATGTAAAGGGGAACGCTGATGTAAAGGGCAATGCTGCAGACTCTGATGTAGTTAGGAACCCCTTACATCAGAGTTCCTCTTTAGATCATGCTCTGCATCATTTTTCTTTACATCTGAGTTCCTTTGCACTGCAAGGGGGAATCCTGCAGACTCTGATGTAAAGGGAAATGCCGGTAACTCTGACGTGGGAGGGGGGGACTCTGCTGACCAGAGACCACCTTCCACAGAGTGATCGGGCAGGACGGTGAGGTTGGCACACACAGGGGCAGGGAGGTGAGTTTGGCACACACAGGTTGATCAGGTTCCTGTTCTTAGTGGAGGTGGGTTCCCTGTCCCCAGGTGAGATAGGATCCCAGTCCCCGGGTGAGAAGGGGTCCCAGTCCCCAGGTGAGAAGGTACGAAGGTGTCCCAGTCCCCATGGGAGAAGGAGGTCTCAGTCCCCAGGGAAAATGGGTGTCCCTGTCCACAGGTGAGTGGCCTAGAGGGTCCCAGTCCCCAGGTGAGTTGCCTAGAGGGTCCTAAGTCCTCAGGGGAGATGGAGTGGGGTATGGGATGGTGTGGGGGATATACCACTTGGTGACTTGGTCACTCACCATGACCAAGTCTGAAGGGCTCATTGATGGTCACCTGGGCTCCCTCCAGCAGCAGCACGGATGGGTGATCAGCATATCCCCAGGGAGCACAGCTACGGCTTGACATGCTCTATCTAAAGCACACTTGTCAAAAGAACAAAAAGTAAACAGAGATAAACTGTATGTCATTTTAATAGATTGCAAGCTCTTGGGAACGGGATCTCTGATGGGCTTTCTTAAACTGCAGTGTAGGTCACTTACACATACATAGCTATTCAGGGCCCCGCCCCCCTCTGGAAGCACAGACCTTGACCCTCCCGCTGGCACCGCTGCGTCAATCCAAGCTTCCCTGACAAATACAATGCTTATGCATGGCGCTTGCCCCCTTTCTCTAGAGCAGCCTAGGGGTGTGTTGGGGGCGGGCTGGATGCGGTGTTGCCGCTGACGTTATTAAGCCAGCGGAGTTCTTCCTTAAGTCAGTGTTCCCTGCAGAGTTCTTCCTTACGTCAGTGTTCCCTGTGGAGTTCTCTCTTACGTCAGTGCTCTCTTTCCGCGTGCTCCCGTGGCTTGCCTCTCGTCGAAAAATGCATACGACGAACTGCGCATGCCCAGTCGATACATCACGCCACAGATAGCAAGGCAGAATCTTACATTTAAAGCGGAGGTTCACACAAAAATTGAACCTCCGCTTTTTGGAACCCAACCCCTCCGGTGACACATTTGGCACCATTCAGGGGGGAGGGGGGTGCAGATACCTGTCTAAGACAGGTATTTGCACCTACTTCCGGCGTAGACTCCCACGGGAGTCTACGCCCCCTCCCGTCCCTACCCCCCGTGCTGTCTGCTGGGACACACACAGGTCCCAGAGACAGCGGGGACCAGTAAGGAAGCACAGCACGACTGGCGCATGCGCAGTAGGGAACCAGGAAGTGAAGCCGCAACGCTTCACTTCCTGATTCCCTTACAGAGAATGGCGGTGGCAGCACCCGAGGACTGAGGGACGATTCAGTCTCGGGTGCCGACATCGCTGGACCCTGGGACAGGTGAGTGTCCTTATTTTAAAAGTCAGCAGCTGCAGTATTTGTAGCTGCTGACTTTTAAAAAAAAATTTGCGGTACTCCCTCTTTAAGATTCTCTCCCTCCACGCGCTCCCCGTGGCTTGCCTCCCGTTGGAAAATGCATATGACGAACTGTGCATGTGCAGTTGATACGTCACGCCAGCTGATCTGGAAATCAGCTGGAGTGATGTGACGTACTGCACATGCGCAGTACATAGGAGGCATTTTTTGACAGGAGGCAATAATCGACATTACACCGGTGTAGTGTTGATTATTGCCTCCCGTTGAAAAATGCATACTACGAGTCCCCTCTTTCCTGGGGTGGTATTTTGGGCTCAATCAGAGAGAAACTTCCACGCGGTTGCTCGCAGGAGGGTCGGTCTACCCGGATCTTGTGTCTAAAATCCACCAGTACCGACCTGCCAAATTTGGGGTCTCTATCTCAAAGTATGGGGGAGATATGGACTTCCAAAGGGGACCGACCCATGGTGCCCACCAAGGCCGAGGGGGCAGCGAGATCGGAACCGGTCCCTTGGTGCCCCATGGCCAGTATGAACTTTTCGCTTTACCGGTCCATATCTCCGGAACCGTAGGTCACAGGAACTTCAAACTTGGTAGTTGGGGGTTCATAGAGGCCCCCTAGCTGCAGGCCAAATTGAGGTCTCTGGAACGAAAGGTGCCCGAAATGACTTTTCTGAAAACCACCATGCATGCTTTGTGTCGACCTAACTTTCAAACTCAAGCATTTTTTTGGGCTCCAGGAAAGTCATCTTCCGAACCGTTTGAGCTAGGAGTCCAATTTTTGGATATGTTGTAGATCTAGATCCCATGAGCCGGCACACCAAATTTGGGGTTCCGGAGATATGAGCCCTCAAAGTCATCCAACCGGTAGACGCCAGAACCTAAGTCTGAATTTTCTGAGTAGGAGAACCGGTTTTACCGCCCTAGGGGTGCCGTCTTTGGGAGATGGTTACGAGCCAACCGTAGGGTCTAGGAACCCCAATGTGGACCACATGTAGTGCATCGTCTCCCCTACAAGTGTGCCAAGTTTGGTGTTCCTAACTCCAACAGCCGAGGAAATATCAGCCCCCCAAGTTGACTGAGTTTCCCATAGACTCCAATGTTAAACGTGCGGTTCTACCGGTTGACCTTTTGGGGTGCCACCGGCCCGCTAAATGTACCCTGGACCCCAAACTTGGCCAGTGAGTACCTGAAGAGCATCCCCACAGCCTCCCGGTGTCGGTGTATTTTTAAGACCCATAGAACCGGAGAGCGCCGCGCACGTCTTTGCCGGTGTTTTGTGAGGGGTCCACTGGTCCTCGAAAGTGGATGTCATTCCGCAGAAAAGGCCTGAAATATTCAAATGAGACCTACCGGAGCCTTCCCCGGTGAACCGGGTCCGAGCTACACCATTTCAAAGTGCCATTTTCCGGTAACCGGAGGGTTTCGGTTGGGGTACCGGGCCCCGGTTCGGTGTGGGGGTACCCATAGGGTGTCTCTACATCACCCCCAAGCTTTGTAATTTTGTAACCCATGGTCAGGGAGCACCGGTACCGTGAAGATGGTCAACATTGTGGCCCCGGTAAATCCCAGGTAAAAGGTCCCTGAACCTCCACATTTTTATGAGGTGTAGCTGTGATATCTGGGAAAAAGGGGTGCAAGTTTGGTGTCGCTAGGCCATTCGGTCGTCGAATGGTTGAGCGATAAGTGAAATCCGCCACATTTTTGCCTGGTTTCCCCATAGACTCCCATATAAAGTGAGGGGCCTACTTTGGGGAGTCGGTACTGGCCTTCCTTCGGTTCTCTTGCACGTGTAGCCATGGGATCCCCTTACAAGTGTGCCAAGTTTGGTGTGATTTGACCCGGGTGGGTCCCCGGAAACCGGAGCTCAAAGTCGCCCGTTTTTTCCCCCAGGCGGAAAAATTAAGCGAGTGGCCCACTTTGGGGAGTCGGTACCGGCTGTCCTTCAGTTCCCTGGACCCGAAATTTCTTCCGCCTGCAGCCATGGGTCTTCCCTACAAGTGTGCAAAGTTTGGTGGGTTTTCATCAAGTGAATCCCTGGATACAGGAGCTCAAATTATCTCCCGAGCCTCTCCTACACTCCTACACTTTTCTCTTCCTCCGCACGGAAAAATGAAGCAAGGAGCTCACTTTCGGGAGTTGGTACCGGCTGCCCTTCAGTTCACTGGACCCGAAATTTCTTCCACATGCAGCCATTGGTGCTCCCTACAAGTGTGCCAAGTTTGGTGGGTTTTCACCAAATGGGTCATCGGATACAGGAGCTCAAATATCTCCTCTAGCCTGTCCTACACTGTGCCTCTCCACTGTTTTCTGTGACTCCCGTCGGAAAATGCCTCCGACGAACTGCGCATGTGCAGTTGATACACCAAGCCAGCTGATCGGGAAATCAGCTGGCGTGACGTCATGCACTGCACATGCGCAGTACGTAGGAGGCATTATTTGATAGGAGGCACTTATCGACAGGACACCGGCGTTCTCGTCCAGCATCTCCTCCGCGGCGTCTTCTATCTTCTTCTCCTCGGGCCGCTCCGCACCCATGGCATGGGGGGAGGCTCCCGCTCTTCTCTTCTTCTCTTCTTCATTTTCTTCTCCGGGCCGCTCCGCATCCATGCTGGCATGGAGGGAGGTTCCCGCTGTGTGATGGCGTCTCCTCGTCTGACGGTTCTTAAATAACGGGGGGTGGGGCCAGCCGGTGACCCCACCCCCCTCTGATGCACGGGACATGACGGGACTTCCCTGTGTCATTCCCCGTGACGTCACATGGAAGTCCCGTCAAGTCACCGTGTGTCAGAGGGGGGTGGGGTCACCGGGTGGCCCCGCCCCCCGTTATTTAAGAACCGTCAGACGAGGAGACGCCGTTACACAGCGGGAGCCTCCCTCCATGCCAGCAGAAGAAGAAAATGAAGAAGAGAAGACGAGAAGAAGAAAAGAAAAGAAGAAGATGAAGAGAAGAGCGGGAGCCTCCCCCCATGCCATGGGTGCGGAGCGGCCCGAGGAGAAGAAGATAGAAGACGCTGCGGAGGAGATGCTGGACGAGAACGTCAGAGGAAGAACCAGAAGAACCAAAAGAAGAAGAAGATGAAGGAAGATAGAAGAAAGAAGAAGCATTGTCAAAAACTCTCTCTTGTCATTTTTAACATTTTTGACAGTTTTTTTGTGAAATGGTAGGGGTATGTACCCCCTTACCATTTCACACAGGGGGGGGCCGGGATCTGGGGGTCCCCTTGTTAAAGGGGGCTTCCAGATTCCGATAAGCCCCCTGCCCGCAGACCCTCACAACCACCGGCCAGGGTTGTGGGGATGAGGCCCTTGTCCTCATCAACATGGGGACAAGGTGTTTTGGGGGGCTACCCCAAAGCACCCTCCCAATGTTGAGGGCATGTGACCTGGTATGGTTCAGGAGGGGGGGGGCGCACTCTCGTCCCCCCTCTTTTCTTGCGGCCTGCCAGGTTGCGTGCTTGGATAAGGGTCTGGTATGGATTTTTGGGGGACCCCACGCCGTTTTTTTTTTTTGGGCGCGGGGTTCCCCTTAAAATCCATACCAGACCTGAAGGGTCTGGTATGGAATTTAGGGGGGCCCCCCACATCATTTTTTTTAAATTTTGGCCGGGGTTCCCCTTAATATCCATACCAGACCTGAAGGGCCTGGTATGGAATTTAGGGGGACCCCCACGTCATTTTTTTTTTTTAAATTTAATTTTGGTTTGGGGTTCCCCTGTTGGGAATTCCCATGCCGTTTTTATCAATGAACTTCTATGTGTATTGTCGGACGGCAATGCAATAGCCGCGAGTAGTTTTAAATGGCTTTTTTCCTTCCAAATGTCATTTTACTGTCAGACTGTTCTAAACACGGGAAACATGCTCCCCTTTACAGGCATACTATAGACAACCCCCAGCTACGAAATTTAAAGGGATATTACACTTTTATTGTTTGACTTTAAGCATTATTAAAATCACTGCTTCTGAAAAAAAGGTCGTTTTTAAAACTTTTTTTGCATTGATCCATGTCCCCTGGGGCAGGACCCAGGTCCCCAAACACTTTTTATGACAATAACTTGCATATAAGCCTTTAAAATTAGCACTTTTGATTATTCATGTTCGTGTCCCATAGACTTTAACGGTGTTCGCATGTTCGAACAAACTTTTTTCCTGTTCGCATATTCTGGTGCGAACCGAACAGGGGGGTGTTCGGCTCATCCCTAGTGGTAATAAATCACCACTGTTTTCTTTATTATTTTTTGCTATATAATGTTATAGAGACCAAAAATGATCAATTATGTTATCAAAAAATAATCTTTCTTAATAAATTTAGGCCAAAATGTTTTCATGCTACAATCTTTTTGGTAAAAAACAGTGTATATTGTTTTGACTGTGTGAAAGTTATAGAGTTTACACACTATGGTAATGTTCATAATGTATCATTCCTCATTTATTGACTGCCTTTCTCATTTATTGAGGCCCGAAAATATCAGGACAGTGTAAACACCCCAAAACTGCCAATTTTTGGAAAGTAGACAGTCAAACAGATATTTAATAAGAAGCATGGGTATTTTCTTTCATTTACATTTTTGGCCACACATTTTTGAATTATGAAGAAAATAAAAAAAATGTGATTTTATTCCACAAAGCTTTCAATTACACCCCAAAACACATTCTTCTACACCTCTCAAGTCTGAGGATACCACATGTGTGAGTCTTTTTGCTGCTGAGATTCATAGGGAGGGGCCCCAAAATCCAAGGATCACCTTTTAAAAGGCATACATTTTGTATTTGATTTCCTGACTACCTATCACACATTTTGGGGCCCTAAAGTGCCAGAACAGGAGAAACACCCTCAAAAAAACATTTTGCAAAGTAGACCTTAAAATGTACTTAATTAGAGGGATGATGAGTCTTTTGAAGATCATTATTTTTTGCCACAGGTTTTTGGAAAATGAAGAAATTAAAAATGATTATTTTTTTTTACACACAGCTATAAATTAATAAGATATTTCTTATACGCAGAATAACCTACGCTTTACGTGGTACGCTAGCCTACCAATATAGGGAGTATTATTCCTGCGCTACCAAGCAGTGGTGTTATAGGTGGTTTTAGATAGGGAAAAGCAGCTTGCACCGAATGGGGTCCAGCCTTAAACCCTGGTGTGACTAATAACTGACAAATGGGGATGGTGCTGCGCTAATCCTACAATAAATTATACTATCTAGGTGTACTGGGTATCAACTCTTGTCTTTACTGAGGTATAGGATGGTGATCTAAACCACCATGGGGAATATAGCACTATGTGGACGTGCAGGCAGTATGTGCATAGTAGAAAAAAATATTAATAAATAAAGGGTGGAGCCCACCAAAAAAACTGTACATATGTATCTCTCAGCTTAAATAAAAATAAAAACATGGTGAAATCTACAATAAAATTAAAAAAATTGAAAAATAATAAAATATTATTTTTCAATAAGATAGGGATTGCTGCTGAGACATTAAATGCCAGTACAAAGTGCTGTGAATTAATATCCGGAAGTTATTATAGTTCAGTGAACCATGATTCATATAAATAAATAGATGGCTAAAAACTCAATAACATAAAAGCAAAAATTGCCAAATGATACAATGTTACATTGAATGTCCAAAGTGATCTTCATAGTTGTGCATCATGCAATATAGTGTCCAGCAGGGGGTGCTCAAACTTAAAATAATACAATCCAATAAAGGTGACTTAGTGCAACAAAAAACAGCTTCAATGCTTCCTTAGTGATAACAGACAATTAAGTTGTGTAGATAGCAGCTGAGTTTAAAAATCATTTGTTCAGAAGAGTGGTGAATGTGAAGTGTGCAGCAGGATCTCCTCCATGCAACAATCCTCTAGTGGTAGATAATGGCCCCTTACCTCACTATACTGAGGTTACAGCATAGAGCAGACAGCGCTTGTGGTGTCTCCTGTGCAGGGGGTCCTAGGTAATGAACTGCCATTTATCAGACCTCAGATCCATGGGGAGCATCATAGTAAATGGAGAGATGAAGATACCATATAGTGTAGTATTTCAAGCATGTATCAGACTTTATTCAACATTAGCAGCATACAGGGTACTCACACAGTAAAAAACTAAAGGTACAGTGTATCCAGATGAGCGGCGAGCTCATACACTGCTGACAGTGGGCGGTGCCTGTCCCTACATGTGGCATCACGGGTCACGTGGCTTCATCAAGGGGTGATCCCTTGATGAAGCCACGTGACCCGTGATGCCACATGTAGGGACAGGCACCGCCACTAATGCCATTTACATTTATTTATATATTTTTTATTTAAGCGCTGCATAATTTTTTACTTTTGTTCATGTGCTGCTTGTCTTCAGCTATGTTGGCTGCTTAATCTTTTTACACAGCGCGGTTTATCTTGTAACACTATTCCACCTTATACGCAAAATTGCCTGCTTAGAATTACACCCCACAACACATTCTGCTGCTCTTCCAGGGTATGGGGATTCTACTTATGTGAGTCTTTTTTGCAGTCTAGATGCATAGAGTGGCCCCTCTCAAGGGGCATAAATTAGTTATCCAATTTCCTGACTGCCTATTACATGTTTGGAGGTCCAGGAGTGCTAGGACAGTAGAAACGCCCACAAAATTACCATATTTTTCAAAACAGGGAAACCAAGGTATTTAAAAGAGGCATTGTGAGTCTTTTGAAGATTTCAGTTTTCTGCTAGAGGTTTCTGGGAAATGCATAAAGAACATGCAATTATACTTTTTTACACAAAGTTATCAATTATTAAGACATGCAGTATGGGCATACAGTACTTAGAATAACATTCCAAGACACATTCTGCTACTCCTCTCCAGAATAAGCGATACCTTATTTGGGAGACTTTTTTGCAGCCTAATCACATATAGGGGCCCAAAAATCAATGATCACTTTCAGGTTTGCAAGGGGCATAAATTATGTCTATAATTATCTTACTACCAATCTCATTTTTGGAGGCCCTGCAGAACCAAGACAATGGTAAAAAAAACACAAAATGACCACATTTTGGTGATTAAACACCCAAAAGGTATGTTTTAAGAGTCTTTTAAAGATTTAATTTTTTTACCATAAGTTTTTGGAAAATGGAAAAAATATGTAATTTCCTTTACACAAAGTTGTCAATTTGATAAGATATTTCTCACACACAGCATGGGCATACTTAGAATTTCCCCCAAAAAGACATTCTGCTACTCTCAAGTATAGAAATAGCACATGTGTGAGACGCTTTCATTATTTGGACTGATTATGTAGTGGACAGTGAGGGTCATTCACTAAGAAGAAGGCGCTGACCCAGTTCATACATTAATTGGTGCGCTGGAAAAGTAATTAATTGAATGTATGTACAGGCGCACATTGAAGAGCAAATAGCGAAAATAAATACCCGCATATGTAAACTGCAACTGGTGCTAGGGTAACTGCGGTTTTCTCATTGATAATAGCGCACGCCCAATACAGTTGGCTAATTTCATCTAATTGGATGTGTCTTGTTAGGCAATTAGTAAGTATTCTCAGTTAATTAACCCTTTTGATGCTAATCTCATTCCTATAACTTCTAATATATCTTTGAAATGTGTTTTTTTTCTTTTTTTACCCAAATCTTTCAAATACATTACAAAGAACAGAGAAGTGTTTCTAAACCTAATAAATTAATATTTTCAGATCTTGATCTTTAAAGGTGACCATACACTGCATTTTTGAATTAGTTGTTCAAGTGCGTCTTCCTATTGCCTATTTTGCCTAAATATCGAGTTGTACAGAGATTGGCCAATCAGATTGCATAGTGCATGACCATCTTAAGTGCCAAATTTGGAATGTAGATGTGCCATGACCCACTGGCCACTTGTATTTTCCAAACGATATTTCTTAAGCATTATACAAGGCACATGAGAAACCACCTTTTTTCAAGACATGCTAGAGTGACCAGGAATTTTCAAACTACGGCTCTCCAGCTGTTGCAGAACTACACATCCCATGAGGCATTGTAAAACTCTGACATTCACAGACATGACTAGGTATGATGGGAATTGTAGTTCCTGAACAACTGGAGGGCCGTAGTTTGAAGACCCCTGTGCTAGACCATTATTATGCCTCAAGAATTGGGAGTGTGGCATCTACCCAACTTCTCTCTGCTGGTGGGCACAAGAACCTATATATATATATATATATATATATATATATATATATATATATATATATATATATATATATATATATATATATATATACACAGTATCTCACAAAAGTGAGTAGACCCCTCACATGTTTGTAAATATTTTATTATATCTGTTCATGTGACAACACTGAAGAAATGACACTTTGCTACAAAGTAGTAAGTGTACAGCTTGTATAATGGTGTAAATGTGCTGCCCCCTCAAAATAACTCAACACACAGCCATTAATGTCTAAACTGCTGGCAACAAAAGTGAGTACACCCCTAAATGAAAATGTCCAAATTGGGCCCAAGGTCTCAGGTGTGAATGGGGAGCAGGTGTATTAAATGTGGCGTTATCGCTCTCACTTTCTCATACTGGTCACTGGAAGTTCAACATAGCACCTCATGGCCATAAAACTCTCTGAGGATCTGAAAAAAAGAATTGTTGCTCTACATAAAGATTGCCTAGGCTATAAGAAGATTGCCAGGACCCTGAAACTGAGCTGCAGCATGGTGGCCAAGACCATACAGAGGTTTAACAGGACAGGTTCCACTCAGAACAGGCCCCGCCATGGTTGACCAAAGGAGTTGAGTGCACCGGCGCAGCGTCATATCCAGAGGTTGTCTTTGGGAAATAGACGTATAAGTGCTGCCAGCATTGCTGCAGAGATTGAAGGGGTAGGGTCAGCCTGTCAGTGCTTAGGCCATACGCCGCACACTGCATCAAATTGGTCTGCATGGCTGTCGTCCCAGAAGAAAGCCTCTTCCTTCCTGATGCACAGGAAAGCCTGCAAACAGTTTGCTGAAGACAAGCAGACTAAGGACATGGATTACTGGAACCATGTCCCACGGTCATGATGATTTCAAGTGTGTGTGGCGGGAACCCGGTGGGGAGTACAAAGACAAGTGTGTCTTGCCTACAGTCAAGCATGGTGGTGGGAGTTTCATGTTCTGGGGCTGCTTGAGTGCTGCCAGCACTGGAGAGCTACAGTTCATTGAGGGAACCATAAATGCCAACATGTACTGTGACATACTGAAGCAGAGCATGATCCCCTCCCTTCGGAGACTGGATCGCAGTCTGTATTCCAACATGATAATAACCCTTAACACAATTTGAAGATGACCACTGCCTTGCTAAAGAAGCTGAGGGTAAAGGTAATGGTCCCGGCCAAGCATGTCTCCAGATCTTAACCCTATTGAGCATCTTTGGGGCATCCTCAAATGGAAGGTGGAGGAGCGCAAGGTCTCTAATATCCACCAGCTCTGTGATGTCGTCATGGAGGAGTGGAAGAGGACCCCAGTGGCAACCTGTGAAGCTCCAGTGAACTCCATGCCCAAGAGGGTTAAGGTAGTGCTGGAAAATAATAGAGGCCACACAAAATATTGAAACTTTGGGCCCAATTTGGACATTTTCACTTAGGGGTGTACTCACTTTTCTTACCAGCGGCTTAGACATTAATAGCTGTGTGTTGAGTTATTTTGAGGAGACAGCAAATTTACACTGTTATAAAAGCTGTACACTCACTACTTTACACTGTAGCAAAGTGTAATTTCTTCAGTGTTGTCACATGAAAAGATATAGTAAAATATTTACAAAAATGTGAGGGGTGTACTCACTTTTGTGAGATACTGTAGATATATCTATATATACACACACACTGAAGCAGGAAGCAATATACATTGACTAAAAACTGCAAAGCTGCTAAGATGACCATGAAATCATTCACTCTCGATTAGTAGTTAGGTAACATAACAATTAGATTTCTGCCTCTCCTCCAATTTAGAGGTTCTGTAGCATAAGTAGCTGTCTATTCTATCCTGGGAGTGTCTACTCTATAGACTACCCTAGGAATAGATCTTTTTTCACATATATAAGCAATATAAATTGTCCCGGAAGTAAATCTGTACACAGGAAGTAGGTGTGTGTTTTAAGACCAAAGCATTTAGACATACACACATGACCCACACAAACACCACCCCATGTAAAAATAAATAAAAAATTCTCTTAATTTGCAAATAAGGATCATCTCTTCCTCAGAGAACAGTGAGTGAGGCATGGTGATGGGAAGAAATTCACAGCAGGACAAGCAGCTTCCTGGTGGGGTGTGATGTCATACCGCCGCTTCCAGAACCAGAAATGCGCCACGGGTACATACCTCCGCGCACACAGCAGTTGCGTATCTCACATACACAGCGGTCGCGCATCTAGATGCATTTGGCACATCTAGATGCATTTGGCGCATCTAGCTGCAGGAACCCAATTTTTATGGAAATTAATAGTAAAGCAGATGCAGATTTCAAGGACTGGACTAACAAATGTTTCTAGTGAAAGGCAACTGGTGTTTTCTATTAAACAAGGTCTAAATGGGCCATTGACATGCATTACAGTTGCATTTAGGAATGTGTTTTTGCAAAGTTAAACTAAATGAAATCCTTTCTTATTTTTGCTTGGGGATAGAGTGCAGAGGGATTAAAAGTCTTGTCAGTTTTTGGGGAGGTGTGCACCCCTGATAGGGTGAAGACACCTCCCAAATTTTGCCAGTTTCTCCTTCAAATTTATTCACTTCCTGTCACATAGTCAAAAAGGAAGTGAGGGTAAAACCCTACCAATGTCACATAGGTCAATCTAAATAGTTTCCACATTAGGTAAATTGCACTCTAGCATATTGCTGTGTACACCCCAAATTATTAGGTATCTTGGACTTTGGGGGTTGTTTACTAAAGGCAAATCCGCTTTGCACTACAAGTGCACTTAGAAGTGCAATTGCTGGAGATCTGAGGGGGGACATGCAAGGAAAATAAAAAAAACAGCATTTGGGGTGTACACAACAAAGTGCTAGAGTGCAATTTGCCTAATGGGGACACTAGCTAGATTGACCTGTGTGTCCCCAAGGAAAGACATTGGTAGGGTTTTACCCTCACTTCCTGTTTGGCTATGTGACAGGAAGGGAAGCCAATTTTCAGAAAAGGGACACAAAGCCCAACCTAAAAATGACAAGCAGGGGTTCTAACACTCATGTGGTTTCCCTCAAATGCCTACAATTAGAATAGGATTATCTTGAGCTAGATTTTAGCTCAGTGCTCTAAATCAGTGGTTCTCAACCCTGTCCTCAAGTACCCCCAACAGACCATGTTTGCAGGTTTTCCTTCATCTTGCACAGGTGCTTTAAAACAGAGCAGCTATGGACAGCTACAGTATTTTAGCTAAGATAAATTCCCAAAACATGTCCAGTCGGGGGTACTTGAGGACTGAGGCTGAGAACCACTGCACCAAAATGGAAAATTGTATACTTACCTCTCCGTAATTTTCCTTTCCTGGTACCTATCCATGGCAGCATATATTATTGAGCCTGAAATATTCGTTAAGACGTTCCACCAACTGAGCCATAATCACAGGATCTGTGAGTAGTGTGTCATTGAGGCGCCAGGACCTGGCTATATGTGGGAGGCCCAAGCATGAGATATGGGTGGATACAAGGTGGTGATCCGACCATGGGCACACATGAATGTTGGCTGTAGTTGAGTTCACTGTCAGAGAGGGGGTGCCAAAAATATAATCTAAACGTGAGTAACTGTCATGGGGGTGGGAGTAGAACGTATATTCCCTAGAGCCGACATTGTGGGCTCTCCATATATCTATAAGTTGGGAGGATTTTAGGGAGTGTTGAAGGGATTTGGGAAAGGCCTGGGACGTTGGACATGTTCGGCTTCTATCAAGTCCTGAGTGGGCAACCAAATTAAAGTCCCCTCCTATTAGCATATGAGGGGAGTGGAACTTATCTAGCGTTAGGAATCATTCCTTGAAAAATGTTGCCTGTGAGGTGTTTGGGGCATATACTGAGGCTATAGTCAGAAGTTTGTTTTGGATGGTACCCTGAGCTATCACGAAACGACTGTTGGGATCTTTATAGATCTTTTGAGCCTGAAACAACACAGAATTTTTGATAAAGATGGCCGCCCCTCTGGACCTGGACCCGTGAGTGGTGAAATAGCTTTGATTAAAGGATTTGTCAAAGTGTGATGGGTGATTATCTCTGGAGAAGTGAGTCTCCTGGAGCAAAATTATATCCGCCCCAAGAGATTTATACATTTTAAATGCTTTTCTTCTCTTCTGGGGGGTATTAAAACCTTTAATGTTATGGGAAATTATATTAATACCCATGGTTATTTATAGAAAATTCGCTTGGGTCAGTAAGGGGTCCAGGCCGAGAGGGAGCCATCATACAACAACCCGGTCTCCTCAGAGGTATTGCATAGCTTAGACGTACAGTCCCATGAGGCTGCACGTATTGAAACCCTGAGTTGGTAGCACATACATCACAAAAGTAAAGCCAGTAGATTTGAATAACATAAAAAGAAAGTAAAAACATAAAATCATAACCACAGTGAAGTAGAAAAACTAGAGGCCTGAGAACTAGGCCCAAAAAAGGCCAAACAAAGCTCTGGGGGGTCATGGGGAAAAACATCCCATGGACCCAAAAAAAAATGTCAATTTGGACCATAAGGTCCGACACTCTGAGCGGTAATGTTCGTGTCGTCCGTGCAGGCATAAATTCTGCTAAGGAATTTACCTGAGGGGAATCAACCAGCTTCGACATCACTAACCAGACGAGAAGCCAGTCAGTTCTCATTGATAAGGAGTGTGGGGACAATCATGCGGACGCATCCGGGAGTCCGTAATGAGCCGGGAGAGTCCAATGTTCTCTAAGCATGACGGGAGATGTTCCAATCTCGATACCCTGGTGGGAGAGAGACAAAGAGAAAAACAGGGGTAGGGGAAAAAGTGAAAGAGAAAAAAAAAAAAAACAAAAAAAAAAGAGGAGAGACAAAAAGAAAAAAGTGTGCCTCGGTGTCAGTCACGACGTTGATCGCGGCGGTCTCTTCTCGGTGGAGGGGTCACCCAAATAGCTGAGTGACGTGGAGTGGAGGGTAGTCTGGGCAAGGAAGCCGCATCAAGGAGGCCCATCTTCACAAGCAATTCCTTTCCCTCTATCGGTGAGGTTACGGTGTATGTTGTGCCGTTGTGGGGCACCTGGAGCTTGAATGGGAAACCCCAGTGATAGCGAATACTGGCAGCCTGGAGAACCGAAGTAACTTCCTTCATCCTTCTGCGCTTATCCAGGGTGGTAGGGGAGATGTCAGGGTAGATTTGAATCTGGGTACCTTCCAGACGAATGCTTGGGCTGTTCCGCGAGGCTCTAAGTATTTCCTCTTTGATCAGGAAGTCCTTAAGACAGAGTACTATGTCTCTTGGTGGTTTTTCTGGGGGAGGGGGGGGCGAAGGGCTCTGTGGATCCTATCGCAGGAGAAGGCTGAAAGTGGGGAGTCTGGTAAGAGGGATTGGAAGATCTTTTGTATCGTGGGTAGTAGTTCTGTAACAGACTCAGGCACTCCGCGTACCCTGAGATTGTTGCGGCGGTTTCTGTTGTCGAGGTCCTCAATGTGGGCTTGTAGCTGCAGGACTGTTTCAGATAGGGACTCATGTTCCTTCCTTAGGTCAGAGTACACTAAGGAGAGCTCATCGTGTTTTGTCTCAAGTAAATCTGTTCTGCTACCCAGGGCCGCAATCTCCAGGGACAGCGTGTTGGTAGACTTGTGGAGCTCAGATTGAAATTTCTGGGCGATCTTGTCATACATTAGCATCAGGCTCTCATCCAGATCAGCTTTAGTAAGATGAAATGAGTACTCACTGTCTCCCTGGGAGTGTGGTGGTGAGGGAGCTGCTGCAGGAGAATGTGCCTGAGTCTGTGTCTTTCGGGCGCCATCTTGGGCCTGCATGCTTCTCTCCTTCTCTCTCAGCAAGTATGTCGTTAGGGATCTTTGGGCCGGTTTTCCACGGCGATTTCTGGTGCCCGTCATGCGCTGAGTGTTCCGCCGGGGGTGCGGGGGAAAGTTAGGTAGATTGTGTGTGTTAATCGCCCCGGAGAAGTGCCGTTAGTCTCCGCGGCTCACGGAGCTCTCAGTCCTTGCTTCCTCCTCGGTTCGCGCCGCGCATGCGCCCCCTCCATGGCAGCATATACACAATCCATGTGTATGGTGCCATGAAGGCACCAGGAAAGTAGCTTTTAGACAAATCACACCTTTTTGTTTTTTGTTTTGACATGCCAATCAGCCTAGTTAAGCTGCAGCTTGGAAATCTGTTCCACGAAAATTGTTTGGGGGAGTGTAATTCATTACTTGGATTGAGCATGCATCTGTAAAACAAACTATTAACAAAACACATAAAACATAAAAATTTACTAATTTTATTGGTCAACAACACAGGACTTGTAAAAGCGCAAGGAAAGCAAAAAACACATGTATGTTAATTTGAGACACTAACAGAATATGGTTTTTAAGGTCTGACCATTTTGCGGAGGAAATTAACAGGAGTTAAAAGGACAGACAGGATTTAAACATTTATTAGTCACAACATCTTAAGGAATATTTTGCAAAATTATGCGGCACAGTCAATAAAATCAACAACCTACACTCAGGGAAATATACCTCCCCCTCCAAAAAAAATAAAATCAACAATAGTAAAAAATACTTGCTTTAAAACACATCTGATTTGCAAAGACATAACAAACAAAATACAAAGAGAAAACTTTATAAAACAAACTCTATAACAGGGGTCTCAAACTCAATTTACCTGGGGGCCGCTGGAGGTAGATTCTGGGTAAGGCTGGGCCGCATCAAGTTTTCCACAAAAAATGCGCTTACAAAATATCATTATTCAGATTCAAATGTCTTTATTAACAGTTCTTTAACATTTAACTTTTAGAACATGAATGGACATAAACTGTTTGAACATGGCTTTATCTGCCTACTTCTTGCTGCTAGAGATCTGACAGCGCTTACTCTTGCATAGCCGAGCCACATTTGGCGTAAGTGAGGAAGCAGTTGAGACCCTCAGCACAGCTTGAAGATGAGCATCAGTAATTCTAGACCTGTACTTTGACTTATTGAAGTTCAAGGTAGAGAAGAGCTTTTCGCACAAGTATGTGCTCCCAAAAAGACACATGGTCTGCTTGAACATTCGGGAAAGCTCAGGGAAGCTGGGGGGCAATTCTCTTAAAAATTGCCCAAGTTTGTCTGCTTTTCCACTCACATCCCTAAACTTGGCTTTGAGTTCAGAGTTACACTGCAGGTCAATGAGATCTATTTGAAACACTGGAGGGGCATCTTGCACATCAAAGGAGAAGGGGTCTGCAAAAATTTGAAATGTGGCTCTGTGTCTCTTGAAGTCTGCAAATCTATGATCAAATTCCTCCTGTAGCCTCAAAATGACATCCACATACTCCTCATGACTGAATAGTGTGCCTGAATCAATGAGTGACTTGCATGCTGGGAAATGGCAAAGGTTTGTTTGAGAAAGCTGGTCTTTCCACAATATAAGTTTTGTAGAGAACGCTCTCACGCTGTCATAGGCAGCACTGACAAGTTGCCCCTGGCCTTGTAACCTCTTATTCAGTACATTAAGCTCATGTGTGATATCAACCAAAAAAGCTAAGTCCATGAGCCATTTTGGATCACTTAGCAAAGGAACAGAAGCCCCATCTTTCTCCATAAAAGCTTTCACTTCCGCTCTCAACTCAAAAAATCTCTATATTACGTTTCCCCTGCTGAGCCAACGCACCTCGGTAAAGTAGAGCACATCCCCATATTCTGACTCTATTTCCTCTAAAAAAGCACGAAACATTCTGTGTTTTAAGCCCCTGGATCTGATTTGGTTGATGCATTTCACAACGAAAGACATCACGTTGTCAAACTTCAGGCATTTGCTGCAAAGGGCCTGCTGGTGAATAATGCAGTGCAGAGCAATGACCTCCTCTAAACCTTCCTCTTTCTTTTTTTTATTAACAAGTGCCACCAGTCCTTTTTTCCTCCCGATCATTGATGGCGCTCCATCAGTTGTTATTCCGACAAACTTCCTCCAAGGCAAACCAGCATTCTGAAAAGCATCACACAGCTGGTGAAATATCTCTTGGGCGGTGGTCTGGCCATGCATTGGAACTAGTGAGAGCAACTCCTCTGTGACTTCAAAATTGTCATCAACACCCCGGACATAGATTGCAAGCTGGGCAGTGTCGGTGATGTCTGTGGTCTCATCAAGAGCGACTGAGTATACACTGAAACATTTTATTTTCTCACACAGTTGATCATAAATGTCACTTGAAAGGTCAGAAATGCGCTCTGCCACGGTGTTGGAAGAAAGGCTGATGTTGCTAAACTGACCTTTCTTTTCTGGAGAGATAATACTTGCAGCCTGTAACATGCACTTTTTTATAAATTCCCCTTCTTTAAATGACTTTCCTGCTTTAGCAATCATCATACTAACTACGTAGCTGGCTTCGACTGCTGCATCATTCTCTTTGGTTGCTTTCTTAAAGAAATCTTGTTGCCTCAGCAGACATGTCTTAAGTTTAGCAACCTGGTTGGCTCTCTCATCTTCCTGGTACTTTGCATACTCCTCAGCATGTCTAGTTGTGTAATGACGCTTCAAATTCTTTGGGCACTGCAACTTTCTCTGTGCAAATAAGACAAGTTGGGATGCCCTTGTGCTCAATAAAGAAATATTGCTTTTCCCACTTTTCCTGAAATTGTCTGTGCTCATCATCAACCTTTCTCTTCACTGCAGGCTTTGAGCAAGACATATTTGGGGCTGCGTACCAAAAACTTAGGCCTATGGTGCCTTGAGATACCCACTTCAGCACAAGGTGCTCTGGATGAGCGGAAATAGAGTTTTCCAGTCCCCCTAGCTGCCTAGCATGACCTTCGGCAACATTAAAGAGGACCTGATTTTTACTCACAGGAGTAGCCAAATACCTTTAGGGTGGGCACGCACCTGTCTGGTTTATAAAAATAGCACTCCTCCACTCTGCTGTGCCCTCCTGTATATTTCTTGCCCTGTATGCTAATACTGAGCATCAAGGAGGAAGAGACGCCGGGGTTTCTCAATGGGCGTCTCCTTCTCCATGTGCCTCAATCCAATCACAGTGAGAGTCACAGCCAGGAAGAAAAAAACTCCTTGTCTGTGACACTCTTTGATGTGATTGGATCACAACACAGCCAGGGAGAAGGAGACGCCCATTGAGAAACCCCTGCGTCTCCTCCTCCCATGCAGGGCCTCCAATGGCAGAACGTCCTGTCGCCTGAACGGGAAAGAGAAGAAAAAAAGTGAGGCGTGGAGAGCGTGACTGACAGGCTGGTACTTGCCTCTCCGTGTCCCTCCCATCGAAGAAGATGAAGTCGCCGCTCTGAACGCACTTGGTGCAGGTCAGCGTCCGGCGGTGTTACACAGCGGGCAGCGCTCCACCGCCCACCTGGTGAGACGCCGAGGTACTGTACTTGGCGGTGGAGCGCTGCCCGCTGTGTAACACCGCCGGAGGCTGACCTGCACCAAGTGCGTTCAGAGCGGCGACTTCATCTTCTTCAAGTACCGGAGGGAAGGTGGCTAAGTGCTTTTCCAGGTGGGGGGCCGCAAAATATTGTCCCGCGGGCCGCAGTTGGCCCGCGGGCCGCGAGTTTGAGACCCCTGCTCTATAAGGACACCCAAATGTACTCTCTTGTGACACACAGACACACAGACACACAGACAAACCCAATCCGGGGAGCAAACAAACAGCCTAACATGGGCAAACGTTATGCAACAATTACCATTGCAGTCTATGGGAACTGACCTGTTAAATTTGCTAGTCCCCACTTTGCTGGCTTATATTCTAGTTATTGGCCTTAAAATGGGTATGGGCGCCCAGGTCCCTCGCCCTGAGGGACATATATCAATGTCACCAATTTTGACAAACACCAAAATTAAACAAGGAGAAGTGCCTTTAAAAGTGCCAAATTGCTTAAAAGCTAGTAACTTGGGGGGGGGGGGGGGGCTTACTCTGCCTGTAAAGTGGTGCATCTGTAGCATGTATCTAAAATGCCTCTTCCAATATGTACGGCTTTAATTAAACCTAAAAATCTACATTGCAGCTGCAAAATTTTAAAAACTAAGTTAAACAAAAAAAGACCTGGCCCCCAATACATACAAGGCCATTTGTGTCTGGTAAGGCATTAAATGAGAACCCCCCATGAAAAATACCACCCCAAAATAAAAAAGATTGTGCCCCTCCCAAACATTAACAAGCCCCTAGCCAAACACACAGCAAGCCAGCCCATGAAAGGGGGGAGGATCCTTGGGGCAGGAGGGGCTCAGGCACCCCAAAAGTCAACCACTTTGCTCCCTTATTCAGGGGGACAAGGGCCTCTTCCACATAACCCGAGGCTGGGGTTGTGGGGAGCTACAAACAGGGGGCTTTATGGGATGTGGAAAGCTCCATTAAACTAGTGGATACAAGGTGCTTTGTGGTTGGTATTGGGCTGAGCCCAACATGCCCCAAAGGCAGACAGCTATGTAGCATGCATGTGGCCTTGTATGGATCAGAAGAGGGTTGTGCGCTCACTCTTCTCACCCCAAAAGTCAACCACTTTGTTCCCTTATTCAGGGGGACAAGGGCCTCTTCCACATAACCCGAGGCTGGGGTTGTGGGGAGCTACAGACAGGGGGCTTTATGGGATGTGGAAAGCCCCATTAAACTAGTGGGTACAAGGTGCTTTGTGGTTGGTATTGGCTGAGCCCAACATGCCCCAAAGGCAGACAGCTATGTAACATGCATGTGGCCTTGTATGGATCAGAAGAGGGTTGTGCACTCACTCTTCTTGTCCCTTTCCTAGCTGGCCCTGTTGAATGCTCTGGAAAAGGATGTGGTTTGGAATGGTGAAGGCAGCTCATGGCCTTTTAAGAATGGAGTGGAGTGTGGAGTTCCCCTTTAAAAGCAAAAGTTAGCCCAACGAAATCCAAGGGATTAGATGGGGGAGAGAAGAGCATTGGAGAATGGAGTGTGGAGTTCCCCTTTAAAGGCAAATGTTAGGGCAAGGAAATCCAAGGGTTTAGAGGGGGGAGACAAGAGCATTGGAGAATGGAGTGTGGGGTTCCCCTTTAAAAGCAAAAGCTAGCCCAAGGAAATCATATGCATTAGAGGGGGGAGACAAGAGCATTGTAGAATGGAGTGTGGTGTTCCCCTTAAAAAGCAAAAAATACCCTAAGAAAATCATAAGCATTAGAGGGGGGAGACAAGAGCATTGTAGAATGGAGTGTGGAGTTCCCCTTTAAAAGCAAAAGCTAGCCCAAGGAAATCATGTACATTAGAGGGGGAAGGTTAACTGCCCTTTTAGGTGGAGCTAGCGGAGCAAGAGTCTTTTTACATAATTTTAACAAGGTGCATGTCACATGTGGGTAACATAACATGCTAACATACCTGTGTGCAAATCTCCTTAAAAAAAATACATAAAGGTGAACCAGCGTAAAAAAAAATTGTCAAGATTAGAGGTGCGCCCGTTCTGTTTTGGTCCGAAAAGAACTGCTCGGTACTCTTGTTTCTGTCCCCCTGGCCAAATTAACCTTCCATGTGAAAATGTGCACATTCAACCACAAATCACTGACACGGACACGTTCAGTAAGTTTGGTACTTCTGTCGTTTACTTCCTGGGCTCAAGATGATATACCGGGATCTGGATATTTCGTTATCAAATCAAATATCAAATAAAACAAGCATGTACAAACCGCGAATTATACATATTCATTATTGTGACGAAATGTAAGCTTTGCTGGGTTATATCTGTATAAGGAGATAGCAGACTATCATAGCTAATTATAGTGTCTTATTTTCAGTTCCTGTTTGTCTTGAGTGTAGCCTCATAGGCCTGAAAATAGGTGCAATCTTCTTCTCAGCTTTGTTGTTTGTTCTTTAACTCTTGCAGTTCTGTTCCACATGAAGGGAGAAGCTGGCAGACATCTAATTTGAGCATGATTAAGGCTAATAGCTGGTTATAAGAAAATAAGCCCTTACACCTATGCGATTATATTAGAAATAGGCATTTTACAATAACGCTCATAATCACATTCCATTACAGTTCAACCCATGCAATTACGTGTAGGTTGCTTAACATTTACTAAGATTTTGGCCGCACAGTGAACAAACTCATGTAAATGAGCGCAAGAGCTGCTTGCGCATGCGCACTGCTTACATTGATCTCACGCAGTTCTAAACGTACTTGCAGGCACAGCAGGCTTGCTCTGTAAAAGTTATTTTCTCATTCTGTTTTGGGCATATTTGTTACTTGGGCAGTTGTTACTAAACCTTATCACCCCATAATATTGGCACCTCCTTCTTCTGTCAATATTGAATTGGAGATGCCGTGCGTCATGTCCATAGTGGTGCACAGATTGCATTCTCCCTTGCGCCGAATCCGCTATAGTAAATGGGGGATTCTAGCTCACCGGCGCACCATGATATAAATATGGAAATGTGCATTGTGCCTCGCCGTGTGCCTCTACTGATGGTGCACGGCTTTAGTAAATCACCCCTAATGTGTCTTGCGTATCACAAAGATCAACCCACATTGCATTGAAAACAATGTACTGAAAGCTTACTTCTGTACAAGTGGTCATGGAATATAGCTTAGTGTATTATTACCTGTAGCAGTCCCCATACCTATAAGCCAAGCAAGCCTCACCTACTGGTATGCGGCTGCCCCCAGGATGGTTCATTGACCGGGAATTAAAGGACGCTGAACAAAGGGTGAACAAAAGAGTTCCTATGGTTCCAGGAGTGCAGTTGTCCATAGTCCATAGTTAGTGTGACATGCAGATGAGTCAGTTCAGGTGATAAACATGTGGTCAATAAATAGGTTAAAGATTGGTTCAGGTGGCAGGCAGAAATGTGGTCAATAAACAGGCCAGGATCAATACAGCAGCAGAGAGAGGCAACACTGCACTGCAGTGGCAGTGATCAGGAACACTGATGCTATCTGGACTAATTTTAATGACACTGTGGCTACTGATCAGAAACATTGTTGCTGGCTGCACTGGTCTGGTGTCACTGCCACTAGTATGGCAACAGTCAGAAACATTGTTGCTGGCTTACACAGGTCTGGTGACACTGAGACTAGTGTTGTGGCATTTGGGAACACTGTTGCTGACTTACACTGGTCTGGTGACACTGGGACTGGTGTGGCTAGTGATCGGGAACACTATTTCTGGCTGAAATGGTCTGTTGATGCTGGGAATGGTGTAGTAGTGATCAGGAACACTGTTGCTGGCATACATTGGTCTGGTGACACTGCAACTTGTGTGACAGTAATCAAGGACACTGTTGCCAGATGCATTTATTTAATGACACTATATATGTAACCAATTAAGAACACTATTGCTGGCTGCACTGGTCTGTTGACACTGCAACTGGTGTGGTAGTAATCAGGGACAATGTTGCTGGATGCATTTATACAGTTACTCTATATTGGTGTGACAGTGATCAGGAACACTGGTACAGGCATACACTGGTCTGGTGACACTGCAATTGGTGTGGCAGTAATCAAGGGCACTGTTGCTGGATGCATTTATATAGTTATACTATATTAGAGTGACAGTGATCAGGGACACTAATGCTGTCTTACTCTGGCCTGAAGATACTGGGATGGGTGTGGATGTGATCGGGAATGCTGTTGCTGGCTTACACTCTTCTGGTGACACTGGGAATGGTGTGGTGTGTCAGAAACACTGTTGCTGGCTGCACTGATTTTGGGTCACTGGCACCGTTGTGGCAGTGGTCAGGAACTTTGTTGCTGGCTGCACTAGTCTGATGACAATGGGGTTGGTGTGACAGTGATCAGGAACACTGTTGCTAGCTTACACTGGTCTGGGGACATTGCGACTGGTGTGAAGGTGATCAGGAACACTGTTTCTGGCTGCACTGGTCTGGTGACACAGAGACAAGTGTAGCAGCAATCAGGAACACTGTTGCTGACTGGACTGGTCTGATAATACTAGGATTGGTGTTGTGGCAATCAAGAACACTATTGCTAGCTTACCCTAGTCTGGTGGTGGTGATTAGGAACACTGTTGCTGGCTTACACTGGTCGGGGAACACTGTAACTGGGGTGGCAACAATCAGTAACACTGTTGCTGGCTACACTGGTCAGGTGACACTGGGAATGGTGTGGTTGCAGTTAGAAACACTGTTGCTGGCTGCACTAATTAGGGTCACTGGTACTGGTGAGGCAGTGATGAGGAACACTGTCGCTGGCTTACACCGGTCTGGTGGCACTGTGACTGGTGTGGTGGTGATCAGGAACACTGTTGCCAGCTTGCACTGGTCTGGCAGCAATCAGTAACACTGTTCCTGGCTTCACTGATCTGGTGACACTGGGAATGGTGTGGCTAAAGTCAGAAACACTGTTGCTGGCTGCACTTTTTTCAGGTGCTGGTACTGGTGTGGCAGTAGTCAGGAACACTGTCACTGGTTGCACTTGTCTGATGGCATTGGGACTGGACTATTCTTCGCCTGCAAGTCCCTAATAGGGAATAGCTCACCTTTCAATCTCTGGAAAAGGCAAACGTCTTTCTGCACTCACTTTCACTTTCAGCCAGGAAACCTCATCTGAAACCTACCCAGAAAAAGTGAAATTTGGGCCTAGAGAGCAAAGGAGCCCTAGGAAGGACCCTCCAAAATGTCTAAATTTTGTCTTTAATTGATCAGCCTGCTCAGCGCTGAAATCGCCCTATGACAGGCGCCTAACTCCCATTAGTGTGCGGGTAAATATCTCTTCTGAGCTCCTGCTTTCAAGGAGCCTATAGCCTCTAGGACAGACAACAAAGTATGATCCTAGAGCTATCACACGTTACTTGTCAGTTGAACTTTTTTCTCTCATTATTGTTCTTTTTTTAGGTGTTTTAATAGATTCATGTGCTGTTTCATCAATATATGATCTGTTCTCAATTATGATTTTTGCCACCTGACCTCCCCATGTTTCTTCCCTCAGGAGAGGTAATATGCTCCTTCACCACTTCTTCTACCCAATAAAGGAATTCACAAGCCAAGGAAACATGGATATCTACTCCTTAATCTATCACTTTGTCTGTGGAGTAGCGCCCAATCTCAATCCTGCATTTTTCTGGCCTAGCAGTTCGACCGGTGGTGAAATTGCATACGGAAAAAAGTGAAGTCACAAAATCTTTTGTTTCTTAAGGTTAATCTATTCTCTTTATATTCCTTCTTCCTTTACTATATGTCCTAATCTCTTAAGAAGGGATGGTTCCTCCAACCACAACATCAGAAACTTGAACTACATCACCTGAATTTGACCATTGGTCATCTAACACAGGTAAATTCCAAACACTACCCCATACCCTATTTTCCCCCTACCTGACCCATGAATACTCTACAAATAACATCCTGGAATGTTAAGGGACTGCGTTCCCCGACACAAAGAATGAAGATACTCAGACATCTAAAAAGATTAAAATCAGACATAGCACTGCTCCAGGAGACACACTTGGGGGAAAGTGACTTCTTCCGAATGCAGAAGGTATAAGTAGGAAAGGTGATAGGTTCAGTATCCAAGGGTCGCAAGGTAGGTACTTTTACACAAAAAATTAACATACAACGTAATATCCGTCGACAAAGATGAGGATGGCAGGTCAGTCTCAATTCAGCTCAAATTCCCGTCAAGAGAAGTAAGGATAACCAATATCTATGCACCTAATTCCCCAGACAAATCCTACTTCACCGACCTAACATCCCAACTAGCGACAGAGACCAGCTTCCCTCACCTCATAGGGGGTGATTTCAATTCAGTCACCAACAATAATGAAGATAGATCCAATCCCCACTATAGACCAAGACTGACTACACAAGACCAGCTCACCCACTTCTACCACATGGGGAACGCCCTTCATTTGATAGATACATGGAGAATACAACATCCCCTAGATAAAGAATTCACCTTCTACTCTCCAGCCCATAACTCTTTTGCCAGACTTGACTTTTTCCTCTGCACCCCCGCCCTTCTTCATAATGTTAGAGATCCTTTTATCCATTACATGGTCATTTCAGACCACTCCCCTATCTCAGTTACCCTAGATATTCTCCAGACCCACCCAGACTATAGACAATGGCACACTTGGACCAAAATGACAGTTTTAAAAAAATGTAACATGATGCCTGGACAGAATATGTCCACAACAATAGCTCACATGAAGATAACCCAAATTTATTCTGGGAGGCAGGCAAAGCATTCATCCGTGGAAGGATTATATCCTTTGTATTGGCCTATAGAAAAAACACCCAAAAACATTATCTAGAGGCCAGCAACAGAATACGAACTGCCCAAATGCGACTTACCGAGCAGAACATCTCAGAAAATCGCAAGTCCTGGCAGGAAGCCAAGGACCTGTTTGATACATGGGCAAATAATCTAGAACATATGAAAATGACACATACTCAACTACAACACCACAAATTTGGAAATAAGGCAGGGAAGTTATTGGCCAGACTTACCAAAGGTACATACCTCCCCACCCATATCAATGCCCTACATAACCCCGATGGTACTCTCTCCACATCTCTCAAGGAAATCAATAAAACTTTAGAAACGTTCTACACCAACTTATATGCTCAAGAATCGATAGATCCCATTGAAGCGACCAAATGGTTAGACTCAACTTCCCTCCCCCGGATCAACCCAGATCTACTAACAACTTTAAAGACCCCCAATCACTGAAGAGGAAATCATGGCTTCCATTAATGGTGTCAGAGAAATAACAGAAACTTTGTTTGCCAATACCGGCATTTCCCTGTACGCCTGCGTGGCAGAATGGCGAATCGGCGTATGCGGGTACGCGATTCAGCGGACCTCGTCGAGACGCAATGGCACACATAGACGTGCGAGTCAGCGGGCCGCGACACGGCGAAACGGCATACGTACGCATCTTAGCCACACATGTGGGTTCCCCTATTAGCCCTATAAAAGGCAGTCCAGCTCTCTGGCTTATTGCTGATTTATCATTTCAGCTCCTGTGTTCCTGTGCCTTGTTCTGCTATTGACTCCTGCCTATTGTGACCCGGATTGCCTTGACCACCCTTGAACTTCTCCTGCACCTTGACCTTGGCTTGCCTAACGGATTCCTCTTCAGTCTGCTCCAGTGTTTGACCCCCAGCTTCTCTTTAAAGACTTTGCTACTGCCTGCTCCAGTGTTTGACCGCGGCCTGTCTTGGACTCTCCCATTTGATTGATTCCTGTGTATGACCTTGGCTTGTTTAAATGGACTTCCTTCCTACCGGCTTGCTGTGTTTGACCCCCTGGCTTCTCTACATACTTTGTTCCAGTCGTCTACTTCAGGACCAAGGTGTTGGAGCCCCAGTCTGCTTCCTCTGCCGATCACCGTCCGGGTGTACCCTGCACAGACCTACTACCTGACGGAAGTTCAACACGCAAGCCCCTACTAGTGCCTGGCGACCCGTGCCTCTCTGTGCCCAATACCCCCTGTGCCACCTCCAGGGGTATAGCGCACTCAGCTGCAAGGGGAGCCGCTCTCAGCATCTCGGCCCTGGTGAGTACCCTGACAGTACAAACCAGCCATGTCAGAGGCCGACAGAGCTGGTTCTCCCCTTGAGGCACTCTGCCAGCAGGTGACAGCTCTTACTCAGGCTGTCCAAAGACTCCAAGATGGCTACTTTCAAATTGAGGGCCGTCTCCAGCACCTGATGTCTGCTCCAGCTCCTTCCAGCCTCAGCCAGCAGGGTGGCCTCTCCCCAAGATCAAGTCACCCCAGCACCTTCAGTTGTAATGACTCTCCCTGAACCCAGAGTCCCCCACTCCGAAACGATTTTCTGGAAACCGGAAGAAATTTAGAGCTTTCAAAAATGCTTGCCTACTATATCTAGCTCTTCAACCCAGGACAGAATCTGTAAAAGTGGGATTCGTTATTTCCCTATTATCTGAAGAACCACAATCTTGGGCTCATAATCTTCTTGAACAGAAGAGTTCTTTATTAGACTCAGTTGAAACTTTCTTTACCGCTATGGCTCAGTTATATGATGACCCGCAACGCACAGCTACTGCTGAATCCATTCTGCACACCCTTACCCAAGGGAAAAGACCAGTAGAGGACTACACCGTGGAATTTCGCAAATGGTCTGGAGACACCACCTGGAACGAGGCCGCCCTTAAATATCAATACCGTCAAGGTCTCTCTGAGACACTTAAAGACAAATTAGCACGAGTGGATACCCCTGGCTCTCTGGAAGATCTGATTCAACTCGCCACTAAGCTCGACAGACGCCTGCGGGAGCGCCGTTCTGAACGCTTCCAGTCTTCCCGGCCTACCTGGATGTTACCCCGGGTTCCTCCAGTTCCTGTGCCTGTCGCGGGTCCCTCAGCTTCTACTGACAGTGAGCCCATGCAACTGGGACTGGTCCGGTCCCCACTCACTCCTGACGAGAAATTGCGACGGCGTCAAGCCAATCTTTGCCTCTACTGCGGAGAAGCTGGCCATTTCCTACGTAACTGCCCTGTGAGACCCAGTAAGTACCGCCTATGGCATGCTACGAACTTTCAAGTTGCTGATTCAACCCAATCTCACCTTATCCTACCGGTCTCATTACAGGTGGCGGAAGAGGAAATTCGGCTGCTGGCTATCGTTGACTCCGAAGCATGCAGCTGTTTCCTGGATGCATCCCTTGCCCAAAGTATGCACATCCCTCTTCAAGACAAGAAACAGCTCCTTCAGATCTACCTGGCAGACGGGTCTCTACCCAACTCAGGACCTATCACTCAAGAAACCAAGCCCATTCTTGTCTCCACAGACTCTGGTCATCAGGAATTTCTTTGCTTCAACATCATCAACTCACCCATGTTTCCCATTATCTTGGGGTTCCCGTGGCTAATGGCACACGACCCTCAGATCCTTTGGAGTAAAAAAGAAATTCTCTTCTCTTCAGCATACTGCTCCCAGCATTGTTTTGTGCCAACCTCCAATAAGACTGTCTCCTGTTTGTCCATACAACCAGTGCCAGATACGCTTACGCGTGTCCCTGCAGCATATCACGAATTCCTGGACCTTTTTGACAAAAAAAGGCCGATAGTTTACCACCTCATCGGCATTATGATTGCCCCATCGATCTGTTGCCTGGCTCCGAGATCCCGTTTGGCCGAATTTTCCCCTTGTCGGAGACCGAGTTGGAAGCTCTCCGCCTCTACATTGATGAAAACCTTGAAAAAGGATTCATTCGTCCTTCTTCCTCCCCAGCCGGGGCTGGTATCTTTTTTGTTGAGAAAAAGGACGGATCTCTCAGGCCATGCATAGACTATAGAGAGCTTAATAAAATCACCATCAAAAATCGATACCCACTTCCCCTCATTCCTGAACTGTTTCAGCGGTTTCGATCTACCCAAATATTTACCAAATTGGACTTACGAGGGGCATACAATCTTGTTCGGATACGTGCTGGGGACGAATGGAAGACAGCTTTCAGGTCCAGATTCGGTCCCTTTGAGTATCTGGTGATGCCCTTTGTGCTCTGCAACGCCCCAGCTACGTTCCAGCATCTAGTCAATGATATTTTCCTGGAATTCCTAGATAACTTTGTCATTGTCTATCTTGATGATATTTTAATTTTCTCTACCACTATAGAATTACATCGAGACCATGTCAAGAAAGTCCTCTCAGTCCTCAGAAAGCACGGCCTGTTCTTAAAGGGAGAAAAGTGTGAATTTGAAAAGACTACGATCCAGTTCCTTGGTTTCATCATCACTACTGAAGGGGTAGCCATGGATCCACAAAAAGTTAAAGCCATCCAGGAGTGGCCGGCCCCCTCAGACAAAAAAGGAGTCCAGCGATTTATTGGCTTTGCCAATTTTTATCGCAGGTTTGTTAGGGGGTTCTCCTCAATTATCTCTCCCATCACTCAGTTAACCCACCAACAAGTCAAATTCCGATGGTCCCAGGAAGCTCAAGATGCCTTTGCCAAACTAAAGAATCTGTTCACGTCAGCTCCCATACTTCAGCATCCGGATCCCACTCTACCTTATGTACTTGAAGTTGATGCCTCGGAATCCACCACAGGAGCCATCTTGTCCCAGAGAAGTGGTATCAAAGCACTTCTCCATCCAGTAGCCTTTGCCTCCCGCAAACTGAGTCCTCCAGAGAGAAATTATAATGTTGGTGATCAGGAATTATTAGCCATAAAGACTGCCCTTGAGGAATGGAGATACTTACTGGAGGGTGCGTCCCAGCCCATCATGATCTTCACGGACCACAAGAACCTGGAGTATCTCCGAACAGCCAAACGTCTTAGGCCCGGTGGGCATTATTCTTCTCCAGGTTCAATTTCCATATCTACTATCGACCTGGTTCAAAAAATGGGAAGGCGGACACACTCTCCTGTATGTTTCCAGATGCCAATGATTCAACAGAACCTGTTTGACCTCTCTCAACCCTGCATTACCTGCCAACGCAGCAAAGGGTCAAACACTAAAGCTTGGGGCCTCCTTAGACCCCTGTCTATCCCTGAAAGACCTTGGAGTGAGGTTTCTCCGGACTTCATTGTTGATCTACCTCCCTCTGAAAATTTTTCCACCATTTTAGCAGTGGTTGACCGCCTCTCAAAGATGGCACACTTTCTGCCCATGATTGGTACTCCTTCTGCTTTGGCTACAGCAAATGTTTTTATTAAAGAAATAATAAGACTCCATGGTGTTCACCACAACATCACCTCTGATAGAGGAATTCAATTTACCTCAAGATTCTGGAAAGACCTTTGTAAATCCCTGGAAATCAAAACCTCTTTTTCTTCAGCATACCATCCCCAAAGCAACGGCCAAACAGAAAGGACGAATCAGACCTTGGAGCAATATCTCCGTTGTTTCTGCTCTAGCTCTCAGGATAATTGGTCAACTCTTCTCCCCTGTGCAGAGTACGCCTATAATAATGCCACACATTCTGCCACCAATCAGACGCCTTTTTGGGCCAACTATGGGTTCCACCCATCTTTTCTGCCAGACTCCATCCCAGAAGTCACAACCCCTGCAGTTCAAGATCGAGTAAACCTCATCCAATCTAATTTTTTACAGATCCAAAAGGCCATGAAAGAAGCTCAAGACGGCTATAAGGAATATTACAACAAAGGGAGAAGAAACAATCCAGAATTTAAGATTGGAGATAAGGTTTGGCTATCTGCTGTCAATCCTAGATTACCCTGTCCCTTACGCAAACTTAGCCCAAAATTCATTGGTCCTTTTGAAGTAAAGAGGGTAATTAATCCTGTGGCCTTCGAACTAACCTTACCCAGTACCCTTAGAATCCATCCGGTGTTCCACGCATCCCTACTAAAACCAGTAGTTCCCAATTCTTTCTCAGGAAGGGAGGAACCTCCACCTCCACCAGTGGAGGTAGAGGGTGCAGAAGAATTTGAGGTGGAAGCAATTATGGACTGTAGAAAGAGGGGTAGGCAGACTCAGTATCTGGTGAAATGGAAAGGGTACCTACCGGAAGATAACTCCTGGGAACCTGCCGGTAATATACATGCACCTCGTCTGGTTCAGAATTTCCACAGATGACACCCAGGGATATTAGCCAGGTTGGGCATCCGGAGGCTGCTCCGCGGGGGGGGCACTGTCAGAGAAATAACAGAAACTTTCTTTGCCAATACCGGCATCTAATCGGCGTATGCGGGTACACAATTCAGCGGACCGCATCGCGACGCAATGGCACACATAGACGTGCGAGTCAGCGGGCCGCGACACGGCGAAACGGCGTACATACGTACGCATCTTAGCCACACATGCGGGTTCCCCTATTAGCCCTATAAAAGGCAGCCCAGCTCTCTGGCTTATTGCTGGTTTATCATTTCAGCTCCTGTGTTCCTGTACCTTGTTCTGCTATTGACTCCTGCCTATTGTGACCCGGATTGCCTTGACCACCTTTGAACTTCTCCTGCACCTTGACCTCGGCTTGCCTAACGAATTCCTCTTCAGTCTGCTCCAGTGTTTGACCCCCGGCTTCTCTTTAAAGACTTTGCTACTGCCTGCTCCAGTGTTTGACCGCGGCCTGTCTTGGAATCTCCCATTTGATTGATTCCTGTGTATGACCTTGGCTTGTTTAAATGGACTTCCTTCCTACCGGCTTGCTGTGTTTGACCCCCTGGCTTCTCTACATACTTTGTTCCAGTCGTCTACTTCAGGACCAAGGTGTTGGAGCCCCAGTCTGCTTCCTCTGCCGATCACCGTCCGGGTGTACCCTGCACAGACTTACTACCAGACGGAAGTTCAACACGCAAGCCCCTACTAGTGCCTTGCGACCCGTGCCTCTCTGTGCCCAATACCCCCTGTGCCACCTCCAGGGGTATAGCGCACTCAGCTGCAAGGGGAGCCGCTCTCAGAATCTCGGCCCTGGTGAGTACCCTGACAAATGGCCTGATAAATGGAAAAGCCCAAGGCCCTGATGGATACACACCTGAATTTTATAAAATATTAAAAGAAACAATCACCCCCAGTCTACATCTACAATACCTTCAGGCCTGGTATGGATTTTAAGGGGAGCCCCGCGCCAACATTTTTTAAAAAAATGGCGTGGGGTTCCCCCAAAAATCCAAACCAGACCCTTATCCGAGCACGCAACCTGGCAGGCCGCAGGAAAAGAGGGGGGGGAGATAGAGCGCCCCCCTCCTGAACCGTACCAGGCCACATGCCCTCAACATTGGGAGGGTGCTTTGGGGTAGCCCCCCAAAACACCTTGTCCCCATGTTGATGGGGACAAGGGCCTCATCCTCACAACCCTTGCCCGGTGGTTGTGGGGGTCTGCGGGTGGGGGGCTTATCGGAATCTGGAAGCCCCCTTTAACAAGGGGACCCCCAGATCCCGGCCCTCTGCCCTGTGTGAAATGGTAAGGGGGTACAAAAGTACCCCTACCATTTCACAAAAAAATTGTCAAAAATGTTAAAAATGACAAGAGACAGTTTTTTGACAATTCCTTATTTAAATGATTCTTCTTTCTTCTATCTTTTATCTTCTTCCTTCTATCTTCTATCTTCCTTTGGTTTCTTCCTCCATCTTCTTCTTCTTCTGGTTCTTCCTCCGGTGTTCTCGTCCGGCATCTTCCTCTACGGCGTCTTCTTCCCTTCTTCTTCTCGGGCCGCACCGCATCCACCATGATGGGAGGCTCCCGCTGTGTGACGCTTCTCGTCTTCTGATGGTTTTTAAACAAAGGTGACTCCGCCCCCCTCTGGCACACGGGGACTTGACGGGGACTTCCCTGTGGCATTCCCCGTGACATCAGAGGGGGGCGGGGTCACCCGTTAAATAACGGGTTACCCGTTAAAATTAAAATTAGCACTTTTGATTATTCGTGTTCGTGTGCCATAGACTTTAACGGTGTTAGCATGTTCGAACAAATTTTTGGTAAGTTCGCATGTTCTGGTGCGAACCGAACAGGGGGGTGTTCAGCTCATCTTTAATCGCAGATATCTATCACCCTCTAAACGGGAAATTTACAAAACACCTCAATTAAATCCTGAATAGCAGACCTACTGGGTCAAGCTAATATAGATAACATCCTAACGGGCTACAGAATCACCAGAAACATTATACCAAACTAATCCTGGAGGGAAACTCAATTTAAACTGATGCACAGGGCCTACTACCCATTTTCATTGAAGCACCCCTACACCACAGGAGCTTCCTGCCCATGGTGTTCACTTCACAACCCATCTCTACTCCACTGCCTCTGGCTCTGTCCATGGATCAACATCTGCTGGTCCACAATCCTTAAGTTCTTACAAGAAGTGACTCATTTCCAACTCGAGAAAGACCCTATGCTTCTCTTGTTCGGATACCCACCACCAAAAAATGAATCCCCAGGGTCACCTGTTACATAACAGGTGACCCCGCCCCCCTCTGACATCATGGGGAATGCCACAGGGAAGTCCCCGTCAAGTCCCCGTGCGTCAGAGGGCGGCGGGGTCACTGGGTTAAGAACCGTGAGAAGACGAGAAGCGTCACACAGCGGGAGCCTCCCATTATGGTGGATGCGGAGCGGCCCGAGAAGAAGAAGGGAAGAAGACGCTGCAGAGGAAGATGCCTGACGAGAACACCGGAGGAAGAACCAGAAGAACCAGAAGAAGAAGAAGATGGAGGAAGAAACTGTCAAAAACTGTCTCTTGTCATTTTTAACATTTTTGACACTTTTTTGTGAAATGGTAGGGGTAGTACCCCCTTACCATTTCACACAGGGGGGAGGGCCGGGATCTGGGGGTCCCCTTGTTAAAGGGGGCTTCCAGATTCCGATAAGCCCCCCGCCCGCAGACCCCCATAACCACCGGGCAAGGGTTGTGGGGATGAGGCCCTTGTCCCCATCAACATGGGGACAAGGTGTTTTGGGGGGCTACCCCAAAGCACCCTCCTAATGTTGAGGGCATGTGGCCTGGTATGGTTCAGGAGGGGGGGTGCTCTCTCACCCCCCCCCTCTTTTCCTGTGGCCTGCCAGGTTACGTGCTCGGATAAGGGTCTGGTATGGAGTTTTGGGGGGACCCCACGCCAGTTTTTTTTTCAAATTTTGGCACGGGGTTCCTCTTGAAATCCATACCAGACCTTAAGGGTCTGGTATAGATTTTGAGGGGGATCCCATGCCATTTTAAAAAAAAAATTGGCTGGGGGTTCCCCTTAATATCCATACCAGACCTGAAGGGCCTGGTATGGAATTTAGGGGGACCCCCGTGCCATTTTTTTTTTTTAATTTTGGTTCGGGGTTCCCCTGTGGGGAATTCCCATGCCGTTTTTATCAATGAACTTTTATGTGTATTGTCGGACTGGCAATTCATTAATAGCCACGAGTAGTTTTAAATGACTTTTTTTCCTTTGAAATGTCATTGAAATACCCCAGTTGAAGTCCATGCGGACAAAACGCGTCGGGTTCGATATGCTTGCTGAGCCACTATTTGCCTAAGCGCTTTTTATCTTTGTCAGTCTGTACCTGGTCCCTGTTTATTTGGGAGTCAGAGATTCTTATTAGAATTTTATTAAAATCTTTTCTATGCGGATTCACACCAGGTGGAGGCATTTTTTTCGTTTTCCCTTTTGAGAGATATACCCCCTAAATGAGGAACGGAGATTGGGGTTCACAAATCTCCACATAGCTGTACAACCATGGATGTCCCAAGTCTGCGAACTTCTGATTTGGACGGTTGGTGAGTAATTACCACAAACTTCCATCGATTCCGGATACAGCTCTGCATCCATCCTCTCTGAGGCAACCATCCCTACGGGATCCCGATATAAGCTTGTCTAACTCACAGCCTTCGGCTTGTGAGTCCACCTGTTTCGGTAAGGGTATTTCAACCTTACCATATATAAATTAGATACCCTTGTTCCATGTCACCTCAAGGTCCATCTCAGCCTCGGTATATTGATGAGATCTTTTCCACATGCATACTGAAGTCATTGAAGTTAGTTTCACATCAGCATTTGATATACGCCCATAAGAACATTTTGGACACTTTAAATTCCATCCATTTGTGGTGAACTGATTACATTCATTGTTTCAGTCGGAGATAGCATCCACTGTAGTTACACGATTTCAGTTATTGTCCCACATGAATGCATAGTTTATGAAGGCATTATTTTTGTTGTCACTAATTTTATACATTTGCTTTATGGGTGGGGTATATCACGTTATATCTCTTATTCATTGATTTTTTCATCTATTCTGGCATTCTAATTGATACATCAGTAAATCACACCTAGTCACTTGTCCATTCACTAATATTGTTTTATGTCTAATATAGGTTGACACCTTGCTAATACACACATATATACTTAGGTATATTCTTTATATTCACATTTTTTACACTCATTTATTTGAGTTTTTTTCACTAAATCTTTATTGTGTAGTAGACCTCTAGATTTTCATTCTGGTAGGTTTTCCCAATAACGGACATCACGTTTTTAGCGCCACATTTTTCATTTCTAAGAAAAATTGGATGCCATGATCCAAAAAAAATGGTCAAATAACAATTTCAAAAAAAGATGGTCGGTCATCCTTTATCGAATGCTGTCTGACATCTTCAGAAAAAAACCTACTTAAATTCACCTTCCTTCTCATTTACCGAAAAGGGACTCAATTCAACCACTAAACCTCTCCATGATTAACCTTACCTATCCATCTCTTAAGACCCACCTCACAGAGATCTCTCTTTATGGTACTGTTTAGTTGTCTACATTATACATTATACAAAATATTGCTATATGTTAGGACCGATACAACTAACAGGTTTACATGTGGATTGTTATTATTATTACTACTCTATTCAGGGTTTTCGTCTGGGGTCACCAAAGGGGTACAATCTCCAGATGTCCCTATTCGGTTTCCCCTCTCCCCTCCACTCCTCAACATCCACAAAATATCCTTCTCCCTTCTTATACTCACCCCTAGCTATCCTCTTCTCTTCTAAATTTATTTTCCACCCCTCTACTCTTTTTGTAGTAATAGTTGCTATTATCATTGCTGAGATTGCATACCTTCTTCGGCAACAATGTATTAAATCTACTCCTTGTCAAAACTAATAAACTATATTTGAAAAAAAAAAGAAGCAATTTTGCTGGCTGCACTAAACTGGGTCACTTATACAGGTGTGGCAGTGATTAAGAACGTTGTTGCTAGCTGCACTGGTCTGGTGACACTGCAACTGGTGTGGCAGCAATCAGGAACACTGTTGCTGGCTGCACTGGTCTGGTGTAATGGGGATCAGGAACACTGTTGCTGGCTGCACTGGTCTAGTGGCACTGGGACTGGTGTAGCAGCAATCAGGAACACTGATGCTAGCTGCACTGGTCTGGTGACACTGGGATTGGTGTGGTAACAATCAGCAACACTGTTGCTGGGCTACTCTGGTCTGGAGAGACTAAGATTGGTGTGGGGGTGATCGGGGACGTGGTTGCTGGTGTACACTGGTCTGGTGACACTGCAAGTTGTGTGGTAGCTATCAGGAACATTGTTGCTGGCTGCACTAGTCTGGTTGGACTGTGAATAGTGTGGCTGCAGTAAGTAAAACTCTGTTGCTGGCTGCACTAATATGGGTCACTGGTACTGGTGTGGGGGTGGTGAGCAACACTGTTGATGGCTGCATTGGTCTGATGACAATGGAACTGGTGCGGCAGTGATTAGTTACACTGTTGCTGGCTTATACTAGTCTGGTGAGACTGCAACTGGTGCGGCAGCAATCAGGAATAGGGATGGGCTTTATGTTCGGGTCAAACATGAGTTCGACTCGAACATTGGCTGTTCGCCCGTTCGCCGAACAGCGAACAATTTGGGTGTTTGCGGCAAATTTGAAAGCCGCGTAAATCCCTTTAAAAGTCTATGGGAGAAATCAAAAGAGCTAATTTTAAAGGCTTATATGGATGGTATTGTCATAAAAAGGGTTTGGGGACCTGGGTCCTGCCCCAGGGGACATGTATCAATGCAAAAAGAAGTTTTAAAAACTGACTTTTTTTTGGGAGCAGTGATTTTATTAATGCTTAAAGTGAAACAATAAAAGTGTAATATTCCTTTAAATTTCGTACCTGGGGGGTGTCTATAGTATGCCTGTAAAGTGGCACATGTTTCCCATGTTTAGAACAATCTGACAGCAAAATGACATTTCTAAAGGAAAAAAAGTCATGTAAAACTACTATCGCTAGCCCCGGCTGTAATGAATTGTCGGTCCGGCAATACACATAAAAGTTCATTGATAAAAACGGCATGGAATTTCCCCACCGGGGAACCCCGAAGCAAAAATTTTTTTAAAATACGTGGGGGTCCCCTAAATTCCATATCAGGCCCTTCAGGTCTGGTATGAATATAAAGGGGAACCCCGCACCAAAATTTTTTAAAAAATGGCGTGGGGGTTCCCCTCAAAATCTATACCAGACCCTTTAGGTCTGGTATGGATTTTAAGGAGAACCTCGCGCCAAAATAGAAAAAAGGCGTAGGGTCCCCCCAAAAATCCATACCAGACCCTTATCTGAGCACGCAACCTGGCAGGCCACAGGAAAAAAAGAGGGGGACGAGAGAGCGCCCCCCCTCCTGAGCCCCCCAAAGCACCTTGTTCCCATATTGATGAGGAGAAGGGCCTCATCCCCACAACCCTTGCCCGGTGGTTGTGGGGGTCTGCAGGTGGGGGGCTTATCAGAATCTAGAAGCCCCCTTTAACAAGGGGACCCCCAGATCCCACCCCCCGTGTGAATTGGTAATGGGGTACAAATGTACCCCTACCATTTCACAAAAAAATGTGACAAAAAGGTTAAAAAACACAAGAGACGGTTTTTGACAAGTCCTTTATTAATTACTTCTTCTTCCATCTTCTTTCTTCTGGTCTTCCTTCGGTGTTCTTCTTCTTCCTCCATCTTCTTCTTCTCCATCTTCTTCTTCTTCAATTTCTTCTTCCTCCGCTCTTCTCGTCCCGCATCTTCCTCCGTGTCCCATCGACTTTAACGGTGTTCGCGTGTTTGAACAAATTTTTTGCCTCATCGCATGTTCTGGATGCGAACCGAACCGGGGGGTGTTCGGCTCATCCCTAATCAGGAACACTGTTGCTGGACTAACTTGGGTCACTGGCACTGGTGTGACTGTTGCTGTCTGCACTGGTCTGATGACAATGGGCCTAGTGTGGCAGTGATTAGGAAAACGGTTGCTGGCTTAAACTGGTCTAGTGACACTGCAACTGGTCTGGCAGTAATCAGGAACACTGTTGCTAGTAGAGATGTGCCAAACACCCCCAGTTTGTTTCACAGCAGAACTCCCAAACAGGGGATCCCCGTGAAGTCTATGTGAGCCAAAGAGGAAAATCAAAAGTGCCCATTTTGAAGGCTTATCTGCAAGTAATTGGTCATAAAAGGGGTATGGAGGGTTTGGGTACTGCCCTGAGGGACATGTATCAATGCAATTTTTTTTTTTTTTAACAATCATTTTCTCTGGAGCAGTGATTTTAATGATGCTTTTTTTCTAAGTTTCAGCTCCCCTATGTACCAATATAGCATTCATGTAGTTTTTTTGCAAAAATATCAAAGCTTTCAATAAAATCTACAGACCAAGGTGAGAAGACTCCATGTGTTCCATTCCATGGAACTCACCTCGGAATCTACATGATAAACAGTGATGTCAGTTTTGATGCTGAGGACACCTGTGGTATATCTATCCAAGCCAGATATATCCATCCTTTTGGTGAGTTTGAACCCCCAAATGAAGTGTGACAAATGAATTCCGGTGTTGGGATATTTACTGCATGCCTTAGCAAGATTATCATCTGAGGTTTCTGGGACTTTTATCACACCATCTATCAACTATTTTCTACCCTGTGTGTTGTATATACATGAAAGTTTATCATAGACTTTGTGATAATAGCGCTGCTATAACAAGCTTAGTCACTTGAGTTGATCTTGTGCTAGTTTTATCATTGTTATATATTTTTATTGTGTTATGCCTTTGCATTTAAGCGGCTGCTGAGGGGTTAATGGTATGCAGTAGTAGTTTATATTACTGCTACTGTGATAGTCTTTTAGGAAATATAATATATCCATAGCGCTGAGATAGTGGAAGGAGGCCTGGATTCACTGTATTTTTCTTTTATATTTAGGAGCAGTTCACAGATTTAACCCTGGTAAGGCAAATTGAAAATTAATGATGGATAAATAGCAGATGTAATGATGAAATAGGAGTACGGTTTCCTAATAGTATAAATCGAGCATAGATGGACAGGACAGGAGTGTTCAGGGTTCCCCCAGGTAGTAGGGTATACAGTAAATGTCCAGGTTGTCGGTTACAGGTGGGGGCAGGCTGTTGGATCTCTAGGTGGCAGGTGAGTGTGTGTATGTATATACACTTCCCAGCTGGAAAAAAAGGAATCAATACAGCTCACCGCTCTCCTGATGTCCACCTCGTCCACAGCATCAAAGCAGTCAGACCGACATTCCACCCGTTTTCAGGGAAGATGGGAACCACAGAGGATAAAGTGAGACCTCTGTTCGCCACTCCATGTGTCCCATAGGTGTCCAGTGCCTTTGATGTTCAGCGTCGTGGTACCTGCAAGTATCTGTAGTACTCCCGTATCTTTTCACAGCTCCCGGGGAATGCGGAGGGGGGTTGTCCGCTAGTAGGTGATCTGTGCCCTCATTGCAGAGAGCGTGTGTTAGAAACCTTGAATCAGACTGAGACAGTTAAATCACACTTGTTTAATAATAATAAAAAAAAGGTAAACGTAGCCAAAACATAGCCAGAGTACCGGAACCGGAACAGATAGTCAGACAAGCCAAAACATCAGGGAGCCAAAAAACAGCGCAGTAGAACAGCAAGCAGGATCTGGAGCCAGAAGAAATGTCAGCCAAGCAAGTCTTTAACAGGAACACAGGAGTGCGTCTCTAGAGATGTGACCAAGGCAAAGGCAGAGATCATCTGGACTTAAGGGCTTAAGTAGGCAGGACTGACAAGCAGGATATCATCAACAGGTGAGTCAATGTGGAGAGATATGATCTGGCAATTAGCCGAAAGCTAAAGCGGCCAGCTCAGAGAAGGAAGGGCTGAACCCAGCCCTGACAGAGTGATGGTGTCATGCTGGCACGTTTCACTCGTGATTTGAGTTCCTTCAGAGCATGTACAAATGTCTGGTAAGTATCCTTAAATAGCCCATGCAAAGTATGACATATGGTGTCTCCACAGGGTTCAACAGACGTCCACTTCTGGTTACTCCGCCAGTCACACAGTAACCACAAAAGGAATGGCCGGCCATGGAGTGCAGCATAAGGAGGAAAAAAATAAATATAAATAAAAAATAAATAATAAAAAATATACATGAATATGAAAATATGAAAAAATGTGTAAAACAGAATAAAAATTAAATGAATAATAAAGTATTGGAAGAACAGAAAGAACATAGAAATCCCTCAACACACCATAGTAAATCCTTGGTTATGTACAGATTAGGGTCACTACTAGAATAAATTTAATGCCAGAGTAGAGAGTACCTCTGTAGAAGAAAAAAAGAAAAAGAAGAAGAAAATGAAGAAGTGCCGCATATTTTGCCCCATATTTTGTGATTATCCTGATGGGGGCCTGTTGTTGGGTTTTATGTCTTGTACTTTTGGTATTGTCAGTAGATCTCTTCTATCCACCTGTATATCTCTTTCTTTGGCCTTTCTGATGCATTTATGCGAATATCCCCTTTCTTTGAACCTGCCATACATGTCCCCCTGATTTGTTGGTAGTTGGCACCCAAGAATTAAAAAACAGTTGTGTTCCAACATAAACTCAAGGGTGTCAACAATTAATTCATTTTGAGCCCCAAGGAGCAGAAACTTATTTTCCAGAAAGTTTTGCACTTCCTTTAGTCCCCAACCATGTGAGATCAATGTGTATAGGGACTCCACGTCAATCCTCACAAGAATAGCTCCCACCGGGAGAGTGATGGTGTCTAGTCGATGTAAAACATCTCAGGTATCTTGGACAAAGGAGGGCAGATCATGTGCAAGTTCCTTGATGAACGCATCAGTAAATTTACCTAGTTTTTCAAGAGGGCCTTTCATGGCAGACACTATGGGGCTTCCTGGAGGGTCTGGTGGGGACTTATGAAGTTTTGGGATTATATAAGACGTTGGTGTATTGAATTTGAGGACCTTCAAATAGTTATATTCTTTTTTCGTAATAAGACCTTCTTCAAGAGCTAAACTCAGTTTAAAATTTAGGGCCGCTACGATGGCTGGAAAAGGATTAGAGGTAAGTCTCTGATAAATAGATTTATCTAGAAGTAAACCCATCACTTCCTGTTCATATTTTACCTGAGATAGCAAGACAATATTGCCACCCTTGTCACTGCCCTTAATCACTATGTCAGGTGCTTCCTCCAATTCTTCACACATTTTCTTTCTTTCCAAGTTAGGTTATACACTGTCAGCTCCAATAATTTTGGACAGGTCTTTTTCTCTTGATCCAGAAATAGATCTATCCATTTATGTTTTCACAGAGGCAGCATTTTAACTGATTTAATTTGGAGATTAGATGGTCGAGGGTGTTCCTGTCTAGAGTTGGACATCTTTATATCCAAATCAGAGTCAGCATTTTCCTGCAGTAAGGATATTAGGGCATCAAGTGCTTCTACTTCTTCCTTATTGGATTGATTAACCTTAGTTTTGTTATGGCACTCTGTATGCCAGTACCTAAAGATCACTTTGCGCAGGAAAAGGCTGACATATTTTATAATGTCTTATATAATCCCAAAACTTCATAAGTCCCTACCAGACCCTCCAGAAAGGCCCATAGTGTCTGCCATAAAAGGCCCTCTTGAAAAACTAGGTAAATTTACTGATGCGTTCATCAAGGAAATTGTACGTGATCTGCCCTCCTTTGTCCAAGATACTCGAGATGTTTTACATCAACTAGACACCATCACTCTCCCGGTGGGAGCTATTCTTGTGGGGATTGACATGGAGTTCCTATACACGTCGATCCCACATGATTGAGAACTAAAGGGAGTACAGTACTTTCTGGAAAAGAAGTTTCCGCTCCTTGGGGCTCAGAATGAGTTCATTGTTGACACCCTTGAGTTTATGGTGGAACACAGCTGTTTTCAATTCTTGGGTGCCAACTACCAACAAATCAAGGGGACATTGATGGGTGCCCCTTGGGCTTCTTCATATACCTGTCTCCACCTTGGTCTCTGGGAGGAGGAAATTGTATACTTGTCATCACTGTACCTCAGCCACAGCATTCTGTGTCTGAGGTACATTGATGATGTGTTGATGATCTGGGGGGCTCATCCTAGGAATTAATTCAATTCATTGATGAGCTGAATCACAAAAACAGAAATATCAAACTAACTTTTTTCCTATCACCATTAAACTCTACCCTTTTTGGATCTGACTATAGGGGTAAAAGATAGCAAGATCATGACTAAGACCTATCGTAAGGAGACAGCAGCTAATACGCTATTACAAGCCTCAAGTCATCACCCCCGATCACTTATCATAAATGCACCAGAAGCACCAAAGAAAGAGCTATACAGGCGGATAGAAGAGATCTACTAGACAAAACCAAAAGTACAAGACATAAAACCCAACAACAGGCCCCCATCAGGATAATCACAAAATATGGGGCACAATGGGACCAGGTCAAAAGTGTCCTCAGCCATCACTGGCATATACTGTCAGGATCCCCCATTTTGGGTGAAATTGTTGGTGATTGACCCCTAATGACAGCTCAGAGATCTCTAAATGTTGGGGACAGTCTTACCCACTCTATCAAAGATGAACCAAACCCAATTGGTTGACTGATCTTCCATCTATGAAGGGTATGCACCCCTGTGGTAGGTGTATTGTCTGCAAATATGTGGACAAAATGGATGTGTTCGCCAGCTCTGATGGCAAAAAGAATTTTAAAATTAATAACTTCATCAACTGTTCTACTACATGTGTTGTCTACATGGTGACTTGCCCATGTGGTAAGATCATTGAAAGTCAGGGTTGGTGAACACATCCAGAGTATTCTCAAGAAAGATGATGAGCGTCCTAAATACTTACTGTAGTCCAAGGATTCATATTTGGCTTCTGCTTTCTTCCTTTTCTTCTTCTTTTTCATCTTCTTTTTTTTTTTCTTCTACATCTAGAGGTACTCTCTACTCTGCCATTAAATTTATTCTAGTAGTGACCCTAAATCTGTACCCAACCAAGAATTTACTATGGTGTGGTGGTGGATTTCTATGTCCTTTCTGTTCTTCCAATACTTTATTATTTAATTTTTATTCTGTTTTTCACATTTCTTCATATTTTCATATTCATTTATATTTTGTATTATTTCTTTTTTATTTATATTCATATGTATTTTTTTATTTTTTTCCTTCTTAATACTTTTCTTATCTTTATCTATTCATACTTGATTGATGATTTGTTTGGAGCTCTGCTGCACTCCATGGTCGGCCATTCTTACTGTTGTTACTGTGTGACTGACGAAGTAAACAGAAGTGGACATATGTTGAACCCTGTGGAGACACCATATGTCGTACTTTGCATGAGCTATTTAGGGATACTTACCAGACGTCTGAGCATGCTCTGAAGAAACTCGAGTCACGAGTGAAACACATCAGCATGACGCCCTCACGCTCTCTGCATTGAGGGCACAGATCACCTACTACCAGACAACCACCCTCTGTATTCCCCATGAGCTTTGAAAAGATACAGGAGTACTACAGCTACATGCAGGTACCACAACGCTGAACACCAACAGCACTAGATGCCTATGGGACACGTGGAGTGGCGAATAGAGGTCTCACTTTATCCTCTGTGGTTCCCATCTTCCCTAGAAACAGGTGGAATGTCGGTCTGACTGCTTTGATGCTGTGGACGAGGCGGCCATCAGGAGAGCGGTGAGCTGTATTGATTCCTTTTTTTCCAGCTGGGAAGTGTATATACATACACACACTCACCTTCCCCCTAGAGATCCAACAGCCTGCCCCCACCTGTAGCTGACAACCTGGACATTTACTGTATACCCTACTACCTGGGGGAACCCTGAACACTCCTGTCATGTCCATCTATGCTCGATTTATACTATTAGGAAACCGTACTCCTATCTCATCATTACATCTGCTATTCATGCATCATTAATTTTCAAATCTGTGAACTCCTCCTAAATATAGTTTATCTACAGTAACTCAGTTGTGGATAGGATAAATGCTCAATGTGTGGTATCCATGAGATACTGAGCGAATTGCACTGAGGCTACATCCATCCATGTCCACACTGGGATTTCTCTATGAGGATTAGCAATACATGATATCTGTGAGGAATGTTTGCTTGTGGTGGCCATCTGTGTCCTTAGACAATGTTGTCTATTTTTTTTGTATGTGGTGGAGGTTTGTTATATACATATTTTTCCTAGCTACCAGTGTTTATGTGGATTTTTTCAATAAAGTATTATATATATTTTTGATAAATGCAGCTGTTCCTTGTTGAAGAATTACTTGGGAAATGTATTTCTCCCCTGTTTTTTTTTTTCCCCATTCACATCTAGCATAGTGGGAGCGCACATTTTGTAACTTGTTTTTCCTGTGACACGCATAGAGTAGTCTGTTGATTTAAATGGGCTGTGCTATATATATATGGCTTATGGGACATGCTGGCATTTTGTGGGTTGCGTGTTTTTTACTGTGCGTTTTGCAGCATTTGCCACTCATTTTTTCACATGGCCAAATGTGTGTTTGCTTCTGTGTTTGGTGTGTTGTTAACAATTAATGGCACTGAACTACAACTAGTAATTTTAGGTGTATAAAAGTTTCCAGACACTATGCAATCTGCTTGCACAATCTCCTTTAGATCTGCCATCAATTATGTAGTGCAAGGGCCTGCCTTATTGGATATAGAGTGCTTGGCTAGATAGGTGTTTCCTCCTATTTTATAAATTTTGTAAATCTAAAGGAGATTTCACATGTTTCTCTATTTGTAGTAGTTAAAACTGGCTGACTTCCTATCATGAATTCCTGTTGTGCACAGAAAACAAAATACCATAAGGCAGGAAGAAAGAATAGGACTGTTTTCATGTTACATACATTTCTACGTTGCTTCCAAGAGTTATTAAAATGGCCACGCGGGGGTCCTTGTTGAGGACCTCCATAGCGCTCGTCCTCTCTATAGAGGGGTGTGAACCTGTCATGGGAGATACATAGATAATTTCCTGCAGTCCCTTGTTTTTAAAACTCCATCCCACCTTAAGGATAGTACACAGGTCATTAATATTTTGAAACAGATCACGTGGAAGGAAGGGTATATTTTGGCCACTGCGGATGTGGCCTCTTTATACACTATCACTTCTCATCGTCATGGCAAAGAGGCCGTGAAATGCTTCTTGGAGAGAGATTTGGGCATCTGTAGGTTGCAGCGGCAATTCCTTCTCCACCTCCTCCACTTTGCCATGAGCCACAATTATTTTTGGTTTAATGACTCTTATTATCTGCAAGGTCGATGAGTGGCGATGGGTGCCAAGTTTGCACCAAGTATGGCCAATCTTTTATGGCCAAATGGGAGGAGGACATCATCTATGATCAACGGAGGACCAATTTGATCTTCTGGGGTCGATACATTGATGACGTCCTCCTCCTATGGGAAGGAGATGGTGCCTCTTTGGATCTGTTCAATGGTGAACTCAACTCCAATGATCGAGGGGCATCGTTCGCCAGCATGAGGCCAGCACCTCTGACATACATTTTTTAGACCTGCAAATCAGGGTAGAAAACGATAGATTTGTTATGTCCACATATTTTAAAGACACTGACAGGAACGGCTACATAGGGACAGACATTTGCCACCATGAGTCCTGGCTTAGGTCTGTCCCTATGAGCCAATTCCTCAGATTAAGGAGGACTTGCTCCTTACAGGAGGACTTTCTGAAGGAGGCAGAGTTTTTGAAGACTTGCTTCCTACAGAAAGGTTATGCAGTCAATGACCTTGATCTGGTCATAACTGATGTTGCATTGAAAAATAGAGAAGACCTGCTGAAGCCCAGAATAAGAAAAGGTGGGGATTTTTCCTCTCATTTTTCGTTCTATACCACCTACTGGATCAGCATTTTTTAATTAAAAATATTTTTAGAACGCATTAGGGCATTCTAAAAAAAATGACAGAATACTAGGTCCTTTGCTCCCTGAACAACCTAGGGTCACCTATAGAGGTGCACCCCCATTGAAACCTCAAGTAGCCCCAAATATAATTGGACCCCCAGGAAAACCAAGCTTCTTCTGTGATTTTAACGGCTACTATAGTTGTAGAAAATGTGAAGTTTGTCTAAATAATTTCCTTAAGGAGAGGAAATATACCACTTTTAGTTGTAATGTTACTAGTCGATCATATGATGTGGAATCTTTTATCACCTGTTCGACCAAAACTAGGCTCAAGGAGCATCTGGCAAATATTCGTAAGGGCTTCTTGAACCATAGTTTATCTAAACACTATGCCCTATGCTGTGGTAAAAGTCCAAAGGGCACATCTTTTATGGTCATAGACAAGTTTGATCCTAATTGGAGAGGCAGCCATATTAGGAGAGAGATTTCAAAGATGGAGACCTGGTGAATTTTCTGTTTAAAATCTTACAGACCATTTGGTTTGAACATAGAATGATATGTGAATGCCTTTATTAACAACAGTTGAACCCCCAGACTGTTCTTCCTTTTTTATAGATTTTTTATTATCTTTTTATATCTATGTTTTCTGTATGTTGCTTTTATATATTTGATTTCCCTGTTATACCTGTTTTCAACCACAAGATGGCAGCATTATGTCTACTATAGAGACAGTGTCAGGTCATCTTTAGGCTAGGTGACAGATGCACACTGTTGGGATCAGGAGTGCACCACAAGGTAGTGGACCCTATGGCTGACTGCTCCGGATAAGAGTCAGGGTGTTAAGGAAGGCAGGGCCGCTGGAACACCAACACGGATCCCACCGGGGTTAGAGAGTAAGATTCCCTGGGACGGAAGGTGTTCACCAGAGCCTCTAGTGGTGAGGATGGACTGGGCTGCAACTGGCTCCAGGTCGCGACCCCCAGGGACCCCCAGCTCACACCCACAGTAGGCAATAGGAGGATAGGGATAGTAAGGGAATAAGCCAAGGTCGGGGCCACAAGCAGACAAGGACAACAGAGTTCACGCCAAGGTTCAGGCTCACAGGCAAACAGGGATAGTCGGGGACACGCCAAAGGTCAGGGTCATGAGCAGACAGGAATAGTTGAAAACACGCCAAGGTCAGTAACAGAAGCAAATGTACACCGCAGGCAGGAAACAGGAAGCCAAAACACACAAAGGTTGATCATCAGGGCTGGCCTGCAGTGCAAATATAATATAGAGTTATATTAATTATATAATTATATTATATTAATTAATATAGAGTTCCCTGATAGAAGCTGGGGTTGAGCCATGCTAGAGGAGAGATTATAAAAGCAGTCAGGTGAGAGTCAGCTGGTCTCTAGAGATGAACACATGGAGACAGGTAAGCTGACAGACAAAATTCTATTGCATAACCATGACAGACAGTTTTTTGAATAAACTGTAATTCTATTAATTACTCTTAATATTTCTATTTTTGGATTTTTTAAGTATTCTTAATCTTTTCCATTTATTATTATTCTTGTTTCCAATTTGGCCACGTTTCTTTTCCTTTCCCCTCTCAGAGATTATATGGATACACTCATAGTGTTTTCTATCTAGTCTCCCTAAACATGGCCACCGTGGGTGTTTCTAGCCATGTATTTTGAGACCTGGATGTAAACATCCTGTTGTCTGTGGTTTCTCTTCCTGTTAATGGGAGAGAGGCTTGGAACACAGAGGAATGAATGTGTCAGTATGAACTCAGTATGAACTCTAACCATGCCCTTGACGACGTTCGATTGGATGAAACGCCGCGTTGGGAGTAGTTCGGACATCACAACACTGTCATGTGTCAACTGCGGCCATCTTTGTGGTTGGAAACAAATGCTGCTTATACAGACTGCTGTTTTTTTACATGCTAATTTTTATTTGCTGAAATGTGAGTACCCTGTTTTTTTCTTTGAATATGACCCTGGTTTTATAATACTACACCATGAGTAGTACCTTTTTGCACCTCGGATTCTTTGGCGGAACTACAAGACCCAGCCATCTGTGATCTCCATTAATAGTTTTGTGGTTCTGTGGATTTATCATGCTTGTTTGACCACCTGTGATTAAGTGGTCTATTCTTTTTGGTAAGAGGCCTGGTGTGTTGATGTTCGGTGGAGGATAAGTCCGTATTCACCTAATTTGTATTTCTGTCTACACTGTGGGTGATTCCAGCGTTTTGTCCTGAACAAGGACTTTATTTCAAAAACTATGGACTTTTTATTTGTAATACTACATTTATAGCACTGCATATCATTATATTTTTCAGGATTAGTTGTATGCCAAGCCTGCTCAAAAATTGGTTGCTTGTTAGTGTCATAACCACTTTAAACAGCGTCAAGAACATGGAATTGAAAAAATCTTGTGTGGCAATGTCTCTTAGTGAGTCATTGGAACAAGGGGCATAATAAAACCTTTTTTTTTTTCATTACTTGCATAAGTCAAGTCAACAGTCTTAGACACACTCATAATTCTGCTACTCAGCTGCATGTTTTTAGTTCAGATACTGTAGTACATGTTCTAAAGGCAGTGGAGAATTAAAAGTACCTTGAGAGCTGGGTTGTTCAAGTCCCTTTTCCAGACATTCTGCTCACATGTGAAAGTCCTGCTAGCTTCCATTTAGACTCAGATCAAAAGAAGGTACAATTTAGGTGCTATCTTGTTGAAAGCAACAGATTGCCAAGTACAATGCCTCTATCCTCCCTGACCTATACAGATGGTACCATAGACTTCACATTATTGTTGTTGCCTGATGTTGTCATTTACATTTGGATTTTGAAATGAAAGCTATTCCTTACCCCTTACCCCTGCAGTCATCCCTGGGCACCAGTTTAACCACAGGTATGCCATATTTTGAACCAAAACTATAGATGCAATTGTTTGGTAATACCCTTGTCATTATTTATGACCAGAGACCTTCAAAATGTGGCATTTATTTTTACAAAATGTGGCACTAAAAATGTGGCAATATGGCACTTATTTTGGCCAAATGTGGCATTTATTTTGGCCAGATGTGGCATTTATTTTTCAACTTTCTACCCCCTTCTCATCGTAAAAGGGATATTAAATCGTGCAACTTGAATCATATTAACTACTTTATTACTATTTACAGGTATTTACAACAATTTTAGTTTTAATTAGAGTCTAATTTTACGTGAGCGACTATGCTCTCCATAGAAAAATTTAGGCAATGGTCGCTGAGGATGTACTTTAATTTAGAAAAAGTCCTCTCTACGTCAGCTGATGTTCCAGGCGCGTATTTCATTGCCAGCACGTCTGCAGCGTCCCAATCTTCTTTCAGCGGTGACTCCTTTCCTTCGAGGTTCACAGCCACGCTCCTGACTTCCTCCCAGCCACAATTCCTGGTCAGGACAGCCTGTACTTTGGCCTTAATCCTCTTTCCAATGGCTCCTGGGTAATCTGTGTTGGCAATTTCCTCCATCTTCGCCACAGAGGTCGTCAGGAGAATCTTCTGAGACTGAAGTGCTTGATGACTTCTGGAATTGACTTGAAATTGGCCTCCAAAAAGAGAAGCTGCGGGAAGAGGTCCGGTTTGTCTATGAGGTCTTTTACCTTTTTCACCGCACCAGAATCGTCTTCCAGCTCCTTCACCATGGTTTTGAAACCTTCAAAATTCTTCACATATCACGATACTGCAGACAACCTGATGCCCCACCTAGTGACAACAGGCTCGGGAGGTAGTGGCATGCCAGGCAAATGTTTCCTGAATACCTCGACCCTCTTTGGTGCCTTCAGGAATATTTTTTTCCCCGTCGAGATGAGTTTATTGACTTTGGGGTGCTCTTCATATATGGCCTCCGCAACACGATGTAGTCCATGTGCCAGACACGTCTCGTGGATAATTTTTGGGTAAATAGCCTTAAGGGTCCTCCCTGTGCTCAGCATGTATGCTACACTATCCGCGACAAGTAGTAGCAAGCATCCTGCCGTGTTGGGGCCTCCTTGCCACAGCAGTCCTGAAACAAATAAATAAATTAAATATTAGCATGCTGTATATAAGCACTAAAAATGGCACCGTGACAGACAAAAGCTAAAATTATAGACTGAAGGGTGCTGGTTTAGTAGTAGTAGTGTAGGAAAAAAAAGGCACTTACTCAGGGCTTCCTGCACAGTTTGGACGATGGTTGAAGCATTGGTTTTTTCCAACTGAGCCACATGGATAAGATGACCTTTTTGGGCATTGTCAGGATTCAATTTTCCCACAACGACGTTGGCGATGTATCATCCGAGTGAGTCCGTTGCTTTGTCTACACTGAGCCAGAGTCACCAATGTCCTTGCGAATTTCCTCCAAGTTCTAAGAAAGGAAAATATATACACGTATACAGTCGGCACCATTTAAAACATGAACATTTGTTTTTTTTCATACCTACACGTAAACATGTTTGTAAATTTTTACTCGTTGATCTTAATTTTTGCAGAAGGTATTGTTGCTCAACCAAAGGTACCTATGCATGATTTGAACATAAACTATCATTGAACGTTGCTTATCTTTTCACACAATTGAGGTACCATTCGTCTTAGGATGCTCATACTTGGCAATTTGACGCTACAGTACTTGTCAAAAATGTCACGCAGGGGACCCTTCTCCAGTTTGTGTAACGGAATGCCTTCTTTAAGGAAAGCCATGGTGACATCTCTGGAAAATTCCTGGACCTCGGGCCGAATTTCCCATGACACCACATCTCTAAGGAGCTGCTGCTGCTTCTGATCAGTACTCGGAGCTTTGTCCCTTGCCAGGTGCTGCTCACTTTTTTTGTGCATGTCGAATTGCCACTTCTTCTTAAACTCATACTGTAAATTAAATACAAGAAAAAGTTTTGTATTCAGTGCTGGTAAAAATTCTCCAGTAAAAGAACGTTTCCTACACAGGCCAGATTAGATTTGTTTCGGAACGGGGACTAAGGTGAGGACAGAAAACAGTTTTCAACTATAGAAAATTTTGACACTTGAGGAGCATTTCTAGGCTACTTGGGGTACAAGGCTGTTGGGTACCATAAAACGAATATTGGTGGCCATAATTTCAAAATATACAGTGCTTGTGGAAGTAATAGAAAAAGATGACATTCTCTCGAAAAATGGAAAAAGTGAGAGAAATGAAAATGATATAGGTATAAGAAGAGTTCTCAAAGAAAACTGAATAAAAACGTACCGATTTTGTGCACAACTTGCAGAATATCTTCCCATCTTCCACGGTGAAATTGCTGTCACCATGAATCCACTTCTTGAAAAGGGTTACGTTTGAACTAGCAACTTTAGGCATATTGAATTAGGAAAACACGAAAATGTAAAACACGAGCGATGACTTCAGTAATACACTTCAGCTTGGTATTAAGGACGTGGGAAAGGGAGCTGATATACTGTATATACGTGTTTCCCTACGGTCCTCCCCCCTGCTAATGGATTTTTACATACAGTGTACACAAAGATATACACTGTGGGACAATCCCCCCTCCCCCTTAGCAGCCAATCCACATACACATATACATCCCATAATAAGTTTATCTTAAGGCAGACAGAACAATGTGAGGTCATTAACATTTAACAATGAGACAGGCACAATCCACATTCCCTTCCAATACACAAACAATAGGGAAGTCTGCCAATAACAGTCTGTGTGTCTCTCTCACAGACAAGCACATGGAATACACTGTGTAAGGTGGTATTAAATCTTCATATTTCTATATGAAGACATTGCTGACAAATATTACTGTCCCACTTGAAGAATATTAGAATATTTTTATTTTTTCTTGGCCCAAATAAAAAAAAGTCGAGTCCCTGCAGTTGGGCAGGATTAGGTGAAACAGTGAGGGGGCTAACATTACTCATACGCACAGTGGAAAAGCGACTTCCTTGTCTGTATGTGCTGGGGACGTCATGCTTTAAAAGAGGTCAGAATAAAAAAAGTTAGAAAGCTAGGTTTAAAAAAAAATTGTTTAACAACAAACATTAATTCTTACTTTGTGGGGTAACATACACTTTAAAGACTTTAATACAGGGCTCTTTCACCCCCTTTCTGGCCAGGCCAGTTTTCAACTTTCAGAGTTGTCACACTTTGAATGACAATTGTGCAGTCATGCAATGCTGTACACAAACTAAATATTTATAATTTTTGAGATAGTTAGAGCTTTTTTGTGGCATTTAATCACCACTGAGTTTTTTTATTTTTTACTAAAGAAATATAAAAAGACCGAAAATTTTGGAAAAAAAAACGTTTTTCTTAGTTTCTGTTATAAAATTTTGTAAATAAGTACAGTTTCTCCTTCACTGATGTGAACTAATGAGGCTGCACTGATAAGGTGACACTGATGTGGAGGCACTGATGAGGTGGCACTGATTTGCACTGATGTGGAGGCACTAATATGCAGCACTGATGAACACTGATAGGCGGCACTGATGGGCACTGATAGGCGGAACCGATGGGAACTGATGGGCAGCCTTTATGGGCACTGATAGGCAGCAATGATAGACACCAATAGGTGGAACTAATGGGCACTGATAGATGGCACTGATTGGCATCACTGATGGGCAGTGATTGGCACCACTGCCAACTGGTGGGCACTTGTGGGCATCACTGGTGGGAATTGGCAGAAATCGCTGATGGGGCTGCACTGATAATTATTGCTCTGATTATCAGTGCAAACCCCCTTGTCAGGAAAGCTACTTATCTGCTCTCCGAGTGACACATCGCACTGCCAATCACCGCGCTTGTTCTGAATGATGTTATGTGACATTCATTCGGAACAAGAAAGCCACCACCTGGCCGTCATTTTGCTATTGACCAGTCGGGAAGTGATTGAAGGTGATTGCACCTTAGAAGGTGCCTTACTAAAAATTAAAAAAATATTGCTGTAGGTACCTGATATTGTCCTTCTATCTCAGTGCAGACCTCTGGAAAAGCAGCTAGCTAATTAAAAAAAGAAATGCAATTTTTGGTGTTATTTGGTACACCAACTCATTTATCAAAGTTTAACGTAACAACTATCTGTGTTGCCAAATAGCCTCCAAATAAATGGCACTCAAGATTCACTAGAAGATTACAGTTCTTTGTCCTGGCAACTACATAAATAAAGTCCACTTACAAAACAAACTGTCTCACAAAGGTGATCACTCACTTCTTGTCTGTAAAATATCTCAGCAGTACAATTTCCATGTGGGGTAAAAAGAAATGGGCTAAGGTTTGGGTCACTGACTTCTGGTGAAGAGCACTGTCATAAAGCAATGCAACAATTCCAAGCATTCAGATTTCTGTTGAATGGGGAGTTAGTTAGTTTATTACCCTAATGCGTAATGCCGCGTACACACGAGCTGACTTTACGGCAGACTTTGCCCGGCAGACGGGTTTGGTCGGACAATTCGATCATGTGTGGGCTCCAGCGGACTTTGTTTTCTCAAAAGTTGGACGGACTTAGATTTGAAACATGTTTTAAATTAATCAGTCGCAATCGAGTCCGGTCGAAAAGTCCGCCGTCTGTATGCTAGTTCGATGGACATAAAGCCACGCTAGGGCAGCTATTGGCTACTGGCTATGAACTTCCTTGTTTTAGTCCAGTCGTACGTCATCACGTATGAATTCGACGGACTTTGGTGGATTGTGTGTAGGCAAGTCCGTTCATTCAGAAAGACCGTCGTAAAGTACGTTGAAAAGTCCGCCGGGCAAAGTCTGCCGTAAAGTCCGCTCGTGTGTACGCGGCATTAGCCTAAATATATGAGAGGCAGCTGAGACTGATTATGTGGGGGTACATGCAGCCAAGCAGAGTGGCTATATGGAAAGATGAGAAATGTTACTGAACACAAAATAAAATCTGATTTAACCCAGGATACAACTAGATGGTATTATTTTTGACCTTTCACCAGAGTTGTTTGATCTATGGCAATTAGAACTTTAAATCCTCTGACTTTCAGACTTTTTGGGTTTAATCTCTAAGTATAATTTAAAAAGTAATATATGTGTAGGATTGTCAGTATACTTAAGATGAGCTGGTTGTTTTTTTGTTTTTTTTTCCTTGAAATTTCTATGAAGCGGGGGCAGGAGGCGGAGCCTAGCGGAGCAGACATGCATTGTTAGAGCTCCACACCGCTGAGGAGAGAAGAGAAGGACAAAGCGGAGCCTGCAGGCTCAAAAGGTATCCATTTGAACCTTTTTGCCCCAGGGAACAAACTGTGAAAGTTTGGGCAGGAAATATGGTATTGGGAGGAAACCATGGCAGAAATAAAAATCACCTCACAAAGAGCTCACAGGCACTCACTGCAGCTGAAGCAGCTCCAGTCACCTCACAAGATACAGCATCAGGGCGCTCTCACAGACAGAAAATGTCACAGCAAGACTCTCCATTTGAGTCAGATACAGAACAAATCCTCTCACAAACTTCTCCACAAGCCTCCTCAGTATTCCCAGTAATATTATTACAATTTGAAAAGATGCTTCATAAGGCTTTACAACAAACCTCAGACCAAATAACAAAAAGCCTAACCAAAGAAATAAGAGAGCTGGGAAACCGCACCGCAGCCTTAGAAATAAAAATGGATGAAATTGAAATTACAACCCAAGAAAATATAACAGAATTGGAACAATTAAAAAAAGAGAATTTAATACTTCAAACTAAGCTCGAAGATTACGAAAATAGAGCCAGACGTTCAAACTTGCGCATAAGGGGAATACCTGAAACTGTGACAGACCTGCAATCTACTATTACTGCTCTATTACAAGAACTAAAGCCAGATATCCCTATTGAACGTTTAGAACTGGACAGAGTACACAGAGCCCTCACAGCCAAAAAGAAAGATGGACCCCCACGTGATATAATCACAAAATTTCATTATTACAGAATGAAAGAACAAATACTAATTGCTGCAAGAGAAAAAAAGGAACTTAGTTTTCAAGGACACAATTATCAAATTTTTGCTAAAAAGAATAATGAACCCGCGCAGTGGAAATGGAAATCTATTGGTGAAATTTATGGAACTGCTGCCGCCCAACAAGCAGTCACCATAAATGGGGACAGCTGAATTGATTAGTGTGGTAGAAGGGTCTGGCGCTGTTCCTTTAATTGAATGATAGTTCCCTGCCTGTGTATTTGTATGTCTCTAATTCAAAACAAGGCATGTAAGTGTAAATTCCTAAATATAAGCAAGACGTGCACATATCAAATAGTGGTATCCTTAAAAAGTGGTATCCTTAAAAATATTGCACAGTTTTAAACAAGCTTTAAATATATATAAAAATATATATAAAAAAGATAAGCAGGCTGCAAACATATAAATATAATAATGGTGTTGTCACATCCCATACATGGTGTTGCTGGTATATATTCCAAATAACATAAGATGTGGGGGGGGGGGGTGGAGGTGGGGAAGGGAGGGGGGGAGGGGGAAGAAAAGAGGTGTGGGAGATCAGTTACTGGTAAAGGAACTGAAAGGTGTTTAAATCACTCCTAATAAAGTGCAAACGTGCTGGCAAAGTTCAAAGAAAGTCCTTATTGTGTAATAACTTATTATCAAATTCGTTTAAACCCTTAGTGATATGATCTCTTGGTATATATCTTGTGCAGTATCTTGGTGCAGGTGATGTGGTGTTTGTGATCCTTCAGTAGTTTTAAAATCCTTGCTCTGAAAGTGCAGCCACTCACCGGATCCCTTCACCCCTGCAGGGGTATCAGGCAGTTACAGTTTTGCGCCACTGTACGGCAATCACTGGCAGCCTCAGGATCGTGATGTTTCATATAAAAAGAGAGAAGGAGTGCCCATAGCGTAAAATCGTTTTTAAAAAGATTTATTAAACAAGTGGAAAGGTACTCACAATTTTACAGTACAAATCAAGCGAAGTAGTAAAACGTCACGGTTAGCCTTCAGCGCTGGTAAGTAGGTAATGTTGGGAAGCACAGATTTAGGCCACACCCTACGCGTTTCGTCGTTAGGACGTCTACGGGAGCGTGACCTGTGCTGTGTCTTCCCACCCTTATATAGCGTGCGGTGTCCCCTTGTTGATTTTCCGAATGGCATCCATTTTGCCTGTGATTCCGCAGACCGGAAGTTCGCCCGCGGCCATTTTGTCTATATTATGCAGACCGAAGTCCAACAGTGTCTAGTTGTCTAGTATTTTGAAGGGGCGGTTTATTTCGGCTATTGGGCAGCCATTTTGCCTGGGATTTTGGCAGACAGTAGACCATATTCAGTGTCTCTGTGTGCATACCCTCCAAAGACCGGCTGCCATTATGCCTATGATTTTTTTTTTTTTTAGACACAGGAGACACAGGAGACCATAAGGAAGATTTTCTTGCAACTGATTTACCTTAGTTTCGCTTTTAAGATAATCCCAATCCAAATTTGCTGGTTAAAATACAGGTATATAGTATTGGGTATACCGCATACTGTAAAAAGGTTTTAGCAGATTTATCAGTTTGCCCATATTACAATAAAAATCGGAATATTTATACTAAAATCAAAGGTAAAAAACACCAGCATATAAGCCTCTTGCAATGGGCGACTAAAGTATAATAAAAAAAATGCATACATCAACTAAAATAAAAAATAAAATAAAAACTTTTTGAATAAAAAGAAAAAACATTTATAATAAAACAAAGTATGTTCTATGTGAAATGTTGTTTTTGTATGTATTTTTATTTTAATATGTTACTCTGGGAAGAGGGAGGAGAGTGTTTATGTGGGGGACTTGTTATATCGGAATCATGTATGTGTATATCACCTGTTAGATTTGTCTATATTTGTACATTATGTATCCACATATAGTTGCTATATTCTATAGTGTACAAATGGGAGAGATATATTAGGTATCTGTGCTAGGTTCCTTGCTGGATATAAGTATGGACCTATGTCAAAATGGAATTAGGATTTTTTTAAAAATAAAAAATATATATATATATTAGAAAGATGGAGAAAAAAATGGAGAAAAAAATGGAGAAAAAAATGGAGAAAAAAGGAGAAATCAGGGGGACCTTTTCTGATTGGGGAATGAGTATTCCCTATAGTGTGAACCAATGTCCTCATGTTATAGTTATATGTTAGAGGGAGGTGTTTTGAAGTCTGTGTTATGCAATTCATGTGTATCTATTTACATGATTTACGTGTGTATACAAGGACTCCTATTTGAGAGGTATATGGGACCTTTAAGCGCTTTGTCATTGGAAATTCGTTGGTGCACTTTTCAACATTTTTCAGTGGAGATAATTGGTGCAGGTTCCCCTCATTTTTTGGGGGGAAAAAGGACTTGATTTGCTGCTAGTGTGCTTCTAAGGCCAGGTGTATGGTGCTGCATGTCTCCCATGTTGATGTTACTGTTAATGGTTGGTTAGAAAGCAGCTGCATGCGGTGCTGCATATTTCCCATGTTGATGTTACTGTTAATAATTGGTTAGGAAGCAGTTGAGGTCGAGGTCTATATTCATACCCATAGGCTGTAGGGTATCCAGCAAAAATATCCACTTGGTTTCGTTTTGTGAAACCTTGGTTTTTTTATTATCGCCTCTCCAATGGCCCTTGATTTTGTCTATTGCATAGAATGTCATATATGCTGGGTCCCTATTGTGAAGTCTCTGAAATGCCTAGAGACACGATGTTTGTTGAACCCTTTTTTGATGTTTTTAATATGTTCCCTGATCCTAACGTGTAACTCTCTGGTTGTTCTTCCTACATACTGCTTCCGACATGGGCACTCTAATACATAGGTGACATGGGTACTGTGGCAGGTAATGAGTTCTCGGATGGTGAACTCTTTATCATTGACAGTGGATCTGAACCTTGTTGTTTTCTTGTTAGTTCTTGTTAGAACAAAAAAACAAAAAATGGAAGTAGCCTTTTTAACGGGATACAATAGGCAATATAAACACGCGGAAACTATAATTAAAAAACACTGGCCCATTCTACAATCCGATAGGGTCCTCAATTCCATATTGCCTAAGAAACCCGTCTTTATTTACAAGAAAGCACCAACCCTGAGGAACAAGTTGGTACACAACGCAATAGATCCACCAAGGGAGATAAAAATAGGAAAAGGCTTAAAAGGGTTTTACAAATGTGGCAAATGCCTACCCTGCAGAACTAGTAAAAAAACTAACAAGAAAACAACAAGGTTCAGATCCACTGTCAATGATAAAGAGTTCACCATCCGAGAACTCATTACCTGCCACAGTACCCATGTCACCTATGTATTAGAGTGCCCATGTCGGAAGCAGTATGTAGGAAGAACAACCAGAGAGTTACACGTTAGGATCAGGGAACATATTAAAAACATCAAAAAAGGGTTCAACAAACATCGTGTCTCTAGGCATTTCAGAGACTATCACAATAGGGACCCAGCATATATGACATTCTATGCAATAGACAAAATCAAGGGCCATTGGAGAGGCGATAATAAAAAAACCAAGGTTTCACAAAACGAAACCAAGTGGATATTTTTGCTGGATACCCTACAGCCTATGGGTATGAATATAGACCTCGACCTCAACTGCTTCCTAACCAATTATTAACAGTAACATCAACATGGGAAATATGCAGCACCGCATGCAGCTGCTTTCTAACCAACCATTAACAGTAACATCAACATGGGAGACATGCAGCACCATACACCTGGCCTTAGAAGCACACTAGCAGCAAATCAAGTCCCTTTTCCCCCCAAAAAATGAGGGGAACCTGCACCAATTATCTCCACTGAAAAATGTTGAAAAGTGCACCAACGAATTTCCAATGACAAAGAGCTTAAAGGTCCCATATACCTCTCAAATAGGAGTCCTTGTATACACACGTAAATCATGTAAATAGATACGCATGAATTGCATAACACAGACTTCAAAACACCTCCCTCTAACATATAACTATAACATGAGGACATTGGTTCACACTATAGGGAATACTCATTCCCCAATCAGAAAAGGTCCCCCTGATTTCTCCTTTTTTCTCCATTTTTTTCTCCATTTTTTTCTCCATTTTTTCTCCATCTTTCCAGATTTGTCTATATTTGTACATTATGTATCCACATATAGTTGCTATGCTGGGTTGTTAATTCTATAGTGTACAAATGGGAGAGATATATTAGGTATCTGTGCTAGGTTCCTTGCTGGATATAAGTGTGGACCCATGTCAAAATGGAATTAGGATTATATATATATATATATATATATATATATATATATATATATATATATATATATATATATATATATATATATATATATATATATTTTATTTTTTAAAAAATCCTAATTCCATTTTGACATGGGTCCACACTTATATCCAGCAAGGAACCTAGCACAGATACCTAATATATCTCTCCCATTTGTACACTATAGAATTAACAACCCAGCATAGCAACTATATGTGGATACATAATGTACAAATATAGACAAATCTAACAGGTGATATACACATACATGATTCCGATATAACAAGTCCCCCACATAAACACTCTCCTCCCTCTTCCCAGAGTAACATATTAAAATAAAAATACATACAAAAACAACATTTCACATAGAACATACATTGTTTTATTATAAATGTTTTTTCTTTTTATTCAAAAAGTTTTTATTTTATTTTTTATTTTAGTTGATGTATGCATTTTTTTTATTATACTGTAGTCGCCCATTGCAAGAGGCTTATATGCCGGTGTTTTTTACCTTTGATTTTAGTATAAATATTCCGATTTTTATTGTAATATGGGCAAACTGATAAATCTGCTACAACCTTTTTACAGTATGTGGTATACCCAATACTATATACCTGTATTTTAACCAGCAAATTTGGATTGGGATTATCTTAAAAGCGAAACTAAGGTAAATCAGTTGCAAGAAAATCTTCCTTATGGTCTCCTGTGTCTCCTGTGTCTAAAAAAAAAAAAAAAAAAAAAATCATAGGCATAATGGCAGCCGGTCTTTGGAGGGTATGCACACAGAGACACTGAATATGGTCTACTGTCTGCCAAAATCCCAGGCAAAATGGCCGCCCAATAGCCAAAATAAACCGCCCCTTCAAAATACTAGACAACTAGACACTGTTGGACTTCGGTCTGCATAATATAGACAAAATGGCCGCGGGCGAACTTCCGGTCCGCGGAATCACAGGCAAAATGGATGCCATTCGGAAAATTAACAAGGGGACACCGCACGCTATATAAGGGTGGGAAGACACAGCACAGGTTACGCTCCCGTAGACGTCCTAACGACGAAACGCGTAGGGCGTGGCCTAAATCTGTGCTTCCCAACATTACCTACTTACCAGCGCTGAAGGCTAACCGTGACGTTTTACTACTTCGCTTGATTTGTACTGTAAAATTGTGAGTACCTTTCCACTTGTTTAATAAATCTTTTTAAAAACGATTTTACGCTATGGGCACTCCTTCTCTCTTTTTATATGAAACATCACGATCCTGAGGCTGCCAGTGATTGCCGTACAGTGGCGCAAAACTGTAACTGCCTGATACCCCTGCAGGGGTGAAGAGATCCGGTGAGTGACTGCACTTTCAGAGCAAGGATTTTAAAACTACTGAAGGATCACAAACACCACATCACCTGCACCAAGATACTGCACAAGATATATACCAAGAGATCATATCACTAAGGGTTTAAACGAATTTGATAATAAGTTATTACACAATAAGGACTTTCTTTGAACTTTGCCAGCACGTTTGCACTTTATTAGGAGTGATTTAAACACCTTTCAGTTCCTTTACCAGTAACTGATCTCCCACACCTCTTTTCTTCCCCCTCCCCCACCCCTCCCTTCCCCACCTCCACCCCTCCCCCCCCCCCCACATCTTATGTTATTTGGAATATATACCAGCAACACCATGTATGGGATGTGACAACACCATTATTATATTTATATGTTTGCAGCCTGCTTATCTTTTTTATATATATTTTTATATATATTTAAAGCTTGTTTAAAACTGTGCAATATTTTTAAGGATACCACTTTTTAAGGATACCACTATTTGATATGTGCACGTCTTGCTTATATTTAGGAATTTACACTTACATGCCTTGTTTTGAATTAGAGACATACAAATACGCAGGCAGGGAACTATCATTCAATTAAAGGAACAGCGCCAGACCCTTCTACCACACTATCAAATTTTTGCTGACCTATCCCAACTTACTATTACTAAAAGACGATCCATGAAACCCCAACTAATGGAACTGCAACGCCACAACATTATGTATCAATGGGGCTTCCCCTTTTCAGTCAGATTTAACTACCAAGGTACAATTTACAGAAGCAGATCAGCAGATGAACTACAACAAACCCTTTTAAAATTAAATCTGACAGAACCCACAAGCAGCAACACTCCTGCACGCAGAAGAATGGCATCATCTTCACCTTCAGGCAGCACCCAGGAAATTTCAGAACAAAATGGGAATCATCATTCTCACAAAAGAGGCCGTTATGCCACATCATCCATGGACCAAGAAGATTCAATGGACTGACATCCTAATTCCTGATATCTCTTCATTTATTATACTAAGAGATGGTTCTCTATAAAAAACCTATATTTATAACTGAATGTAACTGCATTCTGATAGTCACACACTGTGTGGGATCATGTTACATTCCAGTTATATTTCTTATTACTTCTGATTCATATAGCCTTAGAATATATAAGTGAAATAAGGAAATTCTTGTTCAGTTATATATTATCAGGTAATAACAATAGATTTATTACTTTTTAGGACAAATATCTTCAATAATCCAGAAGTAATGGAAGCTTTTTCTTTCTTTTCTTAAAACAAATATATTATTACCTAACTAGTTCCTAGAACTATGTTTTTGTTTATTCTAATCTGAAGCAATACAACCTCAATTTTATGAGTTAACATATCTAAACAGTTACATATGAATAAAATATGTAATTGTTTACTCTAAAAGGGTTAAAATCCCAAAATAATTCAAACTATCTTCATCAATACCAAAGTTATTAACAGTACCTTTCTAACTGAATTATTTAGCCTAGGGCAAGACTAACCATATACAACCACCCTGGAATAAATAATTTCAACAAAAACTATATTCTGCACTCCAATTAATGAAACATCATTTTGATGTCTTTTGACATAGCACTTCTCTCCTGTAAGCGGAAGATCCGTGTACCCCCATTAGCCCTCCTCATTCTCCCAACCATATTATGTGGGAGTGTGACGAAGGCACTTATTCCCCTGAGAGAGATATTTATTCTCTTTCACGGGTAAATTGTGATTACTTGCAAAAAATAATTTATACAATGTATCATCTAATATCATATGTTTTTTGTTTACTCTTTACTCCAGAATTCATTAGTTTCTTTTCTATCTATTCATCTCTTCAGTCCACACAGGTTGATCTGCGCAGTCAGCTCTGCATAACAAAAAGTAAGTCAAAACTATTGGATCTATTGCCATGGCACCACTGAATATACTTTCCCTGAATGTTCAGGGAATAAATGTCCCTCAAAAAAGGACCAAAGCCTTCCGTACTTTCCATAACAAGAAGGCTCACATAGTATGCCTCCAAGAAACACACTTCACCAAAGATTCTACTCCAAAATATATTTCTCCTTTTTATCAACAAATTTACACGACTTCTGCCTGTACCAAGCAAAGGGGAACTCTAATTGCATTTCACCGATCCACACCATTCACCTTATCATCAGAAATTAAAGACCCAGAAGGTAGATACCTGATACTCATGGGTTATATAATGGATACAGCAATCACGGTGATTTCCTACTACGCTCCTAACAAACAACCTACACCATTCCTCTCACATATATTACAAGTGATTAATACACACAAAATAGGAACAGTGATAATGTGTGGGGATTCGAACCAGGTCCTCCTCCCATTTCTAGATAAATCACCTTTTACACCATCCAAAATAACCTCTAGATTACCTTTTTCTCAACTTCTTTCCAAATACAATCTGGTAGATTCGTGGAGAGAAAGTAACCCAATGAAAAAGAAATTCACTTATTTCTCGCACCCTCATCAAACCTTCACCAGAATAGATCATATTTTTCTAACAATAGGAATGATACCAGAAATTATTGCATCAGATATAATTCCGATTCCGTGGTCTGACCATAATGCAGTATACACTACTATAGCCTCAGCCATACCAAAAGCGCATGACCCAACGTGGTACTTACCGGACATAATGCTCAAACACCCACTACATCAGATGGCCATTGAACAAGCTTTAAAGGAATACATATCAATTAATAATACAACAGACATCTCCCCAATAACACTGTGGGAAGCTCATAAGCCTGTCTTGCGTGGTACAATACAAAGACAAATGGCACTATTTAAACGGGAACGCAAAAATCTAGCAAAAAAACTAGAACTAAATTTTAATGCAGCCTACATATCATTTCAAGATAATCCATCTCAGAGTACAAAATCTCATCTGGAAAAATCTAGATTGGAATACGATCTATTTCTCACTGAGTCAGTTGATAAATCCCTCAAACGCTCCAAACACAATTTTTACATGAATACAAACAAACCAGGTACATATTTGGCTCGGGCATTAAATTCAACTAACAAATCTTTCAAACCAATACGTTTGAAATTATCAAAAAATGTTTACACTTGTAATCCAGTTAAAATAGTCCATAAATTTCACTCACATCTCGCAACTTTATACAAGACAAACAATGAATTTAATCCTACAGAGGCTGAATCCTTCTTCTCAAAAATAACCTTACCTGAGTTATCTCAGAATCAAAAAAGCAGTTTGGATGAGCCTATAACTATAGATGAAGTTGCTAACGCCATAAAAGACCTAAAACTTAACAAAAGACCAGGCCCAGACGGCTACTCGGCTTTATACTATAAAACATTCTCAGAAATACTCTCTCCCATTCTCACTGAAACTTTTAACAAACTTCTAGATGGACATTCTTTTCGGCAAGAAACACTAATGGCAATTGTTTGTATGATCCCAAAACCCCTTTCTGATGATACTTCCTGTGTGAATTATCGGCCTATCTCTCTGTTAAACCTCGATATTAAATTATTAGCAAAAATAATAGAAAAACGCCTCAATAGCATTATAGGAAAATTAATACATAGAGATCAAGTAGGCTTCATGCCAAATAGACAGGCAGGCGATAATATACGCAGGGCAGTGTTATTGGCACATATTGCTAAAAAACGGAAAATCCCTTTATGTTTTCTATCTCTCGATATTAAGAGGGCATTTGACACAGTATCCTGGCAATATATGCAATATTCATTACAAAAATGGGGTTTTGGACCCCACTTTTTAACATGGATCAAAGCATTATATAATAAACCCAAAGCTTATATAAAATATGCTGGATACAAATCTGAAGCCTTTAATATCGAAAGAGGTACCCGACAGGGTTGCCCATTATCTCCCTTATTATTTGCCCTTATACTCGAACCCATGGCCCAATACATCAGAACAAACCAAACTATAACTGGCATTGAAGTAGGAGGTATTACACACAAACTATGTATATTTGCAGACGATATATTACTTTTTCTATCATCACCACAGGTCTCTGGTCCTAACTTAATACCAGCTCTTGATGGATTTGCAGCCCTATCCGGCCTTATGATTAATCCTAAGAACTGCCTAGTGCTTAATATTTCACTCACAAACATGGAATTGATCCCAGCTAGGGCTGCACTCCCATTCACATGGGCAGAAAAATCAATCCCATATCTTGGAATTCATTTAACAGCATCTCATTCTGACTTATTCTCAACCAATTATCCTCCTGTATTAAGACAGATCACAAATCTAATAAAACAATGGTCGCAACTTCCTTTATCCTGGATAGGGAAGATTAATGCAATCAAAATGACTATTCTACCCAAATTGCTTTATCTATTCAGAGTCCTCCCTATTCCAATTCCTTCCTATTTTTTTGAGAATAGTACAAAAAAGAGCAACTTTGTTTATATGGGGCTCTTCTAAACCACGTATACCTATACACACACTACATCTTCCCAAAAATAAAGGAGGCCTGGGATACCCTAATTTTACTAACTACTACAGAGCAGCACATTTGGCCAGTCTGTCCAAATACCATGCAAAACAGGAAATCCCATTATGGGTATTTATAGAGGCTTCAGAAAATGACCCTCTATTAATATCAAATTTATTATGGCTTGATCCTAAAGACCGCTTTAAAATTCATAATCCCATAACTAAACACTTCTTATCTCTCTGGGATAAACTAAAAACCAAATATCAGTTACAATCTCCACACAATCCTCTCCTTTCTTTTATCAGAAATCCGGCCTTTTATCCGGCATGGATCTACCCAAATTCTTTTAAAGCTTGGACAACATCAGGCATTCAGACACTAAATGACTTCATAGCATCTAAATCATTCCTTTCATTCCCATCGCTTAGAGAAAAATATGATCTACCAAACTCTGAGATATTTAGATATCTCCAAATCAAAAATTTCTGTACACCATTCCTAAAGGGGGATACACCATTATCCCAATTATCCATTTTTGAATCAATCTGTACAAAAGATCCATTTGCTAAAGGTACAATTTCATCACTTTATAATCAATTATATGGAGTAGCAAATCTTAATAGACCCTCTTACGTTCAGAGGTGGGAGGAGGACCTGGGACGAACTTTAGAAGACACGGACTGGTCTAACATATGGCTCACATCTAAGTCATCTTCACCCAACATCTTAGCACTGGAGACAAATTATAAAGTCCTAACTCGCTGGTACCTTGTACCCGCTAGAGTGGCAAAATATTCACCTAATACCTCAGCTCTTTGTTTTCGAGGATGCCCAGAAATAGGCACATATTTACACATATGGTGGACGTGCCCAGTAATCCAAACCTTCTGGAAGGAAGTCTTCGTGATTGCATCTAAAATATTTAAAAAAATAATACAACCAGATCCATATTTAACTTTACTTAATCTAAAACCGGAATGGTTAACACTCTCTCAATTCAAACTTATGATCCAACTAATAACGGCTGCAAAACAAACAGTGGCCAAGGCATGGAAATCTCCTACATTGGTACTAGCAGAAACAATTCACAGAATGAATAATACAATGTCCCATGCTAAGATGGTAGCCATCGATCAAAATCAAATTCCAAAATTTGAAAAACTTTGGCATCCTTGGATAAAACAACAGTTCCTGTCAAACTTCAATGACTCTGTCCTGTTGCCATGGTAACAGATTAAATGACTTACAGAGACACCCATTCTAAGGCTTCAAAGAGAAATAAAAAGAATAATAAACTGATGAGCGGGACAACCTTGTGGACCATACCTCTACCTTTCAACCCTTTTTCTTCTTTCTCTTTCCTTTTCTCCACCTTACGATTAAAGCTCATTATCAGAATTTATTTGACCTATATACACTCTACTTGTAAACAATATGTATAGTAGGTATAAATCATTTAAATACCTACAAAAGTAACTAAGGAAATGATATATATCTTTAATTTAGGTTTACGTGAACTCGATGTTTAATATTTGAAATTCCATGATATTTACCTATATAAACCCTACTGTAAAACAATGAGCTTACTTTATAGATCCTTGTAAACTTACTTTATGTATCTTTATAACATTGTATACTCAATAAACTTCTTTTGACAAGGAAATTTCTATGAAGCAGTTTTCTTCATTTATTGTTTTAGCTAAAAAGAATCTTCCATCCAATTAAATGCTTAACCTGCCTTAGAACCTTTTGATGGAAGCAGCCATTGTCCAACCCCCAGGTTGCCTGTTGTTTTCAGGGTCACTGCTCAAACAATCAGGATAATAAAGCTAAACAAGTGAAAAATACTAGTATGCAACCTGATCTGATTCAGAAAGTGGCAGCTTCTATTAAAGTATTCTCAATTTCTCAGACAGTTTTATTTTTTATCTTCATGACAGTGTTGCAGGGGTACATTAACTGGTGAGCTCAAAGTAGATCAGGTGGTGGATCACGGCAGTACACATGAGGTGGGGATAATCGTTGGTTATTTTGATGTCCTTCTGTGACTCATGCTACTTTTCTGCAATGTATATATTTGTTGTGACATTAGTAGGTCTTCCCCTTGTCCCTATCCTCCCTCCTGGACCTGGATTTTCTATGACTCAGCATTCAGCGAATTAGCAATTCACAGATTAACTCTCTCTAGGAGTTTGTTACAGAGTATGCCATGTAGTCACATGTTACTCTGAGACACAGAGACCTTGCTGTGAAGAGTCTAGGTTTGTGCACTTTCATGTGTTTGTGCTCTTTCTGTATTATGCAGTGTATGCATTTATTTGCTTTCTTTAACCTGTTTGCAATATTGTTGGGGAGGATATAGCATAGCTCCCAACTGTCCCTGATTTCGAGGGACTGTCCCTGATTTGGAACAATGGCCCTCTGTCCCTCATTCCTCCTCATGTGTCCCTCATTTTGGTCTGATCTATATAGCTGTATATTAAATGCACTTTTTATCTATAAAAAAGTGTTTTCCAGCGCTAAACTTTTCATCTGATTTCTAAATTGCTGCATTTGTAAATTCCAAAAGCCAATATAAAGGAATAATAGTGGTAAAAAAAGCACTTGTGGGTTTAACTAATCTTTTTTTGTACAATTCTCCTTTAACCACCTCAATACTGGGCACTTTCGCCCCCTTCCTTCCCAGACCAATTTTCAGCTTTCAGCGCTCTCGCACTTTTAATGACAATTACTCGGTCATGCTACACTGTACCCAAATGAAATTTTTATCATTTTGTTCGCACAAATAGAGCTTTCTTTTGGTGGTATTTATTCACGACTCCATTTTTTTTTTTTTGCGATATAAGCGCAAAAATAGTGGAAATTTGGAAAAAAAACAATATTTTCTTTTTTCTGTTTTAAAAGAGATCCAGTAAAATCGAATTTTGTCATAAATTTAAGCCAAAATGTATTCTGCTACATGTTTTTGATAAAAAAAATCCTGTTAAGTGTATAATAATTGGTTTGTGTGATCACGGACATATGTACGCAAATGATCATGTACAGATGTGTGCAGGTGATCACGTACATATGTGTGCAGATTACCATTGGGACATGTGATTTTAGTGTGACATATGTGGGGGACAGCTTTTTTTATTATTTGGGGACATGTGTTTTGGGGACATGTGTGTTTTACATTATGTGGGGACATGTTTGTGTTTTACATTATGTGGGGACATGTGTGTGTTTTACATGTATGTATTTACATGTGTGTTGACACTAGACTGGTGATCAGTGAGTAAAAAGCTGTAAAAAACAGCTCATACTCACTGATCATCAGCCGGCTGCAGCGATCCCCCCTCCTCTCCTCCTCAGCGACAACTTCCGTGTGAGGAGAGGAGAGCTGATCGCCTAGCAACCGGCTGTGTTTACATCACATGACAGCTGTGATTGGACACGGCCGTCATGTGATCAGGAGGGCCAATCACAGAGCCCTCCTGCCGATCTGAGATGCGCCGTGTCCGGGGGACACGAGCGCATCGGGATCGCGCCGCTGCGCGGGCACGCGCGCGCGCGATCCCGCTCCTTCTGAGGGACGTTCCTGAACGTCCACTCAGAAGGAGAGAGCGCCCACCCGGCCGTTTATGTACATTGGCCGGGTGGGAAGTAGTTAAGGGGGCATTGCAAGGGGGCGTGTCCTATGCCTGTATACTTTTGCTGATAGGTGTCCCTCATTCCCACCTCAAAAAGTTGGGAGGTATGGATATAGCGTGTTAGTTTACCCTTTCATTTTTTTGAAAAGTTGAACTAACACTTAAAGAATATTTGACCAGTAGAGAAAATACCTAAGGCCGAGAACATTCAGCCAGAAAGAAAGGGAAATAATATGAGATCTGTGCAGTGTCTACAATTTTTAACCACTTCAGCTTTGGAAGATTTACCTTCCTTCATGACCAGGCCATTTTTTGCAATATGACACTGCGTTACTTTAACTAACAATTGCGCGGTCTTGCGACCTTGTACACAAATAAAATGTATGTTTTTTTTTCTACAGAAATAGAGCTTTCTTTTGGTGGTATTTGATTACCTCTGCGGTTTTTATTTTTTGTGCTATAAACAAAAAAAGACCAACAATTTTGAGAAAAAAAATCAATATTTTTTACTTTCTGCTTTAAAACACGTCCAATAAAAACATTGAAAAAACACATTTCTTCATACATTTAGGCTAATATGTATATTTCTGGTAAAAAATCCCAATAAGTGATTACTGATTGGTTTGCGCAAAAGCTATAGCGTCTAAAAACTATGGGATATTTTTATTTATTTTTTAATTTTTTACTAGTAAAGGCAGCGATTAGCGACTTATAGCAGGACTGCGATATTGTGGCAGACAAATCAGGCACCTAACTGACACTTTTGACACTTTCTGGGGACCAGTGAGACTAATACAGTGATCAGTGCTAAAAAAATATACACTGTCACAGTATTAATGACACTGGCAGGGAAGGGGTTAACAGCATGGGGCAGTTAAAAGGTTAACTGTGTCACTAGCAAGTGCTTACTCACTGTGTGGGAGGTGCTTCTGCTAAGAGAAAGCAGAGATCTGTGTTCCTTCTTAGCAAAAACACAGGATCAATGTCTTCTCTGTGGAGAGAACGGCAGACTGCCTTGTTTACATAGGCAGACTGCCGCTCTACCTCTGTACTAAACAATCGGTGGGTGTAACATTGAGTCCGCGGTACCCACTGTTGGGTTCCCGCTGTGTATAATCTAGCGCAGGTGCGTGATCTGGCGCAGAGAGGCCGCCCTGCCACAGTAAATGTGCGGTGGGCAGCCGGGAAGTGGTTAAGAGCTGCAGCTCCATTAACTGTTTCTTGTAGTAAAACCACTGCTAAATGTTTCAGTTCCTGCTGCAGGTGAATACTTATGTAAACATGATATTTTTCCTTTATATTTACTCAGTTGAGGACATTGGGTGTCAAAGTATTCTGGATGTGTGTGTCCCACTGCCATGCCTGCCCTACTTCTCAGAAATTCTCAGCTCCTAAAATAAATGTCAGGAGTTGCTGTGTAAATATAGTAGCTTTAGAAACTGCTGCTGTAGAAAAAAAAATGGCTGTCTGACACAGTGGTTCTCAAAACCATTACAATGATAAAGCGGAGGTCCGACCACCACTGCAAAAATTAAAAGCCAGCAGCTGCACATACTGCAGCTGCTTACTTTTAATAATCGGACACTTACCTGTCCTGGAGTCCAGCAATGTCGGCACCGCAGCTGATGTTTCAATTGCGAGTAAGGGAACCCGGTAGTGTAGCCTTTTGGCTTCACGCCGGGAACCCTACTGCTCATGCTCGAGGCTCCGCTCCTCTCTCCTACTGGCCCAGTGACAGGGGGAGGAGGAGGAGGGAGCCCGAGTAGTGACGTCAGTATCTGTGGCTGAGGCTCCCGGAAGTGGGGAAAGCATACCTGTGAAAGACAGGTATGCTGTCCCCCTCCCCCCGAAAGGTGACAAATGTGACATCGGAGGGGGAGGGAGTATAATGAGAGGAAGTTCCACTTTTGGGTGGAACTCTGCTTTAAGGCCTGGTGCACATCTATGTTGTTTTCAGTGGCTGCGTTTGCTCGGGCACAGCAGCCCGTTCATTTCAATAGACTGCTGTAACTCCTGAAATGCAGAGAAAAGATCTCAGCAATGAGCAGAAATTCCACTTTTGGGTGGAACTTTTTACAAAATCATGGAAACCTCATAGTGCAGTGTACTAGAAACCACGCTGTAGTTTCCAGTGTATGGGGGTGCCATTAGAATTTAAAATACCCCTATGCATCTCCTAAGCAACAGCACATTTTTCTGTTATTGCACACCTTCCTGCATCTGTTCTTTTTTTTTTTTCTTTTTTCTTTTTCTTTTTATTCCACTTCAGTGCTTATCTTCGAGAGACTTTTTTCAACTTAATGTTCAAACTATTGTCTCTTCTCAAGTTCACATCATTGTGGCTTTATTGCAAACGCAAAGAACCTGACAAAAGCATCCCTTCCTTTAATATATAGAAAACACTTTTTTTTCCCATCTACCCTGCCCACCCGCCTCCCACCCTCCCTATCCCCCCCCTCCCTCCCCCTCTTGTCTCACCTTTAAGATTACCCCTACTCTCCTCAGTGGTCTTTCCTCTTAAGGTCGTACGCCCTCGAAGATTTTCTGCCAATAGCTATCCGAGGTTTTATATCTTTCCCACCCATTCCAGACTGTATCACAATTGTCTAATTGCCCTTTATTTTTGCAACTAAGTAATTCCATTTTACGATAATGATCCACCTGTTTGAACCATTCTCTTAAATCTGGGCTTTCGCTCTTTAACCAATTCTTTGGGATTAGACCCCTAGCTGCATTTAAGTTTTGAGGTTACATTTTTCATATATTGCTTTGTAGGAGAGTTAGCGTCATGAAACAGACAGGTCAGTTTGTTGTTTTCTATCCTCTCACCCGTTATTTCCATTATGCTCCTGATAACTTCTTGCCAAAATATACAAATTTTCGGGCAGTCCCACCAAATGTGAATCATTGTGGCTTTTTGTCCACAATTTCTCCAACACAATGCCGTTCCATCTTGATTAAACTTTTGGAGCCTCTCCGGGGTCATATACCACCTGACCATGAACTTGTAGTTCATCTCGATAGTGCTCATGTCCCATGCTTGGTTATACCCTCCTGCAATCATTTTGTCGATTTGCTGTTTTTCTAGCTTTATTCCCATTTCTTTTTCCCACTTTTCAATGAAGGGGGGCCTTTCTTGTCCTTCGAGATTCATCAAAAACTCGTAAACTTTAGAGATGCCTCCTTTCAGTGGCGTTTCTGTTATGCAAAGCCTTTCCAATTGGTTTAATCCATCTCCATGTCTGAACGTGTACGGTGAAGTGGTGATTAGGGGCTTTAACTGAAAGTATCCCCATTTGCTTAATTTCCCACCCAATTTAGAGTCCAATTCTTGTGCAGGTTTTATCTTCCCTCTTCTAATAATATCTTTTATTTGTGGGTTCTTTACTTCAAATCTTCTAAATATATCTTCACCCGGAGTGAAAAAATTTGTTCCCGTGAGGGGGCTTAACGGTGAATTGTGTTCCCACTTCTGCTTCCGATGTAGTGCATCCCAAGTTCTAAAAGCGTTTTTTGTCATGTCGTGTGTATTAGTATCTAATGTGCGATGTTTATTAGTAACCCAAATATTTTTTGTGTAACGTGGTTTTGCTTATAATATTTTCCATCTCTATCCATTCCTTCTCTTTGTTTTCCTTAGTCCACTCAATCATTCGTGCTATAATTACTGCTTTGTAATATCTATAAATTTCAGGTGCTGATAAACCCCCGTGCTGTCTTTTCCTGGAGATTAGTGCAAATTTTATTCTTGGTTTTTTATTTTGCCAGATGAATTTAGTGAATATTTTTTTCATGATTTTGAAAAAGCTTTGTGGGATCTCTATTGGTAGCATTTGGAATTTATACAATATTTTTGGTAATATTGCCATTTTGAGCGTATTCACCCTTCCGATCCAAGATATTAACTGAATGTTTATCTTCTTTATTTCTGCCTTAATTTCCTGCATCTGTTCTGATGTGAATATAGCCTTAATGAGTGATGCAATGTAAAGTAGACCATAGATGATAGCAAAATTGCTTGATTCCCCCATCTACACAGTCAGTATTGATGAGCAAATTCCTCCCACTGCACTCTTGTATTCTGCCAGTGAGGGGGAGCGAAAGCATTCTTAGCCAGCAGAATACAATGGTTACTGCTAGCGGTTATAGACGCTGGCAGTATCTGCATGTAGAAAAATCCAACAGGCTGGCTGTACCCAATTTGATCGATGGATTGACTTGGGTACAATCAGCTTGCTCATACATGGAACAAAATTTGACTGGTTTAGCAGGGACTGGCCAAATTTTGATCCACGTATGGACAGGCTGAAAAGCTGAGCCAGCTGCCGGTCCAGGCATCTGGGTGGATTCCGATTATAAGAGGCCAGAGTTCTAGCATTCTAGCAGCTGATATCACATATTAGATGGTTGTAAAGAAGCTGCTGTTACTACTGAATTTCAGCTAGGTCTGACCACTTAAATTTTGGCTACTGGGGGGCTAAATAAATCAATAAAGCCTGGATCTACCGCTGAACTGACAATCAGTATAAACACCTTATAAATAGTCTTTCAACCAATCACCATGTGCTATCTACACATCGTGCAGTTCATATGACCAGAAAATCATATGCAAGAAAGGGGTGGAGAAATTCCCAAGAAAGTCACTTCTTTGAACACCACGATTGAATAAAGTATACGTTTATTTATAGAAAAAGCACCATGTTATATAAAACCACAGATTGCAAGTGAAAAAATCTTCATAACTACATTAAAAAAGACAACGTTGTCTGAGGGAGGGTGGCAGTTGCACATGCATCTATTCATCCAGCAGTCACGCTTCTATATGGTCTAAGGATTACTTGTGATTAATACTATATGGTCTAAGGATTACTTGTGATTAATACATTGCATTATGTAATTATAAACATTTTTGCATAGGACCATGTAGGTAATGTGTATCTCCACTGGCGTGGTTGCAACTTGCAAGTACTGTAAAGCAGGTTACATATTCAGAAGCAGCAATTAGGAAAGATAAAGTTAAAAGTTCAAGCAGGTACTTCCTGCAGCTTGCAGTTCTAATGCTCAGTTCTTTGTGGCTTGTGGCTTTGACTGCAGGTTATAGTTTTTTTAATCAAGTTGGAAGTGACCTGTACCAGTCATATTATGATCACCCTGGGATGCAAGGATTGGAAGGAAAGTTCAAAGAGGGAAGCATATGCTGGAACAATTCGTTTCAGGGAGAGAGGAGGAGAAATCCAAGCCAATCAAACTAAATTATATGGTAGTCAATACAGTTTGAATATCATCTCACCACCTCTGCCGTCTTCACTAGGGTAGCCACCATTCGTTCCCGATTTTCCTCTGTTCCACTGGATCGTTTAAGTTCCTATATCTCGGTATACATGGATTGCAGTGTCTCCATATCCCATTAACGCTTCCAGGGGTCACTGTGCCTCCACTTTGTAAAGCTGTGTGAAGCTGCTTGAACTGCAGGCTACAGCTGTCCCTCCATCACTGACGTGCTGACATCACGCTGATGCTGCATTTCACTAGCCTATCATTGCTAGCTTCCTCAGGGGGGCTATGATTCTGTCAACTCTTTAGGGGCAGGCGAAGAAATGTCTGACCCCATTTTATCTTGTGTCAAGCAAGGCATGTGTGTTAAATTTCCCTGCAGAAGAGTGAATAGCGGGTTCATGATGCAGTCACATATGACCTTTCTTGGCAAAAGATGGCATGGGGTCATCTATTTCTTGGCCTTTCCCTGAAGCTAACAGAATATTCGCCCAACTGTGGCTCCAGTCATGCAGGCATACCAGTAGGTAGATTTAATAAAGCTGGTGCACTCAGAATCTGGTACAGCTGTTCATGGTAGCCAATCAGCTTCTAACGTCAGCTTGTTCAATTAAGCTTTGACAATAAAACCTGGAAGCTGATTGGTTTCTATGTGGAGTTGCACCAGTTTTTGCACTCTAGTTTTAGTAAATAACCCCCCCCCAATAAGGGTTTCTCAATTGGGAATGCTGTTCCCAAATGTGGTGCATCTTTTGGGGGTAAAGAATAAGGACTTTGTTTTGCAGTGTACTATGTTGTGTGATGGTGAGCAGCAAGTGAGTAGAAGTATATGCTTGTTGAGTGCTAGATATTAAGTAACTGCAGGGTGCAATAGAGAATGGCATTCATGCATGTATAATTAATCAACAAGGGATTATTGGAACCATTTATTCTGCCTCCAGAATGTGGTGTGCATAGTGAGATCTTCCATGTATGTGTTTATGTATGTAACCTTGTTACATTCTCCAGTGTTTATAAGCCCAGGGAATTATCTGTTCATATAAGTCGTCCACAGAGATACCCTTAAGAATAAAATTGTTCTTTTATGAAATTGGAGTAAGGGGTGAAAGAACTGATTGATACTTTGAAAAGTTGTTCAAACTGAGAAAAAAGGTTAATAACTAGTACTATAGACACAGTAACTTTTTGTTAAATTTTCATTTTCTAAAATTGACAAAACCCTAAAAAACATTTAAGATGTGCAATGTATGCAACAGAAGCCTATTTTTAACTTGAGCGATTGAAATAACTTTGTTAGAATGTTTGCTAGCTAGCTGGAGAGTGTGCTTGAGAACATTTATAATACCCACTAATATCCATTGGACAACCTGACCCCTGCACATGCACTTAGGAGTTGCATTGTCTCCAGCAATAGCCTCTATTCACAACATGCCAAGAATGGTGGAAGCCCTGTGCAGTGCACATGCAAAAAGCAAAATTACTAACAGCATGGGGAAAAGTATTTTGACAACAGACTTTAAATGTCTCCAAAAAAACTTAAATATTTTCTGCTTTAAAAGATAATAGAAGGCTGGTGAGGCAGTTTTTGTAACACCACCGAATTAAAAATAGAATGTACCCAACCATAGAATTTTCGCCTGTTTCTTTTCTAGATATTTTGTAGGATACACTATCAAATCATGTATATACAGTAGATATCCTGGATCAAACCCTGTCAACCACTCCTTTTAACATTCATGCTTCTATTTTTATTTTAATAACTATAAAACCAGATAAAAATGAAAACTTTCAAAAGAAGTAGCTGTCATAATTCCTCAAAGAAAAGTTATCTAATAATAGAAGCAAATCATCCGCAAATATTAATATGATTTGCTTCTATTATTAGATAACATTAACTTTTCTTTGAGGAATTAGCCACTTCTTTTGTAAGTTTTCATTTTTATCTGGTTTTATAGTTATTAAAATAAAAATAAAAGCATGGATGTTAAAAGGAGTGATTGGCAGGGTTTGATCCAGGATATTTACTGTAAATAAATGATTTGATAGTGTATCCTGCAAAATATCTAGAAAGGAAATGGGTGAAAATTCCCTGGTTGGGTGCATTTTATTTTTATCATGACATTCATGATAATAATAACTTTGAAAGTATTCAGACATTTTGCCAAGGAGTACAACACCATATAAAACAGGGTTGAGGAGCTAACTGGCAGGAACCTGCTATGTTGCACAATGTAGCAGAGAAAATAACCAAGTAGGCTACACTAATATTTATTAAAGAACAAATATTGGTGTAAGTTCCTCAGAGTTATTTTCTCTGTAACATTGTGCATCAAAAACTGTTTCACTTTGTAAGCCTAGGAATGTGGTAACATGGACATCTAAAGCAGTATTCCAGTCTGTAGCAGTCTATAATTGTATACTTCTCGCCTGCATGTTGTACAGCTTTATTCCATTATTTTAACAATTATCTGAACTTTTCTATCTAAAGCTGATTTCCAGGAAGTCAGCCACTTTGTAAAAAGTGAAGGCATTACATCTCCTGGGCTTATCTCTATTATTTACTTTTGACAGGTTTATTTCTCTGCTGAGAGACACTCTTTGGATCAGAGAGGAGAAAAAGGGTCAAGAGTAGCTATGCTCACCCCTCGCCGCTGCTGTCCATTCACAGAAGCCTTTGTATTTTGTGAATGCGTTCACATAATACCAAGGCTTCTGTGAGTTTTGCAGGAGAATGGGAGGGGTGGGCAAAGCAGCTGCAGCGACTCTCCTGTTCACAATGCAGAGTACAGAAGGATCAGTGTCACTCTACTGAAACTACAACGATAGCTGTCTTTCGGGAGTACTATAAAGCTGTCAGATATAAATAATAGAGCTATCCCAGGAGGTGTCATCAACCTTGCTGGACTTAACTCATAGTGTGCCTTCATTTTTTACAAATGAGCTAAATTCCTGAAATTCAGCTTTAAAATGGGAAGAAAAACATAAGGTCACATAACTATAATTCGTCTATTCCACTTGTTCTACACTGTCTATGGGAGGAGTAAGGTGGAGTCAGCACATCACTGCAGTAATACCTACTCAGCAGTGATTGATATTTAGCACACATCAAGGCTAAAACACAAAGCTTTTGCCTTTGTGAACAGTAGAAGACAGTAAATAAAATGCTATGTGTTTGCAGTTTAGATCACTCTGCACTGTGTGAGCTCCTCTTATGTATTCCTTACTGTTCCTGTATAAATGGATAATACAGAACATAGTATCACCTAATACAATAAGGAGCACAGCAAGTCAGTTCTGGTCACTGAGGAACAGCATTGCAATTACATATAAAGAGCAACACAATAACTTCCAGTTAGCTGCAGTTCCTGGCTCCTTGGTAGGGTTTAGTGTGCAGATAGGATGGGCTCGTTCTGGCTCTCATTATAGATAAAACTGTCTCTATGGAAATTTGTGCACCATACAGGACACATCAGCCATGACTGACAACTCCTAAAGCCCAGGTGGTGTGCCAAAGACAGGCATCTGTGGGAGGGGAAGAGGAGAATACTGTAGAGCAGAATGGTTCATGGTTTTCCCCTAAGCACCAGAGACAGATGGAACAGAAGCAGGTGAGGCTGGAGTTCTTCTTTAAATCTTTTAGCTATTAAGAGATTTAATTGCTTGTTGACAATTCATCCTTAAGTTTTGCTGAAATATAAATGACTGTCAAGTGGATACATCTCAAAACAGTAAATAAACATTCATGTAGCTCTTCACATTATTGCTTAAAGTGGTTCTAAAGACTCAAGGTTTTTTACCCAAATGGTTAAAAAACCTTCTGGGTGCAGCCCCCCCCCCTTATATATACCTGACCTATCTTAATCCAGTGATGTGCATGAAAGCAGAAAACCTCTGAAGTCTCTCTCTCCTCATTCCCTCACACAGCAGTGGGAGCTATTGGCTCCTGCTGCTGTCAATTACAGACAGTGAACCAATGAGGAAATTGCAGGGGGCTGAGCCAGAAGAGTGTGGCTCAGAAAACAGAGGCTTTGTTAAGTACCGTCTGGGAGAGCCTGACGAGTAGAGGGAGACCTCTTGTACAGCCCCGGTTCAAGGACCACTGGAGTTGCAACAGTGGCCGCGAGAGCACGGTGAGGTAAGAGCACCTGAAAAGTCCTCCGTTGGTAGCGGTAGTCACAGCTGATGAGTAGCAGGACCAAACTGGATTGCTGAGAAGCAGAAGGTAGCAGGAACAGTGGATGCAGGTATGCTGTGGATGCAGGACAGATGATGCAAGTTGTGTTCCCTTCACTAGCTGACGTCACACACAGTTTCCATGAGCTGTTCGCCACTCTCCACTGCAAGAATTAGCTGTCCTCCTCCCTGGCTCCCCACCGCTATTGCAGTAAGGACTTGTGACACTCCAGGGAACTTCCGCTGACTACAGCCACATTACCCTGTTATACATTGACTCATGTAGAGCTTCGTTGCATATTGGCATGTAAGTGCCTACTATTTCTCTTTTATATGGAATTAAGCACTTTAACTCAGAGGCACTCTCCTATCTTTGTTTTTTCAGCGGATGCAAGTAAGTTGTAGATGCAGGACGGCAGTACTGGAGCTACACAGGCTGGAAGCAAAAGGATGTCATTTCTGATTTCCTTGCTTCAATTCACCTTCCAAAACTCTCCCAAACAGATCTATCCTGGCTCAACTTGCCATTCACAGTCCCTGAAATCGAAAAATTGATTAGGAGTATGCCGCACAATAAATCACCTGGTCCAGATGGTTATTCTTCTGAATACTATCAGCTGTTCCAAAGTGAACTGTCTCCGTACCTAAAACAAATCTTTGATGCCGCAATACCCAAAGCCTCTTTTTCACCGGAAATGTTAACGGCAACAATTATCACCTTGCCTAAGCCAGGCAAGGAACCTACCGCACCTGTGTGAAATGGTAAGGGGGTACAAAAGTACCACTACCAAGAGCATCAGATTGCCAGGGGCCCAGGAAAGGATGACCCATCCCAGAGGGCACGGGAACCCATTAAGTGGCACAGGATACAAAAGATAGTTGTCTATTTAAGAAAAAGATTGTAATCAGGCATACTCAGAAACAGTATATCCAGAATGGCGAGTATGAGATAAAATTTCTTTATATAGGTATAAAGCATTAATAGAGTTACATACCAAAAGGGATGCGCTTGGCTATACAGGTTCTATAGATGGTAGAATGGTCCCTATGGAGAGGTGTATATTTATATAGTAAAGGCAGATGTATTATCTTAGTGGGTGTTATATGGAGATAAGTGCACGAGCGAGAACGTGAACATATATGCATACATGTACATAGCCATGTATACACACATACATATGTATATATACTGTACCTAAGGATATGTGGTGTCAGCATATGTATCTAAGTTGAAAGTGCAGATATTGCTATGTTGGGGGTGATTCAAAGCACCCTTTATTCAGCACCTGTAGAAAAAATAATGTGGGGGTATCAGTAATTGTAATTAGGCATACTCAGATGAGGTCAATTCCTACAAACCTTTCTTGTAAAATATGGCTCGAATTATGGGTGCCATACGCCTCTTCTTTCTTTCTCTCTTTTTTCTCCTTTCCCTTCTTTTCTCCCTTTCTGTTTCCTTTTTCTTTTTTCATGTTGTCTGGTTGGTTAGGGATCCCTGGCAATTTATTGTGGTAGACAGTTTAAATCAATCTAAATATGTTTATTAAAACTGTTTTATAACTTAACAGTTAAATGCTACCTCATTGTTACACATATGACAAGCCTCTGCTGTGATGTTACTATTCCCTCCTTGGGTCTTTCTGACGCCAAATTGGTGCATGCGCACTTCGGGTCTGGGTCCGGCGACGTCCGACGCAATGAGCGCTGTGGGGCGTCGCCGGGCAGGAGCCCATTTGTGCACAATGTATAAATAGAGATAGTGATAGTACTATCACCTCTGTGCCTTTTACAGGCTATCCAGTAGGTTCTTATAATGTTCCAAAGCTCTAGTTTGGTGATTGCCATTCGCTGTTTATATGCACTTTGCTTTATCTCTAGGGTGTTCTGTCCATCTATGGACCTTTTGATGGATACCTATATTTTCAGTCTTGATCCCTATACTCCTTACAGGTGTTAACAACTACCAATTGTGAAGGTGAGAGAGTCATTTGCAGCAAATTTTGTCAACAGTAATGTATGCGACACATCATCTGTATACATACAAATGACATCCTCCGAGGGTTGATGTGTGTCAGGATCGTCGTTAAGATTATACAAGGATTCGTAGTAGTCGCTGAATGAGTCAGCAATTTCTTTGGGATTGGAAACCGTTTTCCCTGTTTTAGGGTTGTTCATATGTTGGATTTTTTTGTTGAGTAATTTTGTCAACAGTTTGCCAACAGTTTCCCCGCCTTGTTTCCACAACGGTAAGAGTTGGCTTTTAAAGCACAAAGGCAGTTCTGCTGCCGGGAAATCAGGAGAGTACGTAGATCCTGTCTTGCAATACATAATGAATCTCTAGTTCTTTGTGTTGTGTTTTGTTTATTGCTAGCTTCTAGATTTTGAATAGTGGTTAACAAATCGTTGAGCTGCTTCTTCTGCTACCTCTTTAATTTACTACTCATTTGTATTGACAACCCTCTGATATATACCTTGTGCGCATTCCATAGTGTGAAGGGATCTTCCACCGAGTGGGCATTGAGTTCAAAGTACTCCTTTAGAGCATGCCTAATACTTTTCAAATTTTCCGGTTGGGATAAAGTAAAGATATCGTTCCTCCATCTATTTGCTCTAGTTTCTATGCCTTGATCCCCCACACTAATGGAAATGGGCGCATGGTCAGACCATGTTATAACATGAATATTCGACTTCACAATTTTTTGCAACATGAATTTATCCACCATAAACAAATCAATGCGCGAGTATGTGTGATGCACATTAGAAAAAAAAGTAAAGTCCCTTTCTGAGGAGTGTTGACATCTCCATACATCAAAAAGGTTGGAAGAAGCAAGGAATTGGGATAAAGTTGCTCTTCTTTGTTGGGAGTGCATTGGGTTAGACAGGTCCAATTCTTTATTTGGGTTTGCATTGAAATCGCCAGTTAAAATGACATGCCCTTGTTTTAAGGCTTCCACTTTTTTCCAAATCTTTCTCAGAAATCGAATTTTGTGTACATTTGGCAGATATACATTAACCAACGTGTATTTGGTCTTGAAGAGTTCACAAATTAAAATAATGTACCTTCCAGATGGATCAAGGTGTGTTTCCAGCTTAGTAAATGGGATAGAATCTCTTATGACTATAGCTACACCACTTTTTTTGGGGGGCCATTTGCTAGTATCACGTGGGGGTACTTTGGGTGGTGAAATGCTGGTGGTTTGTTAGCAACAAAGTGTGTCTCTTGAAAACAAATAACCTCACTCTTGAGTCTGAGAGCTTCCTTCCAGGCCATTTGCCTTTTATAAGGGCTGTTTAGACCTTTCACATTGAAAGAGGTGATGTTGAAGGCCATCTTGAAGATGTTAAAAAAAATGATTATAAATTACGTACCGGGTTAAAGTGGAGAGTTTGGACTGTCTTTCATCTGGAGACGGTTATCTCAGACTAATTACAGCTGTGTCATACGGCCTGGGTCCAAGTGATGATATTCTGCAGACCTCTGTGGTCTTCTCTTACTTCCAGTCCGTGTGTATCCTGTGGAAGGAAGATGTTAGAAAAGACAAGAAAAAAAAAATAGTCTGAGGTATAAAAAGTTGGCGATTACGTTAGAACCTGTGCGGAAATACAACCTCTAAGACTAGGGGGGAAATATAAAAAGTAAACCAACTGTATAGCACTCTCCTGGGCCATCAGGGGAAAAAAATGATATGGCAAGTATGAGCAGAAATTCAGCTTGATTCTGCATCAGAGTTGGGCCTTGTAGATGGTGGTGAACCATACATGTTCACTTTCAAGTTCTGGGGTTCCAGAATCTTCCATTCCCTCAGGAGTCGCAGGCCATCTTTAATCGTAGTTATCATGAATGACTCACCATCTTTTGTCACAATTAGCTTTGCCGGGTATAATCATCTGTAGGGGATATGATGGTTGTTTAACGGTTTGGTGATAGTGGCCAGTTGTCTGCGTTGCTGCATGGTGAATGCAGAAAGATCTGCGAAGAAGGATAAGTCCAGCATCTCCTGCGGCATAGCGTCGCGACGTCTAGCTGCGGCCATGAATTGGTCTTTAATGTGATAAAAGTGTATGTGAACTATTGTATCCTTGGGTAGATGAGCTGGGATATTTTTTGGCTTTGGCAGTCTATGAATCCGGTCAATGACCAGGTCTTCCAACAGGGCTTCTGGGAGAGCCAATTTCATGAGATCGACAAAGTAGTTTTTTAGGTCTGGGGGCTTGACCGTTTCGGGAATTCCTCTGATTTTGACGTTATTGCGTCTTGATCTGTCTTCCAAATCCGCTAGTTTGGTTTTAATTTGCGTAATCTCGTTGTCTCTGTCATTCTGGGCATCCACCATGTCATTGAAGGTGTTTGCAAATTCCCCCATTTTAGACTCAATGTGTGTTACTCTGTTAGACACTGCCTTAACTTCTGATTTAAACTGCTGTGTAATAGCCAAAATATCAGAGTGTAAGGTGGAACGTAGGAAGACCAGCATATCCTTAAGGGTGGTGTCCATAACAGGCTGGTTTGTGGGGAAACCAGTTATGGAGTCTTGTAACTCCCTGGTGTCATCTAGTGAAGAATTAAGTCCACTTACCTCCTCAGTAGGGATGAGTCGAACACCCCCCCGTTCGGTAGTCGAACACCCCCCCGTTCGGTTCGCACCAGAACCTGCGAACGGACCGAAAGTTTGCACGAACGTTAGAACCCCATTGACGTCTATGGGACTCGAACGTTCGAAATCAACAGTGCTCATTTTAAAAGCTAATTTGCATGGTATTGTCCTAAAAAGGGTTTGGGGACCCGGGTCATACCCCAGGGGACATGTATCAATGCAAAAAAAACTTTTAAAAACTGCCGTTTTTTCGGGAGCAGTGATTTAAATGATGCTTAAAGTAAAAAAAAAAAAAAGTGAAATATTCCTTTAAATATCATACCTGGGGGGTGTCTATAGTATGCCTGTAAAGTGGCGCGTGTTTCCCGTGTTTAGAACAGTCCCTGCACCAAATGTCATTTTTAAAGGAAAAAATGTCATTTAAAACTGCTTGCGGGTTTAATGTAATGTCCGGTCCTGGCAATATGGATGAAAATCAGTGAGACAAACACCATGGGTACCCCCCAGTCCATTACCAGGCCCTTTGGGTCTTGTATGGTTATTAAGGGGAACCCCGCACCCAAATTAAAATAAGGAAAGGTGTGGGGCCACCAGGCCCTATATACTCTGAACAGCAGTATATAGGCGGTGCAAACAAGACAGGGACTGTAGGTTTGTTGTTAAGTAGAATCTGTTTGTCATTTTGAACGGGTACATTTTCAACGTGTTTAGCTCCAGCCAAAAAATCTTTTTTAAGCTTTTTGGAAAACATAGGGAAGGGTTATCACCCCTGTGACATTTGTTTTGCTGTCTGTCCTCCTCTTCAGAAGATTTCACCTCACTTTTTGTCCCAATGACAAATGTTTTTTGAAAATTTGGGGTTATTTGTGGAACAAGGATTGGAAAGCATCAGTGGAAAGGAGAAATGTTTTTCCCATATTAACTCTTACAGGAGAGAATTTCCCTTCCTAGGGGTAGATTTCATCTCACTTCCTGTTGTCTTCTTCCGTTTGCAAGTAGGAGTCGTTTGTAAGTTAGATGTTTGAAAGTAGGGGCCTGCCCTATATACTCAGCAGAAATTTGGGCCTTAGGTGTTGTTGTGGCCACAACACTGTAAGCCCTCACAGGGCCCTGCTGTGAAATATTAGATCAAGAATTGTAATTACATGCAACTGTTGAACAGGGGCAGAAAAACTGGGCCTTTGGTGGTGTGGTGGTGGTGCTGGTGCCACAACACTGTAAGTCCTCACTCGCTCTTGGTGGGTGCAGAAATGGGCCCTGCTGTGAAATATTAGATCAAGAATTGTAATTACATGCCCCTGTTGAACTGGGGCAGAAAAATTGGGCCTTTGGTGGTGGTGGTGGTGGTGGTGGTGGTGCTGGTGCCACAACACTGCAACCCCTCACAGACACTCTAGTTGGAACGCAGGAACGAGCCCTGCTGCAAAGTATTGCATCAAAAATTGTAATTACACGCCCCTGTTGAACAGGGGCAGAAAAACTGGGCCTTAGGCACTGGTGCTGGTGCCACAACACTGCAACCCCTCACAGACACTCTAGTTGGAACGCAGGAACGAGCCCTGCTGCAAAGTATTGCATCAAAAATTGTAATTACACACCCCTGTTAAACAGGGGCAGAAAAATTGGGCCTTAGGCACTGGTGCTGGTGCCACAACACTGCAACCCCTCACAGACACTCTAGTTGGAACGCAGGAACGAGCCCTGCTGCAAAGTATTGCATCAAAAATTGTAATTACACGCCCCTGTTAAACAGGGGCAGAAAAATTGGGCCTTAGGCACTGGTGCTGGTGCCACAAAATTGCTACCCCTCACAGACACTCTAGTTGGAACGCAGGAATGAGCCCTGCTACAAAGTATTGCATCAAAAATTGTAATTACACGCCCCTGTTAAACAGGGGCTGAAAAATTGTGCCTTAGGCACTGGTGGTGGCGCCCAGAACCAAAAATGTTCTTACAAGCTATCAGCGTGATGATTGAGGAGGAAGAGGATAATTACTCAAGGATAGTCACTCAGCATCAGCATAGGCAGTCTTTGAAGGGATCTGAGATTTCAAAAAAAATTATTCGGTTACATCAGCATCAGGTGCTTGGTAGCTGGTGGTGATCCAAGACTGATTCATTTTTATGAAGGTCAGTCGATCGACCGAGTCAGTGGACAGACGCACCCTGTGATCCGTTACCACGCCTCCAGCAGCACTAAATGTGCGTTCCGAAAGAACGCTGGATGCAGGACAGGCCAGTAGCTCAATTGCACACTGTGCAAGCTCTGGCCAGTGATCCATCCTCAAGACCCAGTAACCCAGAGGATTTTCGGTGGGAAAGGTGTCCAAGTCAGATCTTGCCCCTAGGTATTCCTGCACCATGTAAAACAGACGCTGGCGATGGTTGCTGGAACCGATCATACCTTGGGCCTGTGGACCAAAAAATTGTCTGAACGCATCGGTCAGACGGCCACCTTCTCCACGCTCCTTCTTTGACTGACCGAAGCCTCAGCAACACGTTGTCCAGAAACAGGAGTTTGTAACCTCCCAGTCTCTGGGAACGCGTTGCACAGACCTTTCTGCAAGGCCTCCTGAAGATGTTTTATCCTCTGCTCCCTCTGCGATGGCAAGATAAGGTCCGCAACCTTACCCTTGTAACGTGGATCAAGGAGGGTTGCCAGCCAGTATTGGTCCTTCTCCTTGATACCACGAATATGAGGATCCTTATGCAGGCTTTGCAGGATCAGGGAGGCCATGCAGCGTAGGTTTTCTGAGGCATTCGGTCCGGAGTCCTCTGGGTCACCAAGAACGACATGGTCCGCAGCCACCTCCTCCCAGCCACGTACAAGTCCATGTGTTTCTTGGGACTGATCCCTTAAAGACTGCTGCTGATGCTGAGTGCCAGGCTCCACCTCCATACTGACACAATCTTCCTCCTCCTCCTTCTCCTCTTCCTGTGTGATCGGCGGGCACGCAGGAACACTGTCTGGATAAAGGGGGCCTTGAGAGCTAAGGAAGTCCTCCTCTTCCTGCCTCTGTTCTGCCTCAAGTGCCCTGTCCACTATTCCACGCAGCATGTGCTCCAACAGGTGGACAAGGGGGACAGTGTCACTGATGCATGCACTGTCACTGCTCACCATCCTCGTGGCCTCCTCAAATGGTGACAGGACAGTGCATGCATCCCTGATCATGGCCCACTGGTGTGGGGAAAAAAAACCAAGCTCCCCTGACCCTGTCCTGGTGCCATAGTCGCACAGGTACTCATTGATGGCCCTCTGCTGCGTGTGCAGCCGCTGCAGCATGGCCAACGTTGAGTTCCACCTGGTGGGCATGTCACAGATTAGGCGGTTCTTGGGCAGGTTAAACACCTTTTGGAAGTCCGTCAGCCGAGCACTGGCATTATATGACCGGCGGAAATGCACACAGACTTTCCTGGCCTGCCTCAGGATATCCTGTAAGCCCGGGTACCTGCCCAAGAACTGCTGCACCACCAAGTTAAGGACGTGAGCCAAACAGGGCACATGGGTCATTTGTCCCGTCGGAGGGCAGAGAGGAGGTTGGTGCCATTGTCGCAAACCACCATTCCTGCCTTAAGTTGGCGTGGCGTCAACCACCTCTGAACCTGCCCCTGCAGAGCTGACAGAACCTCTGCCCCAGTGTGGCTCCTGTCCCCCAAGCACACCAGCTCAAGCACCGCATGGCATCTTTTGGCCTGCGTACTTGCGTAGCCCCTTGAACGGCTACGGAGCACCGCTGGTTCCGAGGATAAAGCACAGGAAGAGGCCATGGAGGAAGAAGAAGAGGAGGGGGTGGAGGAGAGAAGTGTGTCACAATCATTAGCATTTTGGAGGCATGGTGGCGGAACAACCTCCAACAGTACTGCACCTTGTCCTGCATCCTTCCCAGCTGCCAGCAGAGTCACCCAATGCTCCGTGAAACTTAGGTAATGTCCCTGCCCATGCCTGCTGGACCATGAGTCAGCGTCAATATGCACCTTACCGCTGACCGCCCTATCCAGCGAGGCATGGACATTGCCTTCCACATGCAGGTAGAGAGCCGGAATCGCCTTCCGTGAGAAAAAGTGGCGTTTGGGTACCTGCCACTGGGGAACCGCGCATTCCACAAACTCACGGAAGGGGGCAGAGTCTACCAACTGAAAAGGCAGCAGTTGAAGTGCTAGCAATTTTGCCAAGCTAGCATTCAACCGCTGGGCATGTGGATGGCTGGGAGCAAACTTCTTTCGGCGGTGCAGCAGCTGGGGCAGGGAAATTTGCCTGGTACAATCTGACGTCGGTGTACCAAAAGCAGATTGCCCACAAGTACTTGGTTGTGACACACCTAATTCTACACCTTCATTCCTCTCAGTGCAGGTCTCAGAGAGGACTGAAGGTCTAGTGGGGTTGGAAATCTCAGCTGATGAGGAGCAAGGAGAGGTCCTCTTTGTTCTTTGGTGTGGGTCTTTTAAAAACGCTTGCCAACGAACTGCATGGCAGGTCAACATATGTCTGGTCAAGCATGTGGTACCCAAGTGGGAGATGTTTTGGCCACGCGAGATACGCTTGAGACATATGTTGCAAATAGCAGCGGTGCGATCTGATGCACTCGTCTCAAAAAAGGACCACACCAAAGAACTTTTTGAATAACGCGCAGAGACTGCAGAGCCCTGCACATGTGGAGCTTTGGGGTGTGATGCAGTCAATGTGCTGCCCTTAGGCTGGCCCCTGGAGGGCATCCTGCCTCGTTGGTGATGTGCCGCCTCCTCCTCCTCTCTCCTATCAGGCACCCACGTTGAGTCAGTGACCACATCATCCCCTTCCTCCTCATCACTGGAGCAAACCTGGCAGTATGCTGCAGCAGGGGGAGCATGACTGCCAGATTGCTGTCCTTCTTGGGCACCCCCTCTGTCCATGCTCATGTTACTGCCTTCATCGAGCTCAGTATCATCATCAGAGCCTTCCAAACGCTGGGCATCCTCCTGGAGTATGTACCCAACACTGTGGTCAAACAGTTCGAGGGACTCCTCAGGAGGACATGGTGGGGCTAGGGAAGGAGTCACTGATGACATTGAGCCGAGGGAAGAGACCGCTGCTTTGCCAGACAAAGTACCCTGGGCATGGGTGAGAGAGGATGAGGAGGATGAGGACGGCTTGGTCATCCACTCGACCAAGTCTTCCGCATGTTGCGGCTCAACACGGCCAGCTGCCGAAAAAAAGGCCAAGCGCGTCCCACGGCCACGTGCTGATGAGGATGCACCGTCTCCACGACCAGCACTAGACACAGAGCCTGCTTGCCCTCTCTTATTGGCTTGTGACTGTCTGCCTCTCCTTCTTGGCCTTCCAGACATACTAATGGCCTGTAGCTGCACTAAGTTGATATATATATATATATATATATATATATATATATATATATATATATATATATATATATATATATATATATATATATGTACTAGCAAAATCAACTGCCTGCCTGTAGTATGAGAACACCACCAACCTTCTACAGGTAGCTTTAGCTGAACACTGTGCAGAGCTTGCAAAAAAATAACTTGTAGCTTTTTTAGCTGCCTGCAGTAGTGATAGGATCAGGAAAACACCACCAACCTTCTACAGGTAGCTTTAGGTGAACACTGTGCAGAGCTCGCAAAAAAATAACTTGTAGGTTTAGCTGAACACTGTGAGGTGGACGCACCACACTAACTTGTAGTTTTAGCTGAACACTGTGAGCAGGACGCACAGCACTAACTTGTAGTTTTAGCTGAACACTGTGAGCAGGACGCACTGCACTAACTTGTAGCTTTAGATGAACACTGTGCAGAGGTCTCACTACACCAACTTGTAGGTTTAGCTGAACACTGTGAGCAGGACGCACAGCACTAACTTATATTTTTTGCTGAACACTGAGCAGGACGCACAGCACTAACTTGTAGTTTTAGCTGAACACTGTGAGCAGGACGCACTGCACTAACTTGTAGCTTTAGATGAACACTGTGCAGAGGTCTCATTACACCAACTTGTAGGTTTAGCTGAACACTGTGAGCAGGACGCACTGCACTAACTGTAAAAAGTCTAGTTGCCTGACTGTGGTACTAATAGGATCAAAAGAACACCAGCAATTTTATTCAGGTAGCTGTAACAAGACAAGCCTGCCTGTCAGTAAGAAGATAACAGTAACGGATCTAGCTGAACACTGTGAGCAGGACGCGCTGCACTAACTTGTAGCTTTAGATGAACACTGTGCAGAGGTCTCACTACACCAAATTGTATTTTTAGCTGAACACTGTGAGCAGGACGCACCCACTAACTTGTAGGTTTAGCTGAACACTGTGAGCAGGATGCACCTCACTAACTTGTAGGTTTAGCTGAACACTGTGAGCAGGACGCACCCCACTAACTTGTAGTTTTAGCTGAACAGTGTGAGCAGGACGCACCCCACTAACTTGTAGTTTTAGCTGAACACTGTGAGCAGGACGCACCGCACTAACTTGTAGATTTAGCTGAACACTGTGAGGTGGATGCACCACACTAACTTGTAGGTTTAGCTGAACACTGTGAGGTGGACGCACCACACTAACTTGTAGGTTTAGCTGAACACTGTGAGCAGGACGCACCCCACTAACTTGTAGGTTTAGCTGAACACTGTGAGCAGGACGCACTGCACTAACTGTAAATAGTCTAGCTGCCTGACTGTGGTACTAATAGGATCAAAAGAACACCAGTAATTTTCTTCAGGTAGCTGTATATACTGTAACAAGACAAGCCTGCCTGTCAGTAAGAAGATAACAGGAATGGATCTAGCTGAACACTGTGAGCAGGACACACTGCACTAACTATAAATAGTCTAGCTGCCTGACTATGGTACTAATAGGATCAAAAGAACACCGGTAATTTTCTTCAGGTAGCTGTATATACTGTAACAAGACAAGCCTGCCTGTCAGTAGGAGGATAACAGGAACGGATCTAGCTGAACACTGTGAGCAGGACACACTGCACTAACTGTAAATAGTCTAGCTGCCTGACTGTGGTACTAATAGGATCAAAAGAACACCAGCAATTTTCTTCAGGTAGCTGTATATACTGTTACAAGACAAGCCCTCCTGTCAGTAGGAATATAACAGGAACGGATCTAGCTAAACTGAATACAGTGTATATATATATATATGCAACACCTGGGATGCATATATATACACAATACACTGTAAGTGCAGCTAAACTGACTGACTGTTTTGCCTAATCTATCTAACTCAAATCAAATGTCACTGTCTGTCTCTCTCTCTCTCAATGAACGCCGGAACACACACTACACAGGGCCGCCGTGCAGGCGGCCTTATATAGTGTGGGGCATGTACTAAATCCCCTGAGCCATAATTGGCCAAAGCCTCCTTGGCTTTGGCCAATTACGGCTCTCTGTTCAGACGGCGCTGTGATTGGCCAAGCATGCGGGTCATAGTGCGTGCTTGGCCAATCATCAGCCAGCAATGCACTGCGATGCCGCAGTGAATTATGGGCCATTTCGTTCGCAATCCGGCGAACGGGCGAACAGACAATGTTCGAGTCGAACATGGGTTCGACTCGAACACGAAGCTCATCCCTACTCCTCAGTATCTGCAGGTTCCACAGACATCCTTTGTCTGCTCTTTGCTGGGCTGGAGGATGCCGACGGAGGTGGGAAGTAGTTCTTGTAAGCCTGGCTGGTTTTGTTATTGCGGCCTCTACTATTCCCAGAGTCCCTTTCTGTGCTGCATGTTGTGGCTGCATGTGTCCTCTCTCCGGCCGCCGGCACCATCTTGGCTGTGAGAGCGGCTCGGGTATGTAAAAAAATTGGTTTTCCCTGGTATAGGGCATTGCTTTCTCCTGCGGGATGTCATCCGGAGTTATGCCCGCTAATAGTGCACTGAAGTATGGGCAAAAATGAGGCTCCTAGTCGCTGTATTATCCCCTTCCTGGCCCTGGATGCAACAGAGCTCTTTCAGTGTGCTGCCATCCGCGCCGTTGGCTAGCCACGCCCCGTGATAATCATCTTTTAATCACCATCTAATTGTATAATAAAGCTCCTGAAGAAGCGGCTAATGTAAATCCACAAAACATGTAGAGCAACCAATATACAGATGGTATCTATGTTCAAGTTGTCACAATGTGGTGCGACTATAGAATTGAATGTTCTGTTTTGATTATCACTATTGTTTTTTTTTTTTCCATAAAGATTTTATTTAGTGATAAGAAAGCAGGCAACAAATGACATGGTAAAACAATTGACGAGCAGGGTCTATAGGCAAAAGAAACACAGGATACATCTAATGTAGGCTATGATAATAAAATACCAGCAACACAACCAGATATACATATTGCGGTAGATGTGGGGTGGAGGTTTATTGTTCATTCCCCCCCCCCCCCGAGAGGCAGAGCCCAACTAAGGAGAGGAGGTAGCTGTTACGGTTGGTCCTAGTTAAAGCCTCGTGAGTGAGGTATCCTTAAGAGCATATAGGTAGGGTCGTGGTAAGACACATTTGTGATGGTCGGCCATCAGGGAGGAAGCCGACGGTGGGGAGGTAGGGACACGGGGTATGAGGGGAGAAGGAAAGGAAGCGGCAAAGAGGGTAAGATAGGGAAAGTAGGCCAGAAGGGAGATGAAGGAAAGATGAGGAGAAGAAGGGGGAGGGGGTCAGGGAAGGGAGGGGTTGAGCAGGCACGGTTGATGACACCCCTCAGAGGGCCCACTCCCCACCACATCCCATCGACCGAGGAGAGTCCATAGTTAGGGTTAAAGTTCATGTACCAACTTTTACACTACATGCTGGCGATAGTGTTCAAAAGTCATGAAGTGGAACCAGCACGCCTAAGTGAAAGAGAATTTGTGTGTTCTTTCCTGTGAAATATGGATTAGTTCTTCCATATCTTTTATTTGAGATATTCTCCTAAACCATTCTCCAATTGTCGGAGTGTGTGTGGAACGCCAGTGGATCAGGATGAATAATCTGGCAGGGATGTGTGATGTAGAAGAAATTGTGTTGGGGATGGAGGGGGAAAATTTATGGAGCCGAGAAGGGGTCCTATACCACCTTGTGGCAATTTTGTAGCCATTTTCTTGAATGGCCACGTTTAGGGAGCATTTGTGGGCATATTCATAGATGGTGTCCCACATTTCTGTGGAGAGGGGTGTTTGAAAGTCTCTGTCCCAAGCCACCTGTGAAGATGCCAGAGAGGGGGTCAGTGTAGATGAAAGGAGGGCATAAAGAGTGGATATTAAGTGCCTTTGCGATGTTTTGTGGTGACAAAGGGATTCGAAAGGAGTAAGTTGTCTGGTCCAACAGGACTGGTGTGATTGGGACAAGAGAAAGTGGCGGATTTGTCTACATGACCAAAAGGAAAAAGAGGCAAATTCCTTCGCTATATCATCGTTCCTGGATAAGAGTGTTCCGTGAGCATTTTGCAAGTGATGAACTGTGGATGAGGTTCTGGAGGCTTGGATTGCATGGGCCAAAAGGAGTCCGCTTTTGTTTCCATGCTCATAGAAAACTCTTTGGCCAAGGATATAGTGTCTCCTAGTCTGTTTGCCTAATTCCTCCAAAAGGAGCGAGCTGGAATGTAATTATTCTTGTAAGGTGGATTGAGCGTGCGACTGTTTGTGGGATGTTTCTAACTTTTTGATTTTCATGATCAGAGAAGTAATAGTTTCTTGGTGTATCCTTTTGGCTTTCCCGGCGAGTGTAATAAGTTCGCTGCGAATTACACATTTGTGTGCTTCCCAGAGGGATAGAAAAGAGACATCTGGAGTAGTGCTTTCCTTGAAGTAAAGGTCTATGCGAGTTTTCAAATATTCTAGTGTCATTGAGTCATTGAGTAGAGAGGGGTTCAGTCTCCATGTTTTGGTTCTGGCAAGACTCAGGGTAGGAAAGGGTGATCGTGATGGGGTGGTGGTCGGATAAGAACATTGGTTCTATGGTTGTTTGTTGGAGGAGGGGTAGGTCCGTTTGGGAAAGAAAGAAATAATCAATTCTCAAATATTTACCGTGGGTTGCCGAATAGAAGGTGTAGTCCCTCACGGAGGGGTACATAGTGCGCCAGGTGTCGTGGAGCGTCAGGTTTTGGAGTTGCAGTTTGATTTGCCGGAGGGCTCGATATGGTAAGGTAGAGGCTCCCGACGAGGAGTCCAGGACAGGGTTCAACGGTGTGTTAAAATCTCCCCCCAATAGAACCAGTCCTGACTGGAAAGACGAGAGAAGGTCGCATATTTTCTTGAAAAAAGAAACATGGTGTTCATTGGGGCAATATATGTTGGCCAGTGTTATTGGTTTCGAGAGTTGAAGAGGGGGGAGAGGAAAGAATAGGGGGAAGAGGTAGGGGATTGCAAGGGGGGCAGTGGATGGGAAACACGGGATCTAGTGATATACCAGGGGGGGGATAGAAATACTATTCCACCTATAGAGGGGAAGGCTGGGACATCAGCGGGGGTCCAAGAAAAACCGTTGTGTGGGAACGCAAGTATAAACGAAAAACCGCAGGTGGTTCCGTAAGCTGCGGACCATGGGGGAGGAATAGTGCATAAAGTATAAAGAAGTGGCCTTGGGGAGCCAAAACAGTTTGTAAATGCATATTTTAACCAGAAAAAATAACATAAACATAAAACATGTAACCAGTAACAGGGTGTGTAGCTGTTGGAACAGGAGGCAAGCATCTCCAAAACATGTAAGGTTTCGGCACCTTTGAGACCCTCTGAATAAATCGGTACCTGAAGGTCCTATAATATACGTATACTGAAAGATACAATATCTAGTTAGAACTTGCCCCATAATCCACCGTGCCCCCCCCCCAAAAAAAACAAAAAACACACTCTCAAACAAAGGGTCTATATCGGTAAGACTCTACACCCTACACCCCATAAAGAGTAGTTGTTCCCATCACTGCAGATCCTCAATGGGTCGGTGGTGGTTAAAGTATATCTATTGTTGTCACTACCATTATTAGTCTGCTTGGAGGGGCTGCGCGTGAAGTACCCGAGAATCCTGAGTGCTTAAGAGAATCTAGAGGAAGGGTATCATTGACTGGCCCTGGAGCAGAGCAGATCTAAATAGTTACGGGTGGGGAGGAGGGGCAGTCACAGATTCTCGGTGCACTCCACACTCCAATCGCTGATGCAGAGTGTAAGGTGTACCACCTGTACCAATGAATATAGAAACTGGACCATAACCTGTAAAGGTAAGGAGGGTGCAGGAGATTCCACGCATACTCTCCCTAAGCGCAGTTAATAGTAAGAGTCTTACTAAGAATCAATTGTTCAGGAGGAACAAGCCCCTCACACACACCAAAAGGGAACCTTTATGGTGTTTAGGGTATCACGTGAAATAGAATAGACCAGGAGTCAAGGTGCTGCGGGTTGTCAGGGCTGATAGGGTAAGGGTTCCATCCTAAACTATCCTCCCACTTAGTCCAAACTTGGTGGGTACCATGGAGAGTATGCATGTATTCTCATATGTAAGGTTTTATTCAGAGGGGGGTCACAGACATTGTATACGAGGGTCAATCAACACATAAAATTACAACAGTATGCAGTTTCTTTCATTACACCCAATGCTGATTACCCAAAGCAGAATATTTGAGTTTAGTCCATGTTCTTCAACTTAGGATGGTGAATAGAGCCACTTTCAGGTGCACAGGTGATGGTTAAGGCAGTTAAGACATATTAAAGAAAAAGGCAGTACAGCGCATATGAGAATCTAAACTAAAATAATCATTAATTGTCCATTTAAAACTAGTTCCGGATAAAATTCAGCAATTTCTCCAGTGATAATCGTGACATGCAATAGCTTGTAGGGTGACTGTAATGAAATGGACCTCAACAATCAATGAGGCCCTATCCATGGCCAGAACCTTCTCAACCTCACTTTTCAAATTGTGTATATTATAACCTTTTTCTACAAATCTAGACGTAAGTAATGTGGATTGAGCAACAAAATCCCTATCATGTGTACAATTACGTCTAAGTCTGACAAATTGTCCCCTGGGAATGTTGCAAAGCCATGATTTGTGATGGCAGCTTCCCAGGGGGATGTAGGAGTTACGATCCGTAGGCTTCAGATAGTTACACAATCTGAATCCTTCGCTCTCCTTCCAGATCTCAAGGTCCAAGAATACTATCTTTTCTTTACTGAAACACCAGGATAGCTGGATATTTTTAGTGTTGCTATCCAGTTTCTGTACAAAGGTATCAAGACCAAGTTGATCACCCTCCCAGATCATAACAAGGTCATCTATGTACCTTTTGTGTGTTACATCCGTCGCCGCTGAGGAAGTCCCGCCCCCTTTAGGGACGTAACGCGTACGGCATCACCCACGTGTCTGGATTGTGACGTCACCCGCGCTCCGCTCGTCTATCCGATGTGGATCATCCATCTACACATGCTGTTGTCCTTTGCACTGGGGTACAGTGCGATGTTTGTAAGTGTTTTTTATCTATTTGGAATAAAAGATCTTGAGTGATTTACAGAGAGCACTAGATCCCCTTTTATATATTTTTACATGTCATGACTGCAAGAGTATCTGTTGTTGAAGCCTGACCGGGATCTGCACATACCATCTCCTGTCTTTATCCCTATGAGGGAACTGCTGATTTGACCTGACTGATTCACTCAGGGGTCCATCTGTAGAGGTGAGCGGCTTGTGCTACCGAAGGTGGAGGTCCATTTCACTACAGTCACCCTACAAGCTATTGCATGTCACGATTATCACTGGAGGAATTGCTGAATTTTATCCGGAACTAGTTTTAAATGGACAATTAATGATTATTTTAGTTTAGATTCTCATATGCGCTGTACTGCCTTTTTCTTTATTTCTGTTTGTGGGATTTGATATATTTACCCTCAGTACTTTAGCAGCTTAGAGTTAGGTTACACGGTTTGCGCTAGTCGATTCTGTCTATATTAGTTAAGACATATTAAAGACCTTGAGATAGTGAACCAGTGTATTAGGGTTAGGAGGTAGGTGTTCAAAACAGGGGTCCACATTGCTGTGTTTGGAAGTAGGTACGTCCGGTATAGTGGCGGCAGCCCGGAAAGCAAGCAAGCCTCCTTCCCATATTCCGGGATGATGTGTAGGGGTCTAGGTGGGTCGGTGTGAGTCAAAAATGTCCCAGGGCAATCTAGGCGAGATCTCGTAGGGAACCATTATGCAGGGGGGAGGAGAGAGGAAGGATAGGGCCCGATTGAGCATACAGATTAGGACATCATGTGAGCAAAATTCCTCAAGGCTTACCTTCTCAATGAGGTTGTCTTGTGTAGGAGCATATAATTTCCGAGCAGCCATAGCTGAGTCCAGGAGGTGGGCAGGCAGGAGGAAATGCGTGCTTGTGGTTCGTCCATTCTGATCGGAGAGGATTGCTGACGGCTGGTCTAGCATGCCTGTCAGGCAACAAACCACAAAAAAAAAACACTGGGGGGAGGGGGGGAGGGGGGCAGGGAGGAAAGCAAGTGTGAGGGCTGATATCAGGGGACACTTACAGAGCGTAGGATACTTCCAGGTGGAGTAAGAGTGAAAGTGTCACTTGTTAGGCCTCCATGCGATCTCTTCTGGCTGATGGTGATGACGGAGAGCCAGGGTTATGTTGGTATAGGTCTTGGCATGAAGATCGATTATTTGGAGAGGGTGGAACATCCCGATGTCTCCTGGGTCTTTGTCGCTGTGCTTTTGGCGATGGGTTGAGAAAGACAGGAAGCCACGGTTCCGTCGGGTAGTAAAAGGAATACCATTCTGGAAGATCAATGCGGGGGAGATCAAGTTGATCACAGAAGGTCTGTAGGTCTTCCGGCATGCGGAGTAAGGCCGAACGACCCCTGGCGGTCGCGGACAACCCAAATGGGAATTTTCAGCGATATTGTATGTTCCGGGACCATAGGGCTTCCAGCAGGGGGTGCAAGGCCCTCCTATTCTGTAAGGTTATCTGGGATAAATCCTGGAACAGTTTAATTTCAGCGCCATTATGAATAATCCGACCTTTTTCCCTTGCTTTTCTAAGGATTTCCTCCTTCAGGGGAAAATTCACTATGCAGCAAATTACATCCCTAGGCAGTTCATTATCCCGGGGTTGAGGGCGTAATGCTCTATGTATTCTTTCCATCCCTATTGGAGAGTCAGCCGGCTGATCTATCAGCTCATTAAAAATGTTGCTCACAGTTTGCTGAAGAAGACCAGGGTCGTTGTTCTCATATAACTATTGGTTTTAATCTGTAAAAGTCCATCATCATATGTATTTTTATAATAAATCTTTTCAAGTGTTTTACCTCTGACTGTCTAGCATCAGTTGATATATGGTACCATTAAAGTCCAATATAGCCTCTTCCTTCCTATTTACACAAAATATACATTAATCCCTTAGGAACTTGGCAGCATGCCGGAAACCATGATGCTGATGCAAAACTTTGGTTGCCGCCGGACCAACCCACACCAGCGGGGACAAAGAGGATCCCAAACATCTGCCACCCAGAACACAACAACAAACAACGACACACAAACACCTAAAACAACAAAACTCAACAACAAAGAAAACAAAGACTACAAGCGGCAAAGAACTGACCAACAAGAAAACATGAAAAAACTAAAACAAAAAGAAATGGGGGGAAAAAACAAAAGCACCAATAAAAAAGTGCCAACAACCAACAAGAACACCCAATCCACACAACCAAACAAAGACACCGACAAGAACTCAACAAAAGATTGAATACAATGAAAAGCGGTAAAAAAGAAAGAAAAAAAAAGGGGGGAGGAAAAAAGAGCAGGAATAGAATAAAAACATCACAACAGAAAAAAGAGAAGTGTGGAGAAATATAAAAGAAACTACAGTATATTAACAATATATGTTATAACAGAAACAATGTCAATTTCATGTTGCTTTTTCAGTAGCCCTGCTTGCTGCTGTGCCCGTGGATTGATTTATTCAAAATACCTGGCTACAGTGTCTAATAAATATTTTAATCACAGTGGCCACCAGGGCCACGCAAGGGACATAAACGGGAGCTCTATAACAATGTTAAGCTGGTGTAAAAATCAAGACATTTATTCTTTACCTCTGTGGGGTGCAAATTAGGCTGCATTATAGGCCACCTGCTACCGATGGTTCCCCCTACTCATCCATTAAAACTTTGTTCATGGGCCTGGTGATTTCTGGTTATATCCCTGTTTTCACTATGTTTATAATTTAAAACCATCAAAGTTCTGCACTAATTACTAATTAAATTACTGTTATTTTACAAACACAAATAGAAACAAAAAGTGTTTGCAAAATCAAGTGCAAAACATAAACATAAAATATTGCAAAATTTGTAACAAAACTGCATAAATCGGGAACAATGGCACACATACTAAAAATGGTGAAATTGCCCTGTTTGATAAAAAGTAACAAAAGTAACTACACTGTGTGACACTCGCAGTGCAAAGATCCAAGCAATAACACAAAACAAAAAAAAAATACACAGAAATTGCATAAACCATGCACACACTCTATAAACAGTAAAATAACCATAAGTGACAATAAAAAAAACTTACAATACTGTGTGACTCTCACAGTGCAGAAATCCAAATAAATGCACAAATGTGAATAATTGCACTAAATGTGAACAATTGCCCATACACTATCAATTCTCAAGTGAGATGATAAATGCTCTAACAATAGTCCTGTATAACACTCTAATGCTATAAATCAGTGTATTCAGTGTATCCAACAAGCAGTTTTCAGCGGTGGTATGATCCCACTCCACACATTAAGCATTAATGAGTGGTCAAACAAGTCTAGATACGCGTATGGATCTGGCACCCAGGAAATGGGAATAGCTTCAGCTTCTCTCAGGAAAAGGCAGTATTACAAAAAGATAAAACAAGAAAGGAAGCAACCTCCATAGTGCAGTATTTGAATAAAAACAGTTTATTAAAATTAACCACTTCAGCCCTGGAAGATTTGTCTGCTCAGGCAATTTTTTGCAATACGGTACTGCGCCACTTTAACTGACAATTGCGCAGTCGTGCAATGCTGTACCCAAACAAAATTATCCTTTTTTTCAATAAATAGACCTTTATTTGGCGGTATTTGATCACCTCTGCGGTTTTTATTTTTTGCGCTATAAACAAAAGAAGAGCGGCAATTTTGAAAAAAACACAATATCTTTTACTTTTTGCTATAATAAATATCCTGATTTTGGTGTATATTGATTGGTTTGCGCAAAAGTTATAGCGTCTACAAAATAGGGGATAGATTTATGGCATTTTTTTTGTTTACTAGTAATGGCAGTGATCTGCGATTTTTTTTGAGACTGTGATTTTGCGGCAGACAAATTGGACACTTCTGACACGTTTTTGGGACCATTGACATTTATACAGCGATCAGGGCTATAAAAATGCACTAATTACTGTATAAATGTAAATGGCAGGGAAGTGGTTAACACTAGGGGGCGATCAATGGGTTAACTGTGTTCCCTAGATTTGTCCTAACTGTAGGGGGGGAATGGGACTGACTAGGGGAGGAGAGAGATCGGTGTTCATACTTAGTATGAACACATGATCGGTCTCCTCTCCCCTGAGAGAACCGGGATTTATGTGTTTACACACACAGATCCCGGTTCTCGCTCTGTCACGAGTGATCGCGGGTGCGCGGTGGTCATTGCGCCCGCCAGGCACTCGCATCAGCTCCGGGTACACGCTGTGGGTGCATGTGCGCACCTCCTACAGTGACTTAAAGGGCCGACGTACAGCTACGACGGCTTGCCCAGGGTAGCCATTCTGCTGCAGTATAACTGTGGCAGCCGGTCGGGATCCAGTTAAAGATAACATGTGAGTACTCACAATTGTAAATGAATAGGTACCACGTATCTCAATATGTATCATAAAATCAAAAGGCTCCACTCTGCCAGCCACTGTGCATGATGATGTCAGTACATTTGGCTGTATCCCTACATGTTACCTCAATACTCATCCACCTTACAAACCACTCAATGCCTGCTACCCCTCTGTGCCAACCCCTCCATAGGCTGCCACACACCCAACTAGTTAAATTCAAAATACTAACAATAACTTTTAATAACACAATCATTTTCTCTATCAGCTCATCTTCCACAGTTATTACCATTTGTATCATTTGATCTCCCTTTTAGATTGTAAGCTCTAATGAGCAGGGCAGGTAAGCCCCTGAGGATGTCAAGCATGTAGGGCAGAGCCAAATGACCTGATGTCTTCGTGCACAGCAGCTGGCAGATCGGAACCTTCTGATTTTGTGATACATACTGTGATAAATGGTACCTATTCTTTTACAATTGTGAGTGTGCACTTTTATCTTTATGCCAGGATGCCTTAACCCTACCGATGAAGGGGAGCATCAGTTTAATGCATGCGACCTACTACAGAAACACTGACATTTATACAGAAAAACATACAGTGTTCAAATTACTGACAAAATGGTAGGTCCCAGCTGCTTTGTTCTGTTTGGATTCCAGTCAACTTTTTAAGATCCTTATCCTAGAGGAGGGTATGATATAATATTAATGGAGCACCCCCCAAGAAAATGGTATCAAATTGCCCCCTAATTCATACCAGGGCTTGCAGGTCCCCACAAATTTTATACTGGACCCTTCGGTTCTGATATGGATTATAAAGGGGAACTGCCCAGAAAAATAAGAAAAAAATCAGAACGTCCCCTCCAAAAGTCCCTAAAAAAAATCTGTATTATTTAACATTCTTGATGATTAGGTAAAAATCATTGCTCAATACTACATAAATTGGTTCAGACATACAGCTTTCCCAGCATACATTTTAAATTGAAGACTTTTTCCTACCTGACCATTTATTAGGCATTCTTTACACAGCTTTGACTTTGTATATTATGTTTTCCATTCCCTTTTAAGGAATATCCTTTAATCCTCCACCACAACTTGACCTCTTCACTTCAAAGGCATCAAGTCATGTGAGAAAAATGAAATGAAAATATTTAAAAAATATAATCTGCACATTTCTTTGTTACAAATCCTATTAAATCATTACCTAGCTACCCTTACACATCTGAGCATATATTCCTAACTTGAAAAAATAAAACCTCATATTATTTCTGCTATTTTAAATTGACTTTTTCTGGAACAGTGTTTTGGCTTTTGAAGGAATACATGTAATTATTTAATGACGTGTAATGGCACTGTTGTCTATATATCATTTTGTGGTATTTTGTTACTATCTTCTTGCTTATATCCACAATACTGCTTCTGTTCTGTTTAATAAATAAGTATTCATTGCTTAAAAACAGGTATTGTTATACAGTGGGAAAATAATTATTTGGTTCCCTGCAGATTTTGTAAGTTTGCCCACTTACAAAGAAATGAAGGATCTACAATTTTAATCATAGGTATATTTTTAATGATAGAAACAGAATATCAACCAAAAATCCAGAAAACACCTGATATAAATGTAATAATTAGAGTTGCAGTTCAGTGAGTAAAATAAGTATTTGATCCCCAAGCAAAACATGACTTAGTACTTGGTGGAGAAACCCTTGTTGACAAGCACAGAGGTAAGACGTTTATTGTAGTTAGTGACTAGGTTTGCACACATCTCACATCTCAGGAGGGATTTAAGTCCACTCTTCTTTACAGATCTTCTCTAAATCCTTAAGGTTTCTTGGCTATCGCTTGGCAACTCTCCATAAATTTTCTATAGGATTTAGGTCTGGAGACTGGCTAGACCACTCCATGACCTTAATGTGCTTCTTCTTGAGCCACTCTTTTGTTGCCTTGGCGGTATGTTTTGGGTCATTGTCATGTTGGAAAACCCATCCATGACCCATCTTCAGTGTTCTGGCTAAGGGAATAAGGTTCTCGTCCAAGATTTTACAATACATGGCCACATCCACTGGCCCCTCAATGCGACAAAGTCGGTCTGTACCTTTTGCAGAGAAACAGCCCCAAAGCACAAAGCATAATGTTTCCACCTCCATGCTTGACTGTAGGGATGGTGTTTTTAGGGTCATAGTCAGCATTTTTCTTCCTCCACCCACCGGCACCATGTGATTAAAACAATTTGCATCTCATTCAATATTCAAACCAAATAGAATGAATGATTTTAGAGTGTATCAACCAAGTTTCTAATCTAAAAATCTAACATGGCTACCTCTCAAATTAGGTGTAAATTTGTTAATACAGGCAGTCCCTAAATTACGAACACCCAAGTTATGAATGACTCTTACTTATGAATGGCCTCAAATGCTGGCCACTTGTGCTCCACGCTGGTCCTGGATACCTCCGGACACATCCCATACTGCAGCACTACATGTACTGCATGGTCAGAAGAGCCCCAGATAATACAACAAGCGCCTGGAACATCCCACATCCATGCACAGGCGGACGTTACACTTACGAATGCAGTGTTCAGGCTGGAGTTTACATTTACAAATGCAGCGTTGCGACTTATGAACAACTTCGACTTACGAACAAACCTACAGTCCCTATTGTGTTCGTAACTCGGGGACTTCCTGTAGCCATAAAAGTGCCTTCAGGGTTCTTCCCATGGATGGTTGCATAGTGTTTGGACACACTGGGGTTGATTTACTAAAACTGGAGAGTCCAAAATCTGGTGCAGCTGAGCATGGTAGCCAATCAGTCTCTAATTTCAGCTTGTTCAATTAAGCTTTGACAAAACAAAAACTTGGCACCTGATTGGTTGCTATGCAGAGCTGCACCAGATTTTACACTCTCGAGTTTCAGTAAATCAACCTCACTGTCACGTACCTTACAACGGAGCCTGAAATGATAAGGGTGGCCTCTTCCATGGTTCCGGTCCAAGCACCCCTGGTGGTGGGTACAGGGAGTGTGAGGGCAACAAAAAGGTGCAGGTGCCTGCAGGCAGGAGGCTGGAACTTGGAGATACAGGAACATCTGCTGAGGAGATGTGGAAACTGATCACCAAACTTGTTCAGCGGGAGCCAGATCAAGATTAACTGCAGAATCAGGAACAGGCAGGAGTCGGCAACAGGCTGGCAGTGGGGTACCAAGTCAGAAGGCAAAACCGTAGTTAGAAACAGGCAGAGGTTGGCCACAGACGGGCAGCGGGGTACAGAATCAGGAGGCAGAGTCGTAATCATAAGTTCAAGCCAAGGTCAGTATTGCAGGTAGAGGCAGGTTCAGCAGGCAGGGAAGATCCAAGAGAATGGTCAGAAGATAGCCGGGTTTTCAGGAACAAGGTCAATCAGGCAGAGTAACAACAGGAACCCAGGAACAGCTAAAGACAATCCAGCACTGATGCTAGGCAGACTCTCTGTTTATATAGGGTGCTGTATGCTAGGATTCGCGCCAGCGTACGTGCGTGCGCGCATGCGCATTAGCACATAGCACCTTAGCACATTGGTGCATGCGCGTTAGCACATTAGCACCTTGGCACATTGGTGCATGCGCATTAGCACATTAGCACCTTAGCACATTGGTGCATGCGCGTTAGCACATTGGCGTTTTGGCACTCGCGGGTACACGCGTTAGCGTGCGCGCGTTCGCATAGAGGTGCCATTGTGCATGCCCACCCTGGATCTCATTTGTCTCTGGCTATGGTTCCGTGCATGCACATTGGCATTAGCAGAACTAGGATTGGCAGCTGCTGCACGGAGATGGGTGCTTTCTGTGTGAGTTCTCTGACACTCACTTTGACCTGGGAAACCACGTTGTATATTGAAACCACATTGTATCCAAAGTTCTTCAAGGGGTACCCCCTTTAATGCTGCAAATTGCCCCTAATGTCATACAGTAGATCCCCCAAGAAATATTTTTTTCTGTGTCATAAATTTAGAATTTGCAAGATAAATAAATTGAAGGGAGGAAATTTACAAGCTTTCAGTCTAGGAGTAATTTAAAAACATTTAATATTGGCTCCTGTTCTACATGCTTCTCTAAAAATATAGTCTATTTATTGCAGGGCTCATACAGCCTGCAATATGTGAGCTGTACTGTGTGCATACTGCAAACACATTTAAATGAGCATGTAGCCAATATACGATATGGTTTCCCAGGTCATAGTGTTTCTAAACACTATGCAATCCACTGAAGGAAGAACCATGAAGGCACTATTTTTATGACTGTTGACAAATTTGCACCTAATTGGTGAGCTAGCCATGTTAGACGTGAAATTCCTAGGTTAGAAACTCAGTGAATATATACTCTAAAAGGGTATGGCGCTGTTCCTCTATCAAACTTGTGATTTCCTATATATGTGCTATATACTTCATAAAATAAAATAGAACATGAAAGAATCAAAATCCATACATGGTGCTGCTGTATATATCATATGTGTCAAGTGGCACCTTGTGGATGTGCATACCAGTGTGGAAGAAGTGGTGGGGGGGGAGGGGAGGGGGGGGGAAATGGAAGGGGGGAGAAAGGGGGTGTGGAATGGTTGAAAAAGGTAATGGAAATAATCCGCTATATATCCAAAATCAGTCTACTAAAGTGCACTCGTGCAGCCAAAATCATATAAAAGTCCTTATTTACACAATAAATTGGCACATGTGATGTTCGTGTTTATAATCCTTCTGCTGATAAGATTTCGTGCTCTAAATGTGCAGCCACTCACCAGCTCACTTCACCCCTGCTGGGGTATCAGGCAGTCACAGTCTAAGCCACTGTGCGGCAATCTCTGGCAGACTCAGGATCGCAGTGTATCATATAAAAAGAGAGAAGGGGTGCCCATAGTGTAAGATCGTTTTTAAAAAAGTTTATTTAAAACAAGTGGAGAGGTACTCACAATTTAAAAGTATGTAGCAGGCAAAAAAGAAAAATTTCTCGGTTAACCATCAGCTGTTCAGAGTTGTTTGGGAAGCACAGATTAGGCCACGCGTGTGTGCTTCCCAAACAACTCTGAACAGCTGATGGTTAACCGAGAAATTTGTCTTTTTTGCCTGCTACATACTTTTAAATTGTGAGTACCTCTCCACTTGTTTTAAATAAACTTTTTTAAAAACGATCTTACACTATGGGCACCCCTTCTCTCTTTTTATATGATACACTGCGATCCTGAGTCTGCCAGAGATTGCCGCACAGTGGCTTAGACTGTGACTGCCTGATACCCCAGCAGGGGTGAAGTGAGCTGGTGAGTGGCTGCACATTTAGAGCACGGAATCTTATCCGCAGAAGGATTATAAACACGAACATCACATGTACCAATTCATTGTGCAAATTAGGACTTTTATATGATTTTGGCTGCACGAGTGCACTTTAGTAGACTGATTTTGGATATATAGCGGATTATTTCCATTACCTTTTTCAACCATTCCACACCCCCTTTCCCCCCCTTCCATTTCCCCTCCCCCCCTCCCCTTCCACCCCCCCCCCCCCACCACTTCTTCCACACTGGTATGCACATCCACAAGGTGCCACTTGACACATATGATATATACAGCAGCACCATGTATGGATTTTGATTCTTTCATGTTTTATTTTATTTTATGAAGTATATAGCACATATATAGGAAATCACAAGTTTGATAGAGGAACAGCGCCATACCCTTCTACTAAATTAATCAATCCAGCTGTCCCCATTTATGGTGACTGCATGTTGGGTGGCAGCAGTTCCAAATTGTTTGCAATCACATCTTCACTATCTCCACTGCGCGGGTCCACTACTCTTTTCATATACTCTAAAAGCATTCACTTCATTCGGTTTGAATATCAAATGTTTTGTGAACTGTTTTATTAATAATGGTTGGTTTATACCCCCAACCACTATTACTTAAATTACTCTTTAGTGTCTATGTAATCTTGTTAAATAATAATTGTTTTACGGAGGTGATAATTTCAGAAAATATGATTCTGACAATTTTTATTGTTTTAAACACTATAGGGGTTATTGTATATTGTATAAAAATTTTTAACTTTGGAGATTTTAATGATTAAATCTTGTATTATATATATTCCTCTCAAAATGGCGATAGTTAATTTGTGATGCTAATTATATTGGCCGCGAGGTGATGTTTTTATTTATTCTATAGTTTTGGAATCCTAATTGTTTTATCCTTATTAGTCATACTGTTTCCTATTTTTAGAATATTTATAGCCAGGGTGTCTTCCAATTTGGGTTAGCTCTGATAATGTGGGGTTCTACACATTGCCGGCCAAACTGGAAGCTGTTTTATTTTATTTTGATAGCACATCTAGCCCTTGGAATGCATATGGTTTGTGGCGACTTCTGGTTCTGGCGAGTTATGTTTGTTCTGCTCTTTGGAGCACATATGGCAGAGTGGGGAGCTGCACTTTCAGGAGGATCTTATTTATAGAATGTTGATGCTTACTAGCCATGCCCCTGATGATATCAGCATATGGTGAAACACATAGGGTGTGTACATAATGTGTGTCATCATCACGCTGAGGACCGCGGCTATCTTGTTGTGGATTTTAGGCCTTTAAATGTGTTCTAAAAAAACCTTTTATAAACAAGCCCTATTAACCACTGGGTAGAGGGTCAATACATTCTGGTAGGAGGTTTTGCCAAGTCATTGGTAGTGGGGAATTGGAGTATCAACGCCAAAGTTTATTTTTCAAGCACAATAGAGGTGTTCACAAATTTTGGACTTTCTATTAGGACTTTTGGCAATTTTGCCTATCTGTACTTTGATCACTGCACTTTATTTATTTTATGTTGTTTTTATTTGTTGTCAACAAATTGTGTAAGCTGCTAAGGGTCTAAGCGGGGGTGTGATTATAATTTTAATGGAGCCCCTACTGAATTGTACATAGAAAAAAACATTAAAAAAAGACACCATCTTATTACCAATGGCTTCTGACCTGAGAACTCAGAAATCTTGCCACTGTAGTCCTTTGGTTAAAAACAATAACAGGTCTAAACCAGCTAAAATGTACACTACTCCACTTTAATATAGTGTTAGGGAATTTTCCCTTAATGTGCACCCTTTAAGTTAAGTCCAACATATGTGTTACCCGAGACAAAGAGTGACTCAAATATACTGCTCAGAGAACCGGTAAGATAAAGAGACAAATACCGGCTGTAACTGCCCCCACCCACTCACAGTTTGTCCCCAATAGGGGTGTTTGGGTGCTTCGGAGGCATGCCCGGTTTCTCTATAAGTCTGTCACAGAGTTCCCCATGTGTCTTACCTTACTATCCTTTGGGTTAGACCCAAATGGTTCTTTAATCATATGCACCACCATGTTTCTGTGGATATTGCTAAAGTTATCATTATGTTGTTATCATTATCTTGTTGGTATTCATAATTTCTGTACGACTGTAAAGTGTTCTTTGTTTTTATTCTTGTGCATTCAAAAACCTTAATGAAAACATTGAAACAAACAAAAAAAAACAATAGCAGGTGTGTTCAATCATCATTACCTGATTTTATCTAAGAAAACTATTTGTACTTTGGAAATCCAGTCATATTACAGAGTATTAAAAAAAACCCTGCAATTTAAACAAAAGATTGCTATTTTATTTTTGTCTGAGAATGGCAAGGTAAGCATTGGATATTACAGAAAAATAAATGAAAATGTTCTCACTCCTATTGCCTGGATTGGTATGTTGTTATAGGGATTTCCATCACTCTAGTAGACAGTCAAAGCAGTAGAATACTTATATTTTGGGGCTTAGCATAAAGACTTAGATGTATATTGAACATCCACACCAAAAGGATAGAGGGTGGTATGCAAGTCGAAAAAACCATCTACATACATTTGCCAGTAATTTTCCTAGAAATACGGTCCTCTTACATGCAGAGATTTAGATAACAACATTTTATCCTGTTGTAAGTCAGGTTTATTTAGTTAAAACATGGCTAGTAAAACCTGGCTAGTTATATAGAAAACAATTAAAAGAAAATGAAATGAAAATTAAAATAAATCTTGGCAGGAGCTACAGAATCTGAAGTTTCCCTCTATACCCCAAAAAGTCTATTAACACAGCCTGCCTTAGAATTATTCTAGGCAGAGGTAAGTGAGGAAAGTACGTATGATATCCATGAATTTGTAATTTTCTGCAACATTCGTTACTAAGCATTGCCTATTGATGGGAAAATCCTGTAATAAAGATTTATTTGTGTATGATTATACTGTTTTACACAGCTAAATTGTAATTCTTTGATGAGATCACAGTCTGTATTTACACTATTAAAGAACATCTGTACTGGGGGAAATTGTAAACTACAACTGTTCACTCTCCTTGAATTGCCAGTTTATCAGCTGTTATCTTGTTTCATTTCTTTCCACCAACTTACCAACTCAGTACAAGTATGCAGAATAGAAATGAATTTACTTCACTTGTTGCATATCCTGTCATGAAACTCAGCCGTCAGAGAAGAATCATGAGAGGAAGGCTACTTGCATTTCAGCTTTAAAGTAGAACTCAGGAAGGTGAGTATTGCAGCAAAATCTTGTGTAGGTATGGTTAAAACCTTTGCCAATGTATTTTCTTGCAGTGTGTTTCCTTTTAAGGAGATCTCCCTTCACTTCCTGTTTTGGGAATACAGCAGAAAGCAAGAGGAAATCATTTATACAGTTGTTACCAGAACAAGTTCACACATAGACATTTTGAATCGTGGGTGGAATTGTTACGATTTCAAAAGGCTCTGTTAAAAATTTTAAATCACACATCAGTGTGTTCAGGTGCCATTCATGTCAATGGCGTCTAAAAACGTGGTGCGATATTATCATGCGACACATTGCGCTGCAATAATACTTACTAACACATGTAGCCCAAAGGAAGTTCCGGTTTGGCATAGTTGAGCAATCTATCCATTGCACAGTGATATTAGTACACAAATAAATTCTTTGCTATCTGTGTCTTTTTCAAGATTTTCAAAAAGTAGCAATTGTTTTTTTTTTTTAACGGCTGTGTTCATTTTCCATGTGGCATGATCCAAAATATGAACTCCAAAAAATACAGTTGTGCTCATAAGTTTATATACCCTAACAGAATTTATGATTTCTTGGCCATTTTTCAGAGAATATGAATGATAACACAAAAACTTTACTTTAACTCATGATTAGTGTTGAATTAGGGCTGAAACCATTCTTTAAGATGAATTAAGATTTTTATAACCTGTGTGTTAATATACACAAAATATAAAGCATGTGACAGAAAAGCTTAGATAGGACACATATTTAAAACCAAGTTTGAAAACAATTATATATGGAATGCAGGTTTTGAAATAAAATAGAAACATATGTCTCAAAATCCGATTATATATTCCTGTATATTTAATAGCTGCAATTTACAAGGAAGCTAAAACTATTTGTAAAAATTGGAGTAGCCTTTAGTTACAAAGTTATAATAATCCAAACATTGGAATAGGAATACAAAAGGGAGCAATCTAGTATATCAAAAGTATTCAACTTTAATAGTTAAAAGGGTTAAAAAGCACTCATAAAGGGTCACTTGCAGTTGCACATGTCCTGATGGAAGTAATCTTCTCCCTTTTCGAGACTGGCATTAGGGAACAGCCTTTGAATGTGATATTAAGTTAAAAAGAAAAAAATCAAGGGAGGTTTTTACTAGAGTTTAACATTTGAATTTGATTTAGAAAATTAAATTGGGGTGTTTTTGGTGATTTTTAAGAGAGCAATAGGCATTATACAGCTCCTGTATAAACAAAATTTGAAACAAAGAACACAAAATTCAATTTACACCTACCCAAATCCCCTCCACTACCACCACCACCCCCACCAAAAAAGCACCCTCTAAAGCAGAAGTCTCCAAAATATGCCCACAGCTAGTGTTCTCAGACTCAGTAAATACCTGGTCTCCACTCAAGCTAACCCCCCCAGTAATATGTAGCACAGATCCCTGCAGCCCACTGACAAAGCTTGTCCCCCTGCTCTCATGCACATCGCTAACTCACGATCAGGCTCAGGTAAGTATTGGGGGGTGGTGGGACAGCTGCATACTGAAGGTTTTTTTTTACCTTCATAGCATGCACAGCACAGTAACATCCTCAGCGAATTAAAAATAATTGTGTTAGAACAAAATCTAGAGTTTAATAAATGCAATGCATTACAAATGATGAGGAAAATATGTGGATTCGTCTTGCATTCTTTTTTTTCTGTTTTTTTTTTTTTCCCACTCAGCAAGATTATTTATCTGGGAATCGTTTTTCAGTTATCAATACTTCCAACTTCTTCCCATTCCTGCTTCTCATCATCGTGGTAATGCTGGTTGTACTTTTTTTTTTTTTTGTCTTACAAGGCTTATTTACGTTGTGTTTATACATTTTACCTTTATACATTTCTCTCCATCCCCCCCCCTTCCCCCCTAACCCCCCCGAGATCGTGCCTCCCCTCCTGCCCCCCCCTCTCTTTTTGTCTTCTTCTAATCTGTCTCTGTTTCAGCCTCCGGGGTCATTTTGCTGTTAATCTCTGGGTCTCTTTATCTTCCTACCTAGGCTGTCCATATTTCGGCCGCTCTCAGGGACATTTTAAACTCTACCCACCTTTTCCATTTTGTTTCAAAAGCGTCCATTTTCATACCCTCACTGTACCTTAAGTATTCTAGGGTGTGTATTTCATTGATTTTCTCTAGCCAATCCTTCATTGCGGGTCTTTCTATCCTTCTCCAGTATTTGGGTATCAAACTTTTGGCCGCATCAAAAAGATGCGGCAGTAGCGTTCTCAGGTAGGCTTTATTAGGCATTTCACTCATGTGAAATAGGCAAACCCAGGGGTCGTCTGCTATACTGATCCCTGTTATGTCTTTGATAAAACCCCTCACCTCGGTCCAGAATGTTTTAATTGTCGGGCATTGCCACCAGATATGGGTCATTGATCCTAATTCCTTACACCCCCTCCAACAATGTTGTGGGGGTCAGTTCTGGAGTTTGTTCAGTCGGTCTGGGGTCAGGTACATCCTGATTAGGCATCTATAATTTAACTCCAGGATTTTACTGTTGACTGACGTAGCTGCTGCTCTGCTTAGGATCAATGACCCCTCTGGGGGAGTGAGCTCCCTCCCTAACTCCTTCTCCCACTTCTGTATAAAAGAGGGGGTTTCTATGTTCCCTAAACCTATCAGTAATCTATATGTCTGGGAGAACCCCCCTTCCTGTCTTTATCCAAGCACATTTTCTCTAGTGGGCGTAAGTTTTACTTTGATCTAATTGGTTGTGGGAGGGATCTAATAAACTGACTCAATTGGTTGTACCGCCAAGTATTTATTACCAGCAAACTTTTTTTTTCCTTTAGCTCCTGATATGTTGGGATAAAATATTAGGAACAAAGAATACAGAGGAGAGATGGGTTTGCTTTAAGAGCATATTAAATAAGGGCATTAGCCAATGTATCCCATTGGGTAATAAATTTAAAAGAGCGAACAAACATCCTGGATGGCTTAACTCCAATGTAAAAATGCATATAAAAGCAAAGAAGAAGGCCTTCAAAAAATACAAGGTTGAGGGATCATCCTCAGCATTCAGAATTTATAAAGAATGCAATAAGAAATGTAAGGGTGCAATTAGGATGGCTAAGATAGAACATGAAAGACACATAGCGGAGGAGAGCAAAAAAAATCCCAAGAAATTCTTTAAGTATGTAAACAGTAAAAAAGGGAGGACAGACCATATTGGCCCCATAAAGAATGAGGAAGGACATCTGGTTACAAAGGATGGGGAGATGGCAGAGGTATTGAATTTATTCTTCTCCTCAGTCTTCACGAGTGAATCGGGGGGCTTCAGTAACCAAAACTGCAGTGTTTATCCTCATGACACAACACAGGAAGCACCTACATGGTTAACAGAGGACGGAATTAAAATTAGACTTGAGAAACTTAACATTAATAAATCACCGGAACCAGATGGCTTGCATCCGAGGGTACTTAGGGAACTCAGTCAGGTGATTGCCAGACCGTTGTTCCTAATTTTTACAGACAGTCTATTGACTGGAATGGTACCAGCTGATTGGAGAAAAGCCAATGTAGCACCAATATTTAAAAAGGGCCCAAAAAACATCCCTGGGAATTACAGACCAGTTAGCCTAACATCAATAGTATGCAAACTCTTGGAGGGGATGATAAGGGACTATATACAAGATTTTAGTAATAAGAATGATATCATTAGCAGTAATCAGCATGGATTCATGAAGAATCGTTCTTGCCAAACCAATCTATTAACCTTCTATGAGGAGGTGAGTTGCCATCTAGATAAAGGAAGGCCCGTAGACGTGGTGTATCTGGATTTTGCAAAAGCATTTGACACAGTTCCCCATAAACGTTTACTGTACAAAATAAGGTGCGTTGGCATGGACCATAGGGTGAGTACATGGATTGAAAACTGGCTACAAGGGCGTGTTCAGAGGGTGGTGATAAATGGGGAGTACTCAGAATGGTCAGGGGTGGGTAGTGGGGTCCCCCAGGGTTCTGTGCTGGGACCAATCCTATTTAATTTGTTCATAAACGACCTGGAGGTTGGGATAAACAGTTCCATCTCTGTATTTGCAGATGATACTAAGCTAAGCAGGGCAATAACTTCTCCGCAGGATGTGGAAATCTTGCAAAAAGACCTGAACAAATTAATGGGGTGGGCGACTACATGGCAAATGAGGTTCAATGTAGAAAAATGTAAAATAATGCATTTGGGTGTCAAAAATCTGAATGCAATCTATAGACTGGGGGGAGAACCTCTGGGGGAATCTAGGATGGAAAAGGACTTGGGGGTCCTAGTGGATGATAGGCTCAGCAATGGCATGCAATGCCAAGCTGCTGCTAATAAAGCAAACAGAATATTGGCATGCATTAAAAGGGGGATCAACTGCAGAGATAAAACGATAATTCTCCCGCTCTACAAGACTCTGGTCCGCCCGCACCTGGAGTATGCTGTCCAGTTCTGGGCACCAGTCCTCAGGAGGGACGTACTGGAAATGGAGCGAGTACAAAGAAGGGCAACAAAGCTAATAAAGGGTCTGGAGGATCTTAGTTATGAGGAAAGGTTGCGAGCACTGAACTTATTCTCTCTGGAGAAGAGACGCTTGAGAGGGGATATGATTTCAATTTACAAATACTGTACTGGTGACCCCACAATAGGGATAAAACTTTTTCGCAGAAGAGAGTTTAATAAGACTCGTGGCCACTCATTACAATTAGAAGAAAAGAGGTTTAACCTTAAACTACGTAGAGGGTTCTATACTGTAAGAGCGGCAAGGATGTGGAATTCCCTTCCACAGGCGGTGGTCTCAGCGGGGAGCATTGATAGCTTCAAGAAACTATTAGATAATCACCTGAATGACCGCAATATACAGGGATATGTAATGTAATACTGACACATAATCACACACATAGGTTGGACTTGATGGACTTGTGTCTTTTTTCAACCTCACCTACTATGTAACTATGTGCATATTTTGTTCTGTTGCATGACGTCTTTTAACTGTATATTTTCATCTAGTAGCCATCTCCCGAACCACTCCCCTCTCCCTGGTGCAAAATATGCTGAATCCTTGAGTGACATTAAAGGGGAATTATATCCCCAGTGCTCCCTCTTGTGAACCTTATCCCATATCTTTAGTGCATGTTTGGTGATCTCGTGCGTTTCAGAACTAAATTTCCTTAAATGTGGTGGTATCCAAATTATTCTATTCAACCTAGCATTGCTGATTTCCCTCTCCATTTTCACCCAGTGTTTATCTACTTTATTTTTTGCCCAATCAATTACTCTGGCTAGAGCTATAGCTTCATAGTATTTACACACATCTGGTGCTCCCCATCCCCCTTTACCTTTCGTTTTTATCAATTGTGTAAATTTTAAACGTGGTGCTTTTCCTCTCCAAATGAATCTTAAAAAAATTGAGTGCAGTTTTCTTAAATATGCCTGTGGAAGTGCTACTGGCAACATTTGCATTATGTAGGTAATTTTTGGCGATACAACCATTTTATATATATTTATTCTCCCTCCCCAAGATAGTTGTCCTAGGTGAATTCTCCTAAGTTCTTGCTTAATCTCGTTAAGAAGTGGTATAAAGTTGGCGTGGAAAAGCGTCTCATATGAGGTTGTGATCTTAATCCCTAGATAGTTTAATTCTTTTTGCCCCCATAAGAAGGGGAAGTGCTTCTGATATGAATGATCTCTGGTTTTCCTGGTGTTAAAGCTTAATGTTTCAGATTTGTTTGGATTTATTTTGAAGTTAGAAAGCTTGCCGTACTCTAACAAGGTTGACATTATATTCGGGAGGGATATCCTTGGGCGCGTTATGTATAAGAGGATATCGTCCGCGAATGCGGCTAGTTTATATTGATCTTTACCTATCGTTACCCCACTAATATCCGGGCACCGCCTGATCTTTTCTAGTAGGGGCTCTAGGGCTAATACGAACAAGACGGGGGAGAGCGGACACCCCTGTCTTGTCCCGTTTTACATATCGAACGGCTCCGAAAGGACTCCGTTTATTCTTACTCTAGCAGTAGGTCCCGAGTACAATGCCCCTATTCTTCTACGTATCTTGATCCCGAAACCCATCTCCTCTAGTGTGCCCATCATGAAGTCCCAGTCTACTCTATCAAACGCTTTTTCAGCGTCTATTGACAAGAGTAGACTTGGGACTCCACTTTTCTTCAGCTGCTGCACCGCCAGGAGGGTCTTGATACTATTATCCCTGCCTTGTCGGCCTGACACGAACCCGACCTGATCTGGGTGCACAATCCTTTCTATTATGGGTTTTAGTCTATCCGCAATTACTTTAGCATAAATTTTCGTGTCGACGTTTAGGAGAGAGATCGGCCTGTAGCTTGAGCATACTGTGTTATCTTTGCCTTCCTTTGGGATGACCGCTATTATGGCTGCTAAAGCTTCCTTTCTCATTTCTCCTTTTTCCCCAGTATCATTCATATAGGAGCACATTTTTGATATTAGGTAATCCTGGTATTTTTTGTAGTAAAGCACCGTCAGTCCATCCGGACCTGGGCTTTTTCCCATTTGCAACCCTTTGAGCGCTTTCCTCACTTCAAGTTCAGTGTATGGGGCTTCCAAGGTGGCTTGTTCACTTTCTGAGAGATTAGCCAGGCTATCTTCTAGGTATTTTTTTAATTTTCCCTTGCTTTTCTTCCTTCTCTTCAATGCTTATTTTTTTATTTATGGCATACAGTCCCCCGTAGAACTCCTGGAAGGTCCTGGCAATGTCTTTATCTTTATAGGCAATCTCGCCTGATTTAGTTTTTATTTTATCAATATAATTATTATTTTTCTTTTTACTTAGGACCCTAGCCAGGAGCCTCCCGGGTCTGTTGCCTCCTATATATCTTTCTTTTTTAACCCGGTTATATACCTTACGGTTTTCTATTCCTATGAGCTCCCGCATGGCCTCTCTTTTTTTGTGTAATTCCACCATTATCTCCTCTTCTCCCGTTTGCTTATGTCGTTGTTCCAGCTCCTGAATGCTTTTCTGTATGGCTAATCTTTTCTTAGCCTCCTTTTTCTTCCTTTCTGAGCCCGCTTTTATTAAGATGCCTCTAATATAAGCTTTATGGGCCTCCCATACTACAGCTTATGAGGTTTCCTCGACCGAATTAGTTTTAAAGTAAAATTCTATTCCTTCCTTGATACGCTGATCAATATCTCTGTCGTGCAATAAATCCTTGTTTAATCTCCAACTGCTGGAAGGCGGGCTTCCTTTAACTGATTTCCACCGAAGGCTTACTGGAGCATGGTCGGAAAATGTTATTGACCCTATTCTTGTGGCTTCTACTTCATCTACATACCTATGTTCCACCAAAAAAAAGTCTAATCTAGAGTACGTCGAGTGTACGTGGGAGTAGTAGGAATAATCTCTATCGTTCGGGTGTTGCAACCTCCAAATGTCTGACAGTTGGCATTGATGCAGTTTCCTTTTAAGTTTATTCATCCATATCCCTCCGGTCCCACGGACACACGACGTACTATCTTTCCCTGGGTCAAGGCATATATTGAAATCTCCTGCAATAATGGTCCTCCCCTTTTGAAACTTTCAAGTTTTGAAAGGATGCCCAATAGGTACCCCCCGGGGTTGGTGTTTGGGCAGTAGATGTTTACCAGCATACATTCCACCCCGTTGAGGTTGCCCCTGAGGAATAGGAACCGTCCCTCAGGGTCAATCATTCTTTCATCTAACCCAAACCTGATGTTTTTGGCGAAGCCTATCGCTATACCTTTTGAACTCTTAACTGGGGAGTCCCCGTATTCCCAGTTTGGGAAGTCCCTCGAGCGTATTCTTTGATTCCTACCCACAAGGAAATGCGTCTCCTGCAGGAAGATTACCTCTGCCTTGAGGAGCCTCAACTCCCCCACTATGTTCGTACACTTCACGGGAGAATTGATACCCCTCACATTGTATGAAATTAAGTTTATCCCAGCCATCCTGTTGCTATACTTCCTCGTGGGCTGAATCTCTCTTTTAAATCTAGAGAGCGGAGAGCAGTGCCACGCATGCCGGTCTTGCCCTCCCCCACCTCCCCCTCCCACCCCTGTCCCTCCCTCATCCTCCCCTTATCATCCCCCCCACCTCCCTCTCCCCCGCTTTTGGGGTAACAGACCTTCTCCTGGCCCTTTTAACCGTGGCCCTACTAACTCCTCCTGGCCCCTCAGTTTTCCCCCTAGAGGTTGAGCTCGGGGGTACCATCCTTGGATCTGCCCGCTTTCCCCTGAGTACCCTCCTCCCCCCCTCCTCCCCACTCCCTCCCATCGCCCCTCCCCAGGACCCGCGCCCCCCAGCCCCCCCCCCCCCCGCCATTTTCGTCCCCTTTTTTTTTTTATTTTATTTATGGTCATATTACAATCTTATATCTCTTATTTATGGTCGCCTCATATTGGTAACTGGCTTCCAGGCAGGGGTCCCCTCCCTGCTTTCTTGAGTTTCGGATTTTTCCCACCACCCCGGTATTTCCACCAGTGGCACTTCTAAGCGTTGGCAGAATTTTTGTGTCTCTTCTGGGAACCTAAGCGTCGCAGAGCGACCCTCCTTGTGTCCAGTCAGACATGCCGGGAAGCCCCATGAGTATTGGACGTCATTTGCTCTGAGATGGACAAGAAGTGGCTTGAGAATTCTTCTCCTGGCTAGGGTCTCTGCAGATAGGTCTGGGAAGATCTGTAGGTTTGCCTCTCCGTATTTCACTTCTTGATTTGTTCTTATGCTTGATTTAATCTTTTCTTTATCTTGGAAATTGTGAAATCGGACAATTACATCTCGTGGGGCATCCCCCCTGATCTCCACTGGCTTTCTTATCCTGTGGACCCGCTCCAACTTGATCTTAGGTCTATTATCGGTTGGATCTAGGCGATCTCCAAAAATTTGATCTATTATTTCTTGGAGGTTTTCTTTCCCCCCTTCCATCTCAGGCAGACCTCTTATCCGCAGGTTCTTCCTCCTATTACGGTTCTCCTGGTCTTCCAGTCTGTACCGGAGATTTCTTTGTTCTCTTTGAATTTCTTCTATTTGCTGTTTGAGGACTTTTATCTCCATTCCCTGAGTGTCCGTTGTTGTTTCCAACTCTTCCACTCTTTTTAATGTATGGCCCATGTCCTGTCGGATTGCTCCAATCTCGCTTTTAATTATTGTTTCTAGTCTTTTGTTGCTAGTTGTTTGTCCTCCTGGGGGGCCTCTGCGGCCTCTTCCCTTGTCTCCGTACTTATAGTGTTGGTGTCCATCTCCGCTAGTTGTCTTCGTGTGCTAACTTTGGGTAAAGGTTCAGGGGTTTTGCATTTAGAACCGCCTGCCTTCCCTGGGCTCCCTTTATTCCCATCTTGGACCATATATTTCCTTATAGCGCCCGGGCTCATGCTTGTTCTATTACTACTAGCCGTATTGGCTGCGGCCACTTTCCCTCCCCTTCCTTTCATTGTACTGTTCACCCTGGGGATCCTGCGGGGTAAGTATGGGTGTCTTTCCGGTGTGGTCCCTTGTGTGTTTGTGTAGTGTGTATTCTGCCCTCTCCGGTACTCTTTGCGGTCAGCCGAAGGGTTGCTTTCTTCTGGGATCCCTGCCCCTTTGGGTCGGGTGTTTCCGTGAGCCCCCTGATCTTTCTGGGGTTGCTCTTACACCCTGTATCAAGGCTGTACAGTTACTTTAATTTTAGGTCCTCGAAGGGAGAGAGCGGCACACCCAGGAAGAGAGAGATGAGGGAAACGAGAGAGATCAGGCGAGGGGGGGGGAGACCATCCAAATTGGTGACCCTCAAGTGGGAGATTTTACAAATCCTGCCCCAGTTAGCTGCTTTCAGTTACTACAATACTAAAAAGTCCCGTTCCCAGTTATCTTCAGGGGTGCATCTTGTATGTGAGCAGACAATACTGACATAACATAAGGATTATAAATTTACTTTCCACGGTTTTAGCCTGTAGTTCCTAGTCCCCTGCAGAGAAGGGGGATCTCACAAGTTGTTTGAAAAAAGAAAGGCACTTACCCCCTCAGTCGCGTTTAAACGGTCTTACCCAACCTTTTTTTTTTTCTCTGTGTCAGCTGCTCCTTCCAGCGATACAGCGCTTCAATGCGGTTCGCTCCTTGCTTGACTGCCATCCTCTTCCTTTACTTCCCGGCGTGCCTGAGCATGCCCGAGGTGCTTTAGCATGGCCGGGGGGTTCGTGCCCGAGATACCTGCGGGGGATTAACGGTGCTTTTGCGGCGCGGCGTGGGTCATCAGGCTCCGGGGCTCCAGGTTCCAGCACGGGGGGCGGGCGAACTACGGAGGGGACAGGGTTGCTCTCAGTCGCACGCCGGAGCTGGAGGAGGAGACGTCCGGCATCCCGGGATCAGCAGCCGATCCAGTTAGCCACCCACATCCGGCTCCTCCCTCCTCCCCTTCTTTGAAAAATGTTTCGGTCTTGCATTCTGAAATTTGCTGTTTCAACAGTGAATTTCATTTAAACTCAGGGGCATAATTATTGCCAGTTTCACAATTTTCTTAAGGAAACCTATTGTAAGTTCATTAACTTGTCTTATTATACAGCAGTTTGATGGCTTAGTTGTGGGCCAGTTCTATCATGCTTCTTTCAGCTCAGAGGGGAAATTGATTCATTTCTCACAGAGAAGAATTGACCAGAAGCACTTTTATCAAACACTGACTGGCTATGGAAATTGGCATTTTTGCAGACTTGGCAGACCATATGAATCAACTGAATCTGAAGTTGCAAGGTGAAACAAATTAGATTTTTCATCTACAGTATTTGTGTATTTCAAAATATTCAGGGCAAAACTGATGCCATTCAAAGGACAAGTGAAGGTTCAGAACTTGGTTAATTTCCATGCTGTGAAAAATGTCATGAGGAAAGTTAAGCAGAATTCCCCTTTTTTCAGTTGCAAAAGAACTCAATAGGAACTTGCAAAAACAATTTTAGGAATAATTTTCTGATTTTGATGGAAAAGCAAATAATATAAAACTGTTTTAAAATCCATTTGGCTGCAGTCTTGAAACACTTACAAGTCAGTTTCAATTGAAAATTATTGATTTACAATCAGACAACATGGCATCAAATAAATTGGAGGTGTAATAGTTTTGTTTTCCTTATATAATTTGTTTGCTTTCATACAGCAGCAGCAACCCAGTATGGTTGATTTCCATTAAAATTTCTTTTTTGGGTCATTTTTTTTTAAAGACAGCAATTTGTGCTGCAGTGATAGACTATAATTGAGTGCTGGAAGAAGCAGGAACAAAATAGCTAAAATCTATTGTTTATAATAATAAACTTAACGCTATCAACTTCATATAAATTACTAAACAGTAGCAAAATGAGGTACTAATTAACTTACATTTTTCAAAATGTTAACTCGTGTTCACCAAAACACTTCTAAAGCACAAACCCACACCCCAGAGATGACACATTTGTTTTGCCGTACTAAAAACCAACATTGTCATGTTTCAAAGACAACAGCCAAACATAAGGTGTAGTGGCTGGAGAGTATGTAAGCAGATTGATTTTGGTCTTAGACAGCAGTCTAATGCCGCGTACACACGGTCGGATTTTCCGATGGGAAATGTTCGATTGGAGCTTGTTGTCGGAAATTCCAACCATGTGTAGGCTCCATCGGACATTTTCCATTGGAATTTCCGACAAACAAAATTTGAGATCTGGATCTCATATTTTCCGACAACAAAATCCATTGTCGTAAATTCCGATTGCACAAAGTTCCACGTATGCTCGGAATCAAGCAGAAGAGCCGCACTAGCTATTGAACTTCATTTTTTCTCGGCTTGCCGTACGTGCTGTACGTCACCGCGTTCTTGACGTTCGGAGTTTCTGACAAGATTTGTGTGACCGTGTGTATGCAAGACAAGTTTGAGCCAACATCTGTCAGAAAAAAACATGAATTTTGTTGTCGGAATGTGCGATCGTGTGTACTCGGCATAAGAGATTAATTATTTCTGAAATACAATCAGAGTATGTTATCTCAAAAGCAGCAGCCATAAATATTGTGAAGACCTGCTAAAAATAATGCAAGCATTCCTACTTGGACACTATGTTATAGGAAGAAATAGGTCATAAGTTATTGTGAAAAAAAAACAGTTTGTTATGTCACAGTCAAGTATTAAATATATTTCATGGACATGCTACATGCCATGTGTGTGTTTTTATTAGGCCACCAAGGATACTTGACAGGTGTTATATGTAACAAAATTAGTGAGTCACAGGCAAAAAAGAAACAGAACTGATTTGTTGGGCAACATGTACTCCTTTTTATCTAAGGTGCAATGTCAAAGGGAGAGAGCATACAGCTACCATCTTAATTAAAGAAATAATAGTATTTTTTTGGAGACTGAAAAGCAAAAAATAAAAAAGAGTGTCTGTTTGCTATTTTAAAAGACTGTTAAGTTTTTCTTGGATATGCCACAATTTTTGAAGGAGAGACCAGGCATATTGTATACCTGGAATTTGGCTTCAGTTTCTGGGAGACTGAGCATGGCATGGTGCATTTGGAAATTAACAAAAATTGTGTCTTGATTTATAGAGTAAAGAGGAAAAAATTACAGCTTTGCACCAAAGCTATTAAGCCTTTTTGGATGGGTTGAAATTTCTTGGGGAATGAGCAGGTGACATGGACATTCACTGTTCTGTTCATTTAAGCACAAGAGACTTCATTTTGTTCTCACTGTTGAAATGTGTTCTGTAACCTTCACCTAACACACAGACACATCTCCTACTAAACGCTCTCTACTCCCCCCTCCCTTCTCAAGGTTTTACTTTTGCAATTGTTCTATTCGCTAATTTTTAATAATATATTTCTATTTGTTAGCTTTTAATAACATATTTCTATTTGTTAGTTTTTAATAACATCTCACACCAACCCTTTCTTATCTATGTATAAAATAACATGTAACAATACATTTTCACTGAATGGACATTTTAAACACAGTGATTGAGTCTGTTCCTGCAGCTGCAGTATTAATTTTGTTTTATGCCGCGTACACACGGTCGGACTTTTCGGCTACAAAAGTCCGACAGCCCGTCCGACAGACTTTCGACTGACTTATGGCGGACTTTTGGCGGACTTGCGGCAGACTTTCTAACGATCGGAATTGCCTACATACGATCACACAAAAGTCCAACGGATTTGTACGTGATGACGTACACCGGACTAAAATAAGGAAGTTGATAGCCAGTAGCCAATAGCTGCCCTAGCGTGGGTTTTTGTCTGTCAGACTAGCATACAGACAAGCAGATTTCTGGGTCCGGCGGAGTTACGACGTAAAGATTTGAAGCATGTTCCAAATCTAAAGTCCGTCAGATTTGTGGCTGGAAAAGTCCGTCGAAAGTCCGGGGAAGCCCACACACGATCGAATTGTCAGCCGGCTTTGGTCCGTCGGCGTCCGTCGGCGTCCATCGGACTTTTCGTCTACAAAATGCCATGTGTACGCGGCATTAGAGTCCCAATCAGAAATCAGTCATATCAGCTTGACGAGTCATATCAGGAGTTTGGCAGAGTATCCAGAAGGAACCGCGCTTCTATCGGGATCATCGGGAAACGCAGATCTCAAATGCCGGCTAGGTAAGCTGCTCTTAAGCTTGCTATATTTCTGCCTTTTCCTATGTATCCTATCTGTCGGTTCTCGAGGAAACCAGACCACTCTCGGACCTTTCTGGTTGGGTAACGTGTGTGTGTGAATGTGTATGTGTCCCCCTTCACGGGTTGGACTGTGTGTGGATAGGAAAAATCCTCTGCAGTTCCCTGCGTTCACTCCTTGTGGGCGACCTGGGTCAGAGGCGCATGGTAGGGTCAGATAAAACTCAGAGAAGAGAAGAGGAGGGTCTCTTAATGAGTGTTTTGTCTATTGTCATAAACCCCTTCTATCCACGTAGATAAGTGGAGACTATTCTTGTAAAGCTGCAGATTTGCTGTACTATTTGTTTTAGAAGCAAGAGGGTATAGGCACAAATAGAGAAGACTGGCCAGTCATTATGGGCATTAAATTAATGAAGGCAATGAAGGGAAAGAGGCCTTCAGAAAATGCCCAGCGCAAGATGAGCGCTAAAGAATATATGAACCGAAGGTTCAGTTCCGCCTATACTGAGCCCCTAGATAAATGGGTAGAATGGACAAAGGGAACAGCTAAACCTTTAAAATATGAAGGGACTTTTGATTTACAAGTATGGCAAACTTTTCTGCATGATTATGGCCCACTACTGTGCAGTGAAGGAACGTGGAGAATAGCTTGCACATGGGAGACAGAAGCTAAAGTAGCAAATCAAACTGGCTTGACGGAGATATTTAATAAAAGTACTGCCCAAATTTACTACATTTGGCCAGAAGACTGTAGAGGAGGACCCCCCACCTTATGTGGCTGCCAGTTTGGCTTTAAGGGGTCCATCCACAAAAGCAAAAGCATTAGATTACATGGAACACACAAAAGATGAGCTATGCAATATAGTTGAGAGCAGAGGTTTAACAGCCCCATATCAACCTACAAAGAGGATTTTGGCTCGTATCCTAGAAACAGATGATTGGCATAAATCAAAAGGCACATATGCAAAACTAGATCTCTCTGAACTTAAGGCTTTGGCCAGAGAAAGAGAGATAGAGTCTGAACTTCCGGAGAAAACCATAATTTCCAAATTGTGGCAGCAAGATGAAGAGAGAAGGAAGGGAGATGCCAGCCTTTCTGCCCCTGGCATAGAGCAATCTGTTGCAGTTTATCCTGTCAGAACCCATTTAGTTTTTGAAGGTAATGCTGTTGACTGTCTCAAATTAAATGGCATGTACCTTTTAGTCCCCAAGATATGAGAGCCATATTAGAGGGATTGGGAGATCCTAGAAAGAATCCAATTGGGTTTGCAAACAAACTTAGCGCTGCACAGGAAGCATATGAGGCTTCTGCTACTGACATTCATCAGCTTCTTATTAAAGCAGTGGGAAGCAACATGTCTGGCTATATACTTAAAGAATGTGGTCCGTCAAATTTTGGTTCTAGCGGCTTTCTGATGTGTCGCTTGACCACCACCCAGTCACCTGGTTGGATTCTGTGAATACCTGAAACAGAATCTGGGTCGGGGATAGATTTATAAACACCTTTACCTTGAAGGTGTTTATAAATCTATCCCGACCCAGATTCTGTTTCAGTTATTCACAGAATCCAACCAGGGGACTGGGTGGTGCTCAAGCGACAGGTCAGAAAGCCGCTAGAACCAAAATTTGACGGACCACATTTGGTGCTTTTGACAACCGGTTCTGCTGTCAAGTTGGAAGGAAAGCCCACCTGGATTCATGCCAGTCACTGCAAGAAAATCCTGAAGTGATGATATCCTTTGAAAAAATGATGATGATGTTTCTTTTCTTTTTGTTGTTTGTGAGAACTGAGACATGGAAAAATAACCCTTTCATCCAAATGTTAAATTTGTATGCAACCCATAGCAACGCTAGTAACTGCTGGGTGTGTTCTCACTTACATCCCCAAACAGGAACAATACCCATGATAGCAATGCCTCTCAATTTCACTGATCTAAACAGGACCAGAATAAAGGGCTCAGCTTAAAAAAGTAGTATTAGAGCACAGATTAACGCTAGATTATCTCACTGCAGCTCAAGGTGGGATGTGTAAGGTATTTTGCATTGACTGTTGTATATACATTTCTGATAATGAGGACATTATTAAAGGGCATCTTGCTAAGATAAGAGAATTACAGAATAAGGCCAGAGATATTGCTAAAGGTGGATGGAACCCCTTTTAGGGTTTAGGAGGTTTTGGTGATTTTTTATATGGCATAGCAACATGGTTACAGAAACTAGGCGCTTACATTGTGATGTTCCTATTTCTCATATTTATTATTTACTTCCTCATCAGGCTATGCCTCTGTGTGACTACCCGCTGTACCAACAAATGTACCACCAGCCCTGATGAACCCATTATTGTGAGAAAGCTAGGAGAGAGCTGAATAGGACGCCGTCTCTCTGCGCCAATGTAACAGGAGTTACCAGCAATAGGCTGAATGTAACGCGGAGAAGAATGGTGTCAAATAAACAAAAGGGGGGAAATGACATGGACATTCACTGTACTGTTTATTTAAGCACAAGAGACTCCATTTTGTTCTCACTGTTGAAATGTGTTCTGTAACCTCCACCTAACACACAGAGACATCTCCTACTAAACGCTCTTCACTCCCCCTCCCTTCTAAAGGTTTTGCTTTTGCAATTGTTCTGCTTGCTAGTTTTTAATAATATATTTCTATTTGTAAGCTTTTAATAACATATTTCTATTTGTTAGTTTTTAATAACATCTCACACCACTCCTTTCTTATCTATGTATACAATAACATGTAATAATACATTTTCACTGAACGGACATTTTAAACACAGTGATTGAGTCCTGTGAATCTGTTCCTGCAGCTGCAGTATTAACTTTGTTTTAGAGCCCCAATCAGAAATCAGTCATATCACAGGCATATTGCATTTGGAAATATAACATTAAATTCATGTCTATTTGTTTCAAATTCAAAAGAAAAAAATGCACATATTTGCAGCACATCTTTAAAGGCTTTATTGAATAGGCCACAATTTCTAAGGGATAGAGCAAGCACATGGAATATGGAAGTAAAACATAAATGTATTTTTATGGAGACTGAAGATGAAAAAAGATTACAAATTTGCACCACAGATGTTAGGCCCGTACAAACAGATTTCAATTTCTGGGTGATTCAGCAAGCATATTACATCTGTAAAAAAAATAGTGACTTTATTCTGGGTCTGACAAGGGAAAAATGTGCACCACATCTATTAGGCTTTTTGGGCTGCAATTTCCTAAGGATCAAATGGGAATATTGCATCTGAAATAGAAAATTTGTGTTTATTTGTTTTAAACTGAAAAGAAAAACAATACTCAGATTTGCAGTGCACCTTTGAAGCTTTCATTTGATAGGCCACAATTTCTGAAAGAGAGAGCAAGCACATTGCATGTCGAATTAAAAAAATATTGCCAGGTTTTGAAGACTGAAGATGGAAAAATGTTATAGATTTGACTCCACAGATATTAAGTTCATATGGCCTATATGGTCAGAACTGCACCACAACTTTTCAAGACTTCATTGGATAGAGGAGAAAGGTAAGCTTTGACAAAGTACACAAAATGGTTTCTTTTTTGCAGATTCAATAAAGAAAAAGTTTACAAACTTTCTGCTAAACGTACAATTCTTTTTGACCAGACTGATTTTTCTGATGGAGAGAGCAAGTAGATTGCACTAGAAAAAATAAATAATTATATTTTTTCCAAGAATTAATCATGTTAACATACAGTATTTGAACCACAGCTTTTAAACCTGTTTGGTCAGGCTGCTCTATGTCAGCCTAACAACAAGCATATTGCATCTTCAAAAAAATGTAGTTGTTTCTTCTAAGACAGAAGAGGGAAGTGGTATAAAGAATTGCATCACAATTTTTATACTCTTTTGAACAGACCAGGTTGATGTAGAGAGCAGGCAGATTTCATCTGCAAAAAAAAAATAGTTTATTGTTAAACAGTTTAAAACAAACAAAAAAATATTAGTAATGTTAGTGTTTTCAGGTACAACTTTTAAGTCTTTTTGAATGGACCACTGTTTCTATGGGAAAGAGTAGGCAAATTTTCGAATTTCTTTTTTTAAATAAGAGGCACATTTGAATGCAGAGTTGGCTTCTTTCAGCTTGAAATATAAATACATTTGTATTTATTAGAATGAAAATATATGAAAACCATGTAGATTAACTATCTCATGCATTTCAATCGGAGCTAATCTTGGAGAAAAGAATTAGACCTACCATATTTTTTGGACCATAAGATGCACTTTTCCCCCCAAAAAATATGGGGAAAATGTCTCTGCGTCTTATGGTCCGAATGTACATCAGGCACCACCCCCTACCACTCCTGGCGCCACGTTAGTACCAGAAGAGAGGCAGGAGAGCAGAGGAAAGACATCCCAAGCCCCTGCGAGCGCCGGCCGATCTTCCGACTTGTCAAGAAAGAAGACAGAGCAGCCCAAGCGATGGCAATGGTAAGGCTGCAATAATGGCACAGGTCAGGCTGCAATAATGGCACAGGTCGGGCTGCAATAATGGCACAGGTCAGGCTGCAATAATGGCACAGGTCGGGCTGAAATAATGGCACAGGTCGGGCTGCAATAATGGCACAGATCAGGCTGCAATAATGGCACAGGTAGGGCTGCAATAATGGCAATGGTCAGGCTGCATTATTGGCACAGGTCAGGCTGCATTTCATGGGCACTGGTAAATATTTTAGTACACCATTGGTTCAGAATATTTTTTTTCTTGTTTTCCTCCTCTAAAGCCTAGGTGCGTCTTATGGTCAGGTGCGTCTTATGGAGCGAAAAATACAGTATTTAAGCATGAAAATTTTAATGAAAGTGTATTTTTTTAAATAGCACAATGAATTTGAACAGATTTACTTAATAGAATTGTATTACTTTTTCTATGGAGACAATTTGGGAGACAGGAAGTTTGCATATTTCAATTATAAATATTACATTTAACGGTATATTTAAAAAAAAAAAATAATTATTTGCTGAAATGAATCACATTCTTTAAAATATGAGGTGGCTTTGGAGACAAACAGTAGGAATATTTTAGCCAAAAATATAACAATTCTACAAATTTGAGGCATGGAATCTCATCCTTTTTAGATTTCAAGCTCTTTATTGAGTTTTTGTATAAATAAAGAAGAATAGCAAAATACAAAACCATCCAATATGTTTCGCCAGCTGTAGAAAATGCATTAATACAAAATAACATTAGTGACATTTGCAAGGCAGTGACATGGATAAAGCTCACAGTGATTGAAAGACCCTAGGTTAGTCCAGAAAACAAGTCACTGGTCAAACAGCCCCCCTCAGTAATGGTAAAAGACTAAACTTCCCACGTGATAAAACAAACTCTTTCATTATCAATTTTATTAACAATTTCACTCAGGGGTAGCAAAATTAGAGAAAGACCTGGAGAACACAGATAATTAGCTGATAAATGAAAACCTTGTGGTTTTGTTAAGCACTAAGCTTGAAGAAGTAGAAGAAGGAAGGAAGGAATCAGAAAAGAGGGGAAATGTAGAAAACATACCAAGTTTCGTGGATAAGGAAATCTCAAGGATACATTAGTCTACTGTAAAATATATGATTTAGGAAAATCTCCTCCTTTTTAAAGTGGAAGTAAACCCTATTATCGTTTTTAGCCAAGGAAGCTGCCATCTTGGCCTCTGTTTAATCTTTAACTGCCATGATTCTGCACATGTGATCAGTTATGACACCAGCCATTGGATGGTTTGACAGTTTGGTCGAGAGCACAAACAAATGCAACAGTTACATTACCAGCATGTGTTGGGAATGTAACTGTATTTTGAACATGTTAAATCCATGTGTTTACTTCCACTTTAATAAGAGAAAACTTGGGAGGCAGGGAGTAAACATTTATAAGGCAGAAATAGGAAGTGATTTTTTTCTAAAACTTTTATATAAAATTTTAACAGACTTAATTGCAAAAAATAATATCCTATTTAATCCAAAGGAATTTCACAAGCAGGCAGAAGTCATATTTCAGCCACTATTTTATGATCGTACTGATATTAATCTCTTCTTTTTAATTAGGAGAGAACATTCCTAATATAGCCATAACAATAGAATTACAGTTTATTTTGTTTTTGAGACAGGATAAAAGTGTAAAGATTTTGTGCACAGAATTTCATCCTTTTATAACCTATAAATTATACAGATCAGCTGCACAGACTCTATTTTCCATGTAAGCAATACAAGAAGGAGAGGGCAGGGAAACTCTATATTTATTTTAGGAAGATAAAATGATATGCCTTCTGTATCAGAGGAAAATGTTGTACAAATTAGCTGCCAAAATGAAAAGTACTTTATAGTCTATAAAAATCATAGTTATGGAATGAGAACAAGTGGTTTCTAGTTAAAGAATAAATGTTAGGCCAAACTACTTTAAATTCCCATCCTCAGTGGCGGCGTGAAACTGGCAGGAAGCTAAGAGCCGGAGATCCGAGGGTGACCGAGACCTAATAGCACACCTCAGGGCTATTGACACAGCTATTTTCCACTTAACAGCCCCAACTCCCCTGTGGGACTTGTGGTGCAAGCCGACAGCTAAGAAAAGCAAGCCTAAATCCACGCAGTGGCCCCTGATAAACTATTTGCTCCGGGTTCCGGGAGCAGACCGCGATGGCCCAAGATGGCGCCCAGCCGAAGCATGCTTCTCCGGACATTCCGGATCCAGCGGCTTCTCCTACTGCCTCCTCCAAACAGAGTGAGTACATGCCCCATCTCACCAAGGCAGAGAATAGCCTGTCCACAATGTATGACAGACTTATGCCCCGTACACACGGTCGGACTTTGTTCGGACATTCCGACAACAAAATCCTCTGATTTTTTCCGACGGATGTTGGCTCAAACTTGTTTTGCCTACACACGGTCGCACAAAGTTATCGGAATTTCCAATCGCCAAGAACGCGGTGACGTCAAGCACGTACGACGAGACTAGAAAAGGCCGGTTCAGAACCAAGCGAGGCACCCTTTGGGCTCCTTTTGCTAATCTTGTGTTAGTAAAAGTTTGGTGAGAGACGATTCGTGCTTTTTCAGACTCGTGGCTTTCAGATCGTTTTCTGCCGTTCAGTTTGTGCTTGTGGGTTTGTATCTGCTCTTCAGTGCGTGCAGTCAGTTCGTATTGGAGTTTTCTGTGCGATCTTGTCCGCTCGTTGCTGTTTTTCAGGTTGCTCTTCACAGGCCTTGCTGTTCTTCAGTGCGTTCTGTTACTTCGTTCTGAGCAGCCGACCGTTTTCTAGCCATGTTGCGTATGCGTACTCCTCGTAGAGTTCGTGCTGTGCGGGGGCTTGGTGTTGGGGTCCTGACCTTGACACAAGTCCAGTCCATGAACAGGGTGGGGAGGAGTTCATGGACCAAGAATTGGTTGCTTCAGCGTGACCAGTTCTGTCATATGCCTTTGCTCCGTGAGATCCGTGAGAATAATCCTGATGATTTCAGGAACTTTCTCAGGATAACGGACCCCGTGTTTCACCGTTTGTTGGCTTCGCTGACCCCCTATATCAGCAGGCAGGATACCTGCATGAGGCAAGCCATCACTCCGGAGCAGAGGTTGGTCGCTACCTTGCGGTATTTGGCCACAGGGAGAAGCCTGCAGGACCTCAAGTTCTCGACAGGCATCTCCCCCCAGGCTCTGGGGATCATTATCCCAGAGACCTGTTCTGCCATCATACAGGTCCTACAGAAGGAGTATATGAAGGTAAGATTTTTATCCTTTTATATCACATTTTATTGTATTGAATGTTTGATAATATATTGTATTTCTTTCCTCATTCCCTAATTACCATGATTGTATTATGCTGTGAATGTCCCCTTTGTCCTCATGCATGCTGGATTTTTATGTAATTATTATTTTAGGTCCTTCATACATATTTGCCCTTCAATAACCTCCCCAGCATGGTGTCTCCTGGCCTATATTCACCTCATGTAGTTACTTAACAATGTATTTTATCAGCTCCATAGTAGTGCTTTACCCCAAACACCCCCTAAAATGTTTGGAAATGTTATTTTTTCTTTAAATTCAGGCAGAGGGCCAGAGGCTTTTTTTTGTGGTGTCCCCAAATTTTTTGTAACCCTCCCTCCCCCAACTGCTAAGTCAGCTGATCCCAATTCTCTATCCTCAATCATCTATCTGCTGACTTTGCCAAACCCATACACACTATACCCACCTCTTTACTGGTCAGATTTATGGATGAATTCCCCAAAGCATGTAGTGCAAGGGCCTGCCTGTATACTTTACAATGGTACTGTTTAAAGTTTTTGTATCCTATTATTATCTTGATAGGTAATAGCAGAATGTTCAAATGTGCTCAAATGTGTACAGTGTGTATTTATATCTTTGTATTATGACACTTCTTACCTGTCCAGTGGGCTGCCAATAGTGTCACTAAGGAGGGGCTGTTCCAAGTAATACCCTGTATTTAGGCATTCATCTCTCAATGAAGTGAAGAGGGTTACCTGTCCAAGAGTTCCCCCCCCTATAATGTTAGAAATGGCCCATGAGAGGGGGGGGGGATATGATAGGTGTACCTTATACTTTGTGGTTGTTAAATTCCCCTTAATAAATGCTATCTGGAGGTCCTCCTCCTGCAGGTCCTCCTCCTCCTCCTCCCTCTCCTCCAGGTCCCCCCAGTCCTCCTCCAGGTCCCCCCAGTCCTCCTCCTCCTCCAGGTCCTACTCCTCCTCCTGCCACATCTCCAACTGCACAGCCACAGCCGGGAAGGAAGCGTGTAAGGAAGACCAGACAGTGATTGCCCTGGGTTCAGTCTGGTCGGCCAAAAGATGCAGCCTCTTGTGGTACCACAGCCTGGGGACACCAATGTCATCTGCTGCTATCCGAGTCTCTGTGAATCCCGGACCAGACTGCCCTCCCTTATATATGGACTCCTCAGGCCACCAATTTTGATGTTGAAGAATTGTTGTCTGCCGTGGGGGTCCCAACAAAAAATCTCATGGAGATTAAATAATAAAAGATATCAATGGTGTTGGGGTAACTTGACACACAAAACACACACAAAAATATTCTGGAGTAAAAATAAAAATAACATTGAACAAAGATCAGCCTTGGAAAAAATCCAAACATTAAAGAAAAAAAAAGGCTTAAAAAACAAAAAAAAAAACATAAAAAATATAAAACTGTCAGATGTGACAACTAATAACAATATATTGAGGGAATCCCACTAAAAAAACACAAATCAAACTTTGTGAGAAGTGTGTGTGAATATGAGCAGCAAAACTACTTAATTCTTGTCACATTATAAAGAAGAAGAGAGTGCGCTGTATTAAACCATTTTTTACATTGCAGCGTGACGAAAGTGCTGTATCCATTGCGAACGCTAAGTTTACCAGAACGAGCTGTCCTGTGTCGGAATTTCTTCTGAGCATGCGTGGCACTTTGTGCGTCGGAACAGGCCACACATGGTCGGAATTGACGCGATCGGATTTTGTTGTCGGAAAATTTTATCTCCTGCTGTCCAACTTTGTGTGTCGGAAAATCCGATGGAAAATGTCCGATGGAGCCCACACACGGTCGGAATCTTCGACAACACGCTCCGATCGGACATTGTCCATCGGAAAATCCGACCGTGTGTATGGGGCATAACACGTAAATTCCAGGCCGAACTGCACAAGTCGACAAACACTCTGACCCAGGAGATCGCCTCATTAGGAGGGCGGACAGATATATTAGAAATCAAGCATGACGAATTACACATGGCATATGTAGATCTCCACAAAGACCATGAATTACTCTCTGATACGGTTCTCTGGCTACAAATAATCTCGAGGACCTCGATAACCGCAATAGGAGAAAAAATATTAGGGTACGCGGTGTGCCAGAATCAGTCACTGACCTGTCTGACACCATTAAGAGACTGTTCTGCTCCATGCTCTCAGACCAACATGAGGCCTCATTTCTGTGCGACAGGCTTCATAGAGCCCTGCGGCCCAAGCCACCACCTAAGAAGTCCCCTAGGGACATTGTGATGTGCCTGAAGGACTTCCTAATGAAAGAAGAGATCCTTCGTGCTTCCCGCAACACCCCCCGTATACAACTGAGCTGGATGGGATTACCGTCCAGATTTATCCGGATGTCTCCCCAGCAACTTTAGAGAAGAGGAGAAGGATGAAGGAAGTCACCACAGTCCCGCAATCAGTGGTCCCACACAATAGCACGACTTATACCGCCACTACGGTTGCTGAGGAAAAAGAAGTCCTGGTGAAATTGGGCCTCCTGGATCCTCAACCCACCCTGAGGCACCCACCGATTCCACGCCCAACACCGATATGAGCTATTCCATCTCCCCAATGGGATCGGAGGAACCGCCAACGCTCCAGGGACTTAAACACCTGAACCCAGATCGACGGCTTTGTTCCAGTTATCCCTCGTCAGAGGAGTTTGGTTTGCATAGCAGCACTGTTTAAAAGGGAAGATTTTATTTTCTTTTTTTTACCACCTAAAACTTATTTTCCATCACATAGGCATTTATGAGAGCAAATGGGTCACACCCTCAGGCAAGTGCCACTTTCCACCCGTTTGAACAGCCTCCTCCACACCCACTCTCAACTACGTCCCTATTTCTCTCCCACCTTGTTTTTGACGGGAGAAAACATTGACTTACCCGTTCCTCTACCCTGCAGAACCCCCCTCCCCCTCAGTGGGGACCCTGAGAGTCTGTGGAAGTTTGGACTGGATAAGTACGCAGTTGTTGGGTATACAGGTCAGGATGGCTCTTCCATCCTGGCCCCCTAGAGTTTATTAACTTTGTTATAGTTTAAGTTTTCATTTACTCTGTATTCTACATATTAATGAGTTAATATTGATGATGGTTTCTTTTGACTGGAACTGGTTGCACATATATTATGGTAATTAAGCGTGCATGGGGCCAGGTTCTCTAGTGGGCCATGAGGCATTGGACTCAAACAGCACTATAATAACTTTTAAGTCCTCGTTTCCTATCTATATTTTCAACCCCCACAGGTCATACACCTAAAATGGGTTTATGGGTAACATCCCATAATGTAAGAGGCTTCAACTTTCCTCAAAAAAGGAGGAAGGCCTTTCAATATTATAAACAATTGAGGGCAGACATCATACTGCTGCAGGAGACCCATTTCTCCTCTGCCTCCCACCCTAATTTTTGAGTCCAAAGCCATGGGAGTCACTATTTTTATTAAAAACACTGTACCATTCGATGTTAAGCACATACAGTATACAGAGACCCTTCCAGCAGATTTTACAGGGAGAGATACAGGGTCACGCCCTGATGGTAGCAAATGTGTACGCTCTGAATAATTCACAGGGCTCGTTCTTTAGATAATTTTTCCAAGTGCTAGATAGATATTCCTCCACGCATTGTCAGAAACCATGAAATCAGACCGAGACAGAAGTACAGTTAAATCACATTTGTTTAATAATAAAAGTAAAAAGAACAAACATAGTCAAAACATAGCCAAAGTTCAGTAACCGGAACGGATAGTCAGCCAAGCCAGAAGTCAGGGATCAAACTAGTGGAACAGCAGGCAAGATCTGGAGCCAGAAGGGATATCAGCAAGCCAGTCTTTAAACAGCAGCGCAGGAGATAGTTTCTTGTGATGTGACCAAGGCGAAGGCAGAGCTCCTCTGGACTGGACGGCTTAAGTAGGCAGGACTGACGAGCTGGATAATCAACAGCTGAGTAACTGTGGAGAGAGATGGGAGCTGGCAATTAGCCGACACCTCAGCGGCCAGCTCAGAGAAGGAAGGGCTCAGCCCAGCCCTGACACTCATATGATAGTCGGGGAGATTTCAATTTAGTTGCTCACTCTGCCTTAGACAGAAGTAAGGCTACTAGTGTGTCCAATGCTTTCCCTAAATCCCTAATGAGATCCTTGGGAACACACCAATTATTTGACACCCGGAGAGCCCTTAATATGGGGGTGAAGGAATCCACCCACTACTCATGCCCACGTGACAGTTATGCTAGGCTGGATTACATTTTTACTCGCGAACTCATCCTCTGATAGCATTCGCACCTGCCCCTGGTCAGACCACCATTTGGTCTCATTCCATACTTCCCACATAGAGCTATCCCCAATGACAGCCTCCTGGAGGCTGAATGACTCCCTTTTAACAGACCCCAAGTTGACCTCACAAATAGCTGATCACCAAGCTGAATATTTCAGACTGAATGATACAGAAGACATATCCCCACCTATACTCTGGGCAGCTCACAAGGCGGTCCTTCGTGGTCACTTTATAGAGCTAGCCACAATCAAAAAATGCCAGAAGATAACCAACATCAAGACCCTTACCCTAGAATTGGATAAACTATACCATGTACACACCCTGATCCATTCCCCTGAAGCACTTAGACAAATCAACCAAAAGAAAGTAGAACTAGACACGATCCTTTAAGATCGAACCGAGAAATCCATACGATGGTCTAAAGCACGGGTTCTCCTCCATAGCAACTCTGCCTCTGCCATGTTCAAATGTAAAATTCACCAATCCCTCCAACCGACTCAGGTTTACAAACTGATTAAAAGTTTGGGTTAACTAATTTCCCACCATAGGGAGGTATTACAAATCTTTACGTCCTTCTATCAATCCCTACTGACATCCCCTGACACACTCTCACCAAACGACATGGACTCATGGCTGGGCTCTTTATCCCTTCCATCGCTGTTAGAGGAGCAACAACATAGCCTGAATACCCCTTGCACTAAACAAGAGATCCTGTCTATCATAAAATCCCTAAAAACCTCAACAGCCCCAGGTCCAGACGGTTACACCTCATCCTACTACAAGACATTCGCAGGAATATTAGCCCATAAACTTATAAGAGTAATTAATCATATCCTGCAAGGTCATAAACTTCCTGAAGAAATGCTCTCCACTAATATGACTCTCATCCCCAAACCCAATAAGTACCATTTCCAACCACAAAATTACAGACCAATATCAGTTCCTAACAATGACACTAAAATTTTAGCCCGAGTATTAGCTGATAGACTAGCGCCCATTATCTTTACACTAATAGGCCCAGAACAGTCCGGCTTTATCCCCACAAAGCAGATCACTGATAATATCTGCCTAGCAGCTAATATAATACAGGATGCAGATATCTTTTTCCGCAAAGTAATAATTCTAGGCCTAGATATACACAAAGCCTTTGACAGCATCCTCTGGCCCTGACTAAATTTGGTTTCCTGGGGGAATTTGATAATGGTTTTAAGGCTCTATATCATAACCCACACACCCAAATCAAACTTCCAGGCTGTTCCTCAGAGTATTTTCCGCTCATGCGAGGAACCAGACAGGGCTGCTCACTGTCACCATTGATCTTTGCCCTGGCCATAGAGCCGTTGGCCAGGGCAATCATCACAAACCCAAACATAAAAGGATACACAAAAGGGGAGGAAGAATTCAAAATGAGCCTGTATGTAGACGACATGCTCATGCTCTTACTAGATCCATTGGTATCCCTCCCTAACCTAATGTCTACCCTACAGGACTTCCACACCATTTCTGGGTTGGGAGTGAATCTCGCAAAATGCTCTGCTCTCCCCATCAACATCCCCCCTCATATCTCCACTAGCATTAAACTCATTTGGCATCACCCTTACAGATAACTCCCTGCAATACCTGGACGTGCGATTAGCTCCCTCCCTTCGAGCTATGTACAACGCCAACTACCCTCAGGCCTTCCTTAAAACTAAACAATGGCTACGAATATGGTCTTCTTTTCCTATCCCTCTTTTGGGACAGACATTAAAATGTCCATCCTCCCAAAACTGTTGTACTTTTTTAGAGCCCTTCGCCTCTATGAGTCTCGCCAAACCATAAACTTAATCCAAAGAGCCATTAACAAATTCATTTGGAAAAACAAACCCCTAGATATGGTAAGTTACTCACACATAGACCCCTTTCACAGGGAGGCTTAGAGTTACCCAATATATGGCTGTATTACATAGCAGCCAGACTTGCATAAGCAGCCTAGTGGCATGCCCCCCCAGCTATGATCCCCTGGTTACTTTTTGAAATGATCTCAGCTCGCCCATTCTATGTACCAGGGCTTTTATGGCAAGCTGGAATAAAACCCAGAGAAATCGGTGCACTAAATAACATAGTGGGCCAAACTATCCACCTATGGAACCTATACTATCAGAAGTTTAAGTTACAATCAGACAGAACCCTCCTATCCTCATTCTTAGGAGACAAGAGATTACCTCCGCCTATGATTCACCCAATGCGTTCCGCTGGTGGGAAATTAGGACCTTCACCACATTAAGAGCCTTAACAAACGGATCACAATTTTGGTCCTTTACGCAACTACAGGAACAATTTGATATCCCGAGAACTGAGTTCTATAAATATCTCCAAACAAGACATTTTTATGAGTCTCTATTCTCGTTGAATGGTAACCCTATATTCTCCCAATATGAAAATATATGCTTTAATCTATCACCTCAATGAAAGAAACCTTCCAGAGAAATCAACGGCTATCATCCGTTGGGAAACTGATGTAGGCCAAGTATTCTCCACTGGTCGAACATGATGATTAACATACACAAATGCTCCCGCTCTAAGGCCATAAAAGAAACAGTGGTTAAACTACACACCAGATGGTACCACACCCCAGATAGAGTACATACATTTTACCCAGGAGTCCCAGCCACTTTCTTTAGGGGCTTCCAGGTCTCGGGAACATTGCTCCACACTTTTTGGAGCTGTCCACAGCTGAAGCACATATGGAGTCAGGCAGCCTCCAGGGTAGCACAGATATAAGGGACCATGGTCACGTTGACAGCCCCAATGTGTTTGCTCTTCACACCTATCCCCGATGTTCCTCCCCCAACTCCAAAATTGGTAAATACATTGTTCTGTGATATCCTGTGGTCCATAGCCTTGAATTGGCGCTCCCCGACAGTACTTTAGGCCCAGATGCTCCAAAGAATGGAATCCATTAAACTAATGGAAATGATCCATTACACTATACTGGACACCTTGCATGTTTATCATAACAAATGGTCTGGTTGGACTTCCTACAGTGATACATTGTAACCTATGTCCCTCTACATAACTATTACTCTCTGCCCCCCAAAAGACTTTGTGCAACTCATATAAGATTCCTAGAGACTCTCATAGGCCTTGCCAGTATATAACTACTGTAGTGGTGACAATTAGGGTAGGTTAAAAAAGGGGGAGGGGTATGCCTATATATCAAGAATAATGTACAAGTGAATGTAAGAGATGACATCACTAAGGGAGCTAGGGAGGAGGTGGAATCCTTATGGGTAGAGCTCCAAAGGGATGAAGCTAAGGGGAAAATAATACTGGGAGTATGCTATAGGCCACCTAGGGGAGGGGAGGAAGGGGAGACAGATCTCCTATCACAATTTGGATTAGCAGCAAGGATGGGAAGTGTTATCATAATGGGGAATTTTAACTATCCAGACATAGACTGGGCGGATCTAAGGCTCACCAGTTCCTAAATGTCTTGCAGGACAATTTTATGGGTCAGATGGTAGACGCGCTAACTAGAAATAAAGCATTACTGGATCTACTGATTACCAACAATACAGACCTGATCACGGATGTGGAAATACGGGGCAATTTAGGTAACATCACAGGCGATCACAGGTCAATTGGCTTCAGTATAAATCACACAAATAGGAAACACAAGGGGAATACAAAGATACTGAATTTCAAAAGAGCCAACTTCCCTAAACTACAAACCTTGCTAGAAGGCACATCACAGGAAGCACCTCCATGGTTAACAGAGGACAGAATTAAAATTAGACTTGGGAAACATAACATTAATAAATCACTGGGACCAGATAGCTTGCACCCGAGGGTACTTAGGGAACTCAGTCAAGTAATTGCCAGACCATTGTTCCTAATTTTTACTGACAGTCTACTGACTGGAATGGTACCAGCTGATTGGAGAAAAGCTAATGTAGCACCAATATTTAAAAAGGGTCCAAAATACATCCCTGGGAATTACAGACCAGTTAGGCTAACATCAATAGTATGTAAACTCTTGGAGGGGATGCTAAGGGACTATATACAAGATTGTAGTAATGGGAACAGTATCATTAGCAGTAATTGGCATGGATTCATGAAAAATCATTCTTGCCAAACCAATCTATTAACCTTCTATGAGGAGGTGAGTTGCCATCTAGATAAAGGAAGGCCCGTAGACGTGGTGTATCTGGATTTTTCAAAAGCATTTGACACAGTTCCCCATAAACGTTTACTGTACAAAATAAGGTCTGTTGGCATGGACCATAGGGTGAGTACATGGATTGAAATCTGGCTACAAGGGTGAGTTCAGAGGGTGGTGATAAATGGGGAGTACTCGGAATGGTCAGGGGTGGGTAGTGTGGTCCCCCAGGGTTCCGTGCTGGGACCAATCCTATCCAATTTGTTCATAAACGACCTGGAGGATGGGGTAGACAGTTCAATATCTGTATTTGCGGATGATACTAAGCTAAGCGGGGCAATAACTTCTCTGCAGGATGTGAAAACCTTGCAAAAAGATCTGAACAAATTAATGGGGGTGGGCAACTACATGGCAAATGAGGTTCAATGTAGAAAAATGTAAAATAATGCATTTGGGTGGCAAAAATATGAATGCAATCTATACACTGGGAGGAGAACCTCTGGGGGAATCTAGGATGGAAAAGGACCTGGGGGTCCTAGTAGATGATAGGCTCAGCAATGGCATGCAATGCCAAGCTACTGCTAACAAAGCAAACAGAATATTGGCATGCAATGCCAAGCTACTGCTAACAAAGCAAACAGAATATTGGCATGCATTAAAAAGGGGATCAACTCCAGAGATAAAACAATAATTCTCCCATTCTACAAGACTCTGGTCCGGCAGCACCTAGAGTATGCTGTCCAGTTCTGGGCACCAGTCCTCAGGAAAGATGTACTGGAAATGGAGCGAGTACAAAGAAAGGCAACAAAGCTAATAAAGGGTCTGGAGGATATTAGTTATGAGGAAAGGTTGCAAGCACTGAACTTATTCTCTCTGGAGAAGAGACGCTTGAGAGGGGATATGATTTCAATATACAAATACCATACTGGTGACTAGGGATGAGCCGAACACCCCCCGGTTCGGTTCGCAGGAACCTGCGAACGGACCGAAAATTCGCACGAACGTTAGAACCCCATTGACGTCTATGAGACTCGAACGTTCGAAATCAAATGTGCTCATTTTAAAGGCTAATTTGCATGGTATTGTCCTAAAAAGGGTTTGGGGACCCGGGTCCTACCCCAGGGGACATGCATCAATGCAAAAAAAACTTTTAAAAATGGCAGTTTTTTCGGGAGCAGTGATTTTAATGATGCTTAAAGTAAAAAAAAAAGTGAAATATTCCTTTAAATATCGTACCTGGGGTGTGTCTATAGTATGCCTGTAAAGTGGCTCGTGTTTCCCGTGTTTAGAACAGTCCCTGCACAAAATGTCATTTTTAAAGGAAAAAATCTCATTTAAAACTGCTTGCGGGTTTAATGTAATGTCGGGTCCTGGCAATATGGATGAAAATCAGTGAGACAAACGGAATGGGTACCCCCCAGCCCATTACCAGGCCCTTTGGGTCTTGTATGGATATTAAGGGGAACCCCGCACCCAACTTAAAATAAGGAAAGGTGTGGGGCCACCAGGCCCTATATACTCTGAACAGCAGTATACAGACGGTGCAAACAAGACAGGGACTGTAGGTTTGTTGTCAAGTAGAATCTGTTTGTAATTTTGAACGGGTACATTTTTAACGTGTTTAGTTCCAGCCAAAAAATCTTTTTTAAGCTTTTTGGAAAACATAGGGAAGGGTTATCACCCCTGTGACATTTGTTTTGCTGTCTGTCCTCCTCTTCAGAAGATTTCACCTCACTTTTTGTCCCAATGACAAATGTTTTTTGAAAATTTGGGGTTATTTGTGGAACAAGGATTGGAAAGCATCAGTGGAAAGGAGAAATGTTTTTCCCATATTAACTCTTACAGGAGAGAATTTCCCTTCCCAGGGGTAGATTTCATCTCACTTCCTGTTCTCTCCTTCCGTTTGCAAGTAGGAGTCGTTTGTAAGTTAGATGTTTGAAAGTAGGGGCCTGCCCTATATACTCAGCAGAAATTTGGGCCTTAGGTGTTGTTGTGGCCACAACACTGTAAGCCCTCACAGGGCCCTGCTGTGAAACATTAAATCAAGAATTGTAATTACATGCCCCTGTTGAACAGGGGCAGAAAAATTGGGCCTTTGGTGGTGGTGGTGGTGCTGGTGCCACAACACTGTAAGTCCTCACTCGCTCTTGGTGGGTGCAGAAATGTACCCTGCTGTGAAATATTAGATCAAGAATTGTAATTACATGCCCCTGTTGAACAAGGGCAGACAAATTGGGCCTTTGGTGGTGGTGGTGGTGGTGGTGGTTCTGGTGCCACAACACTGTAAGTCCTCACTCGCTCTTGGTGGGTGCAGAAATGGGCCCTGCTGTGAAATATTAGATCAAGAATTGTAATTACATGCCCCTGTTGAACAAGGGCAGAAAAATTGGGCCTTTGGTGGTGGTGGTGGTGGTGCTGGTGCCACAACACTGTAAGTCCTCACTCGCTCTTGGTGGGTGCAGAAATTGGCCCTGCTGTGAAATATTAGATCAAGAATTGTAATTACATGCCCCTGTTGAACAGGGGCTGAAAAATTAGGCCTTAGGCACTGGTGCTGGTGACACAACACTGCAACCCCTCACAGACACTCTAGTTGGAACGCAGGAACGAGCCCTGCTGCAAAGAATTACATCAAAAATTGTAATTACACACCCCTGTTACATAGTTACATAGTTACATAGTAGGTGAGGTTGAAAAAAGACACAAGTCCATCAACATTAAACAGGGGCTGAAAAATTGGGCCTTAGGCACTGGTGCTGGTGCCGCAAAACTGCAACCCCTCACACATACTCTAGTTGTAATGCAGAAACGAGCCCCGCTGCAAAGTATTGCATCAAAAATTGTAATTACACGCCCCTGTTAAACAGGGGCTGAAAAATTGGGCCTTGGGCACTGGTGGTGGCGCCCAGAACCAAAAATGTTCTTACAAGCTATCAGCGTGATGATTGAGGAGGAAGAGGATAATTACTCAGGGATAGTTACTCAGCTTCAGCATAGGCAGTCTTTGAAGGGATCTGAGATTTCAAAAAAAAATATTCGGTTACATCAGCATCAGGTGCTTGGTAGCTGGTGGTGATCCAAGACTGATTCATTTTTATGAAGGTCAGTCGATCGACCGAGTCGGTGGACAGACGCACCCTGTGATCGGTTACAAAGCCTCCAGCAGCACTGAATGTGCGTTCCGAAAGAACGCTGGATGCAGGACAGGCCAGTAGCTCAATTGCATACTGTGCAAGCTCTGGCCAGTGATCCATCCTCAAGACCCAGTAACCCAGAGGATTTTCGGTGGGAAAGGTGTCCAAGTCAGATCTTGCCCCTAGGTATTCCTGCACCATGTAAAACAGACGCTGGCGATGGTTGCTGGACCGATCATACCTTGGGGCTGCGGACCAAAAAATTGTCTGAACACATCGGTCAGACGGCCACCTTCTCCACGGCTCCTTCTTTGACTGACCGAAGCCTCAGCAACACGTTGTCCAGAAACAGGAGTTTGTAACCTCCCAGTCTCTGGGAACGCATTGCACAGACCTTTCTGCAAGGCCTCCCGAAGATGTTTCATCCTCTGCTCCCTCTGCGATGGCAAGATAAGGTCCGCAACCTTACCCTTGTAACGTGGATCAAGGAGGGTTGCCAGCCAGTATTGGTCCTTCTCCTTGATACCACGAATACGAGGATCCTTAGGCAGGCTTTGCAGGATCAGGGAGGCCATGCAGCGTAGGTTTGCTGAGGCATTGGGTCCGGAGTCCTCTGGGTCACTAAGGAGGACATGGTCAGCAGCCACCTCCTCCCAGCCATGTACAAGTCCATGTGTTTCTTGGGACTGATCCCTTAAAGACTGCTGCTGATGCTGAGTGCCAGGCTCCACCTCCATACTGACACAATCTTCCTCCTCCTCCTCTTCCTGTGTGATCGGTGGGCACGCAGGAACACTGTCTGGATAAAGGGGGCCTTGAGAGCTAAGGAAGTCCTCCTCTTCCTGCCTCTGTTCTGCCTCAAGTGCCCAGTCCATTATTCCACGCAGCATGTGCTCCAACAGGTGGACAAGGGGGACAGTGTCACTGATGCATGCACTGTCACTGCTCACCATCCTCGTGGCCTCCTCAAATGGTGACAGGACAGTGCATGCATCCCTGATCATGGCCCACTGGCATGGGGAAAAAAACCAAGCTCCCCTGACCCTGTCCTCGTGCCATAGTCGCACAGGTACTCATTGATAGCCCTCTGCTGCGTGTGCAGCCGCTGCAGCATGGCCAACGTTGAGTTCCACCTGGTGGGCATGTCACAGATTAGGCGGTTCTTGGGCAGGTTAAACTCCTTTTGGAGGTCCGCCAGCCGAGCACTGGCATTATATGACCATCGGAAATGCACACAGACTTTCCTGGCCTGCCTCAGGACATCCTGTAAGCCCAGGTACCTGCCCAAGAACCGCTGCACCACCAAGTTAAGGACGTGAGCCAAACAGGGCACATGGGTCATTTGTCCCTGTCGGAGGGCAGAGAGGAGGTTGGTGCCATTGTCGCAAACCACCATTCCTGCCTTAAGTTGGCGTGGCGTCAACCACCTCTGAACCTGCCCCTGCAGAGCTGACAGAACCTCTGCCCCAGTGTGACTCCTGTCCCCCAAGCACACCAGCTCAAGCACCGCATGGCATCTTTTGGCCTGCGTACTTGTGTAGCCCCTTGAACGGCTACGGAGCACCGCTGGTTCCGAGGACAAAGCACAGGAAGAGGCCATGGAGGAAGAAGAAGAGGAGGGGGTGGAGGAGAGAGGTGTGTCACAATCATTAGCATTTTGGAGGCGTGGTGGCGGAACAACCTCCAACACTACTGCACCTTGTCCTGCATCCTTCCCAGCTGCCAGCAGAGTCACCCAATGCACCTTGAAACCTAGGTAACGTCCCTGTCCATGCCTGCTGGACCATGAGTCAGCGGTAATATGCACCTTACCGCTGACCGCCCTGTCCAGCGAGGCATGGACATTGCCTTCCACATGCTGGTAGAGAGCCGGAATCGCCCTCCGTGAGAAAAAGTGGCGTTTGGGTACCTGCCACTGAGGAACCGCACATTCTACAAACTCAAGGGGGCAGAGTCTACCAACTGAAAAGGCAGCAGTTAAAGTGCTAGCAATTTTGCCAAGCTAGCATTCAACCGCTGTGCATGTGGATGGATGGGAGCAAACTTCTTTCGGCGGTGCAGCAGCTGGGGCAGGGAAATTTGCCTGGTACAATCTGACATCGGTGTACCAAAAGCAGATTGCCCACAAGTACTTGGCTGTGACACACCTAATTCTACACCTTCATTCCTCTCAGTGCAGGTCTCAGAGAGGACTGAAGGTATAGTGGGGTTGGAGATCTCAGCTGATGAGGAGCAAGGAGAGGTTCTCTTTGTTCTTTGGTGTGGGTCTTTTAGATACGCTTGCCAACAAACTGCATGGCAGGTCAACATATGTCTGGTCAAGCATGTGGTACCCAAGCGGGAGATGTTTTGGCCACGCGAGATACGCTTGAGACATATGTTGCAAATAGCAGCGGTGCGATCTGATGCACTCGTCTCAAAAAAGGCCCACACCAAAGAACTTTTTGAATAACGCGCAGACACTGCAGCGCCCTGTTTATGTGGAGCTTTGGGGTGTGATGCAGTCAATGTGCTGCCCTTAGGCTGGCCCCTGGAGGGCATCCTGCCTCGTTGGTGATGTGCCGCCTCCTCCTCCTCCTCTCTCTTATCAGGCACCCACATTGAATCAGTGACCTCATCATCCCCTCCCTCCTCATCACTGGAGCAAACCTGGCAGTATGCTGCAGCAGGGGGAGCATGACTGCCAGCTTGCTGTCCTTCTTGGGCACCCCCTTTGTCCGTGCTCACGTTACTGCCTTCATTGAGCTCAGTATCATCATCAGAGCCTTCCAAACGCTGGGCATCCTCCTGGAGCATGTACCCAACACTGTGGTCAAACAGTTCGAGGGACTCCTCAGGAGGACATGGTGGGCTAGGGAAGGTAGGTTTAGCTGAACACTGTGAGCAGGACGCACCCCACTAACTTGTAGGTTTAGCTGAACACTGTGAGCAGGACGCACCCCACTAACTTGTAGTTTTAGCTGAACACTGTGAGCAGGACGCACTGAAACTAACTGTAAATAGTCTAGCTGCCTGACTGTGGTACTAATAGGATCAAAAGAACACCAGCAATTTTCTTCAGGTAGCTATAAATACTGTAACAAGACAAGCCTGCCGGTCAGTAAGAAGATAACAGGAATGGATCTAGCTGAACACTGTGAGCAGGACGCACTGCACTAACTTGTAGCTTTAGATGAACACTGTGTAGAGGTCTCACTACACTAACTTGTAGGTTTAGCTGAACACTGTGAGCAGGACGCACTGCACTAACTTGTAGCTTTAGATGAACACTGTGCAGAGGTCTCACTACACTAACTTGTAGGTTTAGCTGAACACTGTGAGCAGGACGCACAGCACTAACTTGTAGTTTTAGCTGAACACTGTGAGCAGGACGCACCGAAATAACTTGTAGGTTTAGCTGAACACTGTGAGGTGGACGCACCGCACTAACTTGTAGTTTTAGCTGAACACTGTGAGCAGGATGTACCGCACTAACTTGTAGGTTTAGCTGAACACTGTGAGGTAGACGCACCACACTAAATTGTAGGTAGGGATGAGCCGAACACCCCCCTGTTCGGTTCGTACCAGAACATGCGAACAGGAAAAAAGTTTGTTCAAACACACGAACACCGTTAAAGTCTATGGGACACGAACATGAATAATCAAAAGTGCTAATTTTAAAGGCTAATATGCAAGTTATTGTCATAAAAAGTGTTTGGGGACCTGGGTCCTGCCCCAGGGGACATGGATCAATGCAAAAAAAAGTTTTAAAAACGGCCGTTTTTTCAGGTGCAGTGATTTTAATAATGCTTAAAGTCAAACAATAAAAGTGTAATATCCCTTTAAATTTCGTACCTGGGGGGTGTCTATAGTATGCCTGTAAAGGGGGCATGTTTCCTGTGTTTAGAACAGTCTGACAGCAAAATGACATTTTGAAGGAAAAAACTCATTTAAAACTACCCGCGGCTATTGCATTGCCGACAATACACATAGAAGTTCATTGATAAAAACGGCATGGGAATTCCCCAAAGGGGAACCCCGAACCAAAATTAAAAATGACGAGGGAGTCCCCCTAAATTCCATACCAGGCCCTTCAGGTCTGATATGGATATTAAGGGGAACCCCAGGCAAAAATTTTTAAAAAAAATGACGTGGGGTTCCCCCTAAATTCCATACCAGACCTTTCAGGTCTGGTATGGATTTTAAGGGGAACTCCGCGCCAAAAAAAAAACAAAAAACGGTGTGGGGTCCCCCCAAAAGTCCATGCCAGACCCTTATCCGAGCACGCAACCTGGCAGGCCGCAGGAAAAGAGGGGGGACGAGAGTGCGCCCCCCCCCTCCAGAACCGTACCAGGCCACATGCCCTTAACATTGGGAGGGTGCTTTGGGGTAGCCCCCCCAAAACACCTTGTTCCCATGTTGATGAGGACAAGGGCCTCATCCCCACAACCCTGGCCGGTGGTTGTGGGGGTCTGCGGGTGGGGGGCTTATCAGAATCTGGAAGCCCTCTTTAACAAGGGGACCCCCAGATCCCGGCCCCCCCCTGTGTGAAATGGTAAGGGGGTACTTACCCCTACCATTTCACTAAAAAACTGTCAAAAATGTTAAAAATGACAAGAGACAGTTTTTGACAATTCCTTTATTTAAATACTTCTTCTTTCTTCTATCTTGCTTCATCTTCTGGTTCTTCTGGTTCTTCTGGCTCTTCTCGTTCTCGTCCAGCATCTCCTCCGCGGCATCTTCTATCTTCTTCTCCTCGGGCCGCTTCGCACCCATGGCATGGGGGGGAGGCTCCCGCTCTTCTCTTCTTCTTTTCTTCTCTTCTTCTCTTCTTCTCTTCTTCATTTTCTTCTCCAGGCCACTCCGCACCCATGCTGGCATGGAGGGAGGCTCCCGATGTGTGACGGCGCAGGAAACATGCGCCCTTTTACAGGCATACTATAGACAACCCCCAGGTTCGAAATTTAAAGGGATATTACACTTTTATTGTTTGACTTTAAGCATTATTAAAATCACTGCTCCTGAAAAAACGGCCATTTTTAAAACTTTTTTTTGCATTGATCCATGTCCCCTGGGGCAGGATCCAGGTCCCCAAACACTTTTTATGACAATAACTTGCATATTAGCCTTTAAAATTAGCACTTTTGATTTCTCCCATAGTCTTTTAAAGGGTGTTCCGCGGGATTCGAATTTGCCGCGAACACCCCAAATTGTTCGCTGTTCGGCGAACTTGTGAAGAGCCAATGTTCGAGTCGAACATGAGTTCGACTCGAACTCGAAGCTCATCCCTACTTGTAGGTTTAGCTGAACACTGTGAGCAGGATGCACCCCACTAACTTGTAGGTTTAGCTGAACACTGTGAGCAGGACGCACCCCACTAACTTGTAGTTTTAGCTGAACACTGTGAGCAGGACACACTGCACTAACTGTAAATAGTCTAGCTGCCTGACTGTGGTACTAATAGGATCAAAAGAACACCAGCAATTTTCTTCAGGTAGCTGTAAATACTGTAACAAGACAAGCCTGCCTGTCAGTAAGAAGATAACAGGAACGGATCTAGCTGAACACTGTGAGCAGGACGCACTGCACTAACTTGTAGCTTTAGATGAACACTGTGCAGAGGTCTCACTACACTAACTTGTAGGTTTAGCTGAACACTGTGAGCAGGACGCACAGCACTAACTTGTAGTTTTAGCTGAACACTGTGAGCAGGACGCACAGCACTAACTTGTAGGTTTAGCTGAACACTGTGAGGTGGACACACCGCATTAACTTGTAGTTTTAGCTGAACACTGTGAGCAGGACGCACTGCACTAACTTGTAGGTTTAGCTGAACACTGTGAGGTGGACGCACCACACTAACTTGTAGGTTTAGCTGAACACTGTGAGCAGGACGCACCCCACTAACTTGTAGGTTTAGCTGAACACTGTGGGCAGGACGCACCCCACTAACTTGTAGTTTTAGCTGAACACTGTGAGCAGGACGCACTGCACTAACTGTAAATAGTCTAGCTGCCTGACTGGGGTACTAATAGGATCAAAAGAACACCAGCAATTTTCTTTAGGTAGCTGTAAATACTGTAAAAAGACAAGCCTGCCTGTCAGTAAGAAGATAACAGGAACGGATCTAGCTAAACTGAATACAGTGTAAATATATATATGCAACACCTGGGATGCATATATATACACATTATACTGTAAGTGCAGCTAACTGACTGACTGTTCTGCCTAATCTATCTAACTCAAATCAAATGACACTGTCTGTCTCTCTCTCTCTCTCTCTCTCTCTCTCTCAATGAACGCTGGAACACACACTACACAGGGCCGCCGTGCAGGCGGCCTTATATAATGTGGGGCGTGTACTAAATCCCCTGAGCCATAGTTGGCCAAAGCCTCCTTGGCTTTGGGCAATTACGGCTCTCTGTTCAGATGGCGCTGTGATTGGCCAAGCATGTGGGTCATAGTGCATGCTTGGCCAATCATCAGCCAGAAATGCACTGCGATGCCGCAGTGAATTATGGGCCGTGACGCGCCACACGAATTTGGCGCGAACGGCCCATATCGTTTGCAATTCGGTGAACGGGCGAACAGACGATGTTCGAGTCGAACATGGGTTCGACTCGAACACGAAGCTCATCCCTACTGGTGACCCCACAATAGGGATAAAACTTTTTTGCAGAAGGGAGTTTAACAAGACTCATGGCCACTCATTAAAATTAGAAGAAAAGAGGTTTAACCTTAAACTACGTAGAGGGTTCTTTACTGTAAGAGCGGCAAGGATGTGGAATTCCCTTCCACAGGTGGTGGTCTCAGCGGGTAGGCATTGATAGTTTCAAGAAACTGTTAGATAAGCACCTGAACGACCGCAACATACAGGGATATACAATGTAATACCGACATATAATCACACACATAGGTTGGACTTGATGGCCTTTTACATCATCATAACACTGCTGTTATACAGAGTTTTTCTTTTTCTCTCTTTTTATGTTTGGTTGTTTTATACTGTGTTCTTTCCTATGATTTTGTTTTTTTTCTACTATGAGCAGGGATGCACCAAAGTATGACTCCAATTTGGAAAATGGAGTCTTTATCTAATCTATGTTTGTCACTTGGGTTGCATCCCAACTTGTGATGTGTTTATATATACCTGAACTATATTGTCTTTTCTCTATCCCTAAATAAAAAAGTTTGTATTAAAAATTTATTATATCTTTTCATGTGACAACGCTGAAGAAATTACACTTTGCTACAATGTAATGTATTAAGTTTACAGCTTGAATAACAGTGTAAATTTGCTGTCCCCTCAAAATAACTTAACACACAGCCATTATTGTCTTAAACGCTGACAACAAAAGTGAGTACACCCCTAAAAATGTCCAAATTAGGCCCAATTAGCCATTTTCCCTCCCTGGGGTCATGTGACTCATTAGTGTTACAGGGTGTCAGGTGTGAATATGGAGCAGATCTGTTAAATTTGGTGCTACCGTTCTCACTCTTTCATACCGGTCACTGGAAGTTCAACATAGCACCTCATGGCAAAGAACTCTCTGAGAATTTAAAAAAAGAATTGTTGTTCTACATAAAGATGCAAAAAAGGGGGGGGAGAAAAACAGATTGTTTCTCTAAAGAAGGTCAACAAGGAACACTAGGGTCAAATACAAAACCAGCTTTATTGATTACCAAAAATTCTATACCTAATATTAGTAAAAAAGGGGGTGAGGTAGGAAGCAATATGGACAGACGGTTATAGCAAACATATTAAAAATTGGACAACGTTGTCACCAGGGATATTAAAATCAAATGGGAGCCGCGGCCATACACCCACACATTCTCATCATACACACTAGATATAAAGTGTATTCAGGGTGTTCATGCACATTAGGTGGCCATGTCGGAGTAATTTTGGTATTGAGTGTCCAATTAGGCAAGAACAGTCCTATATCACTAGTATGGAGGTAATGTGAGTGGGTGGATGATCTGACAATTCAAGCAATCATGAAAAGGGACCATAGATGGAGCGATCTCTCAAGGGACCATTGCATTTAGTGATTGCGTGGACCACAGCTGGTAAATTAATAGTAAGCGCTTTCCAAGTTGCAGTAGAGCTGATTATGCAGATATCTACAGAGGCAGCAGAATAAATGTTCTTGGAGACAACATTATTGGAAACATAGGAAAACTGACATACGTTTTGTTGCAAGTGCTGGGTGAAGTGAAGGAATCTCACAAATCGCACTATATCCGTCGTCAGACTATGATAGTCCTGAGTGTTGAGGTCTCCCTGTGGACAAATGCCTCTGTATAGTTCATCTAGGGTGTAGATCGGCAAGGAATCTTCTCTCACTGCTTCTCACCATAGAACCGCTGAAGCACCACTGCCGCCAGGTGATACGTGACCATCGGGGAAAGCCTGCATCAGCTGTTGGATCAGCTGTAGGGTCCGTATGGAGATGAGTCAGATCAAATTGCGCGCGGCTCCCAGGGACGTGCTGACGTCACACGGCTGACGCGTTTCACCAGCCAATGAACGCTGGTTTCCTCAGAGCTGGGAGGGGTCAGGTGTAGTGAGTTTAAATAGGCAATAGAGAGTGCAGGTACTACCTGTATCCACTAGATGTCAACCATGGCCCCTCAGTGTAAATCATTCAGCAAGCAGCGCATACATTCTAATTACATCATTAGGATAATAGAGTTGGATATTTACGAGATAAAGACAGAGAAAATGTAAAGAAAAATAAAAAGAAAAGTTATTTTAGCAATTTTAAAGGGGTCAACCTTGGAAAGAGTGAGTTATCAGAGATAATGTTTTAAAAAAATAGAAACTTTATATGCACCAATGAAAAGTCATTTTTATATTTCTAGGAAGGGCTGTAGACTGCATTCAGTGTTTAACCCCACAGGGGCCAAAGCGTTTAAGTAGTACGTCCACATTTTCTCCTTTTGTAGAAGTATGGTGTCAAAATCACCCCTTCTGGGGGGCAGATTAAGCACATAGATTCCTTTGACTAAGAGGCCTGCTGGGTTACTGTCATGAAATTTAGCAAAGTGTACTGGAATAGGTCTGTCATCGTCTTTATTCTTGGTTTTATTCCTGATACCACTGATGTGTTCGCTGATCCTAATCCGGAGCTGACGTTTGGTTTTCCCTATGTAATTTTTATTACAAGGACACGTGAGCATATATATGACACGTGTCGTTGAACAATTAATAAATTGTTTGATTCGATAGTCTTTTCCACCCCTTGGGTCAGCGAACACATCAGTGTGATGCACATATTTGCATATGTTGCAGTGTCCACATGCATGCATGCCTGGAGGGGGTTTTCTCTCAGTAAGCCAATTTTCACTGATTGTTCTGGTATATTCTGAGTGAACCAAAGCGTCACCCAGATTACGTGCCCTTTTAGCCGTAAGTAATGGTCGGGGGCTAATTAAATTAGCAATGAGGGGTGCCGATTTAAGGATGTGCCAGTGTTTGTTTAGGATCTCCTGGACTTGGGTCCATTGCGAGCCAAACCTGGTGATAATTCTGGGAAAGTCACAATGTGATTGGTCTGTTTCCTGGGAGTTTTTCAATGTAGTTAAGAGGTCTTCACGTTTAGTTTTAAGTGCATTATTTTTAGCCTTTTTGAGAGATTTACGTGAGTACCCTCTTTTCCTAAATCTTTTAAACATTTCATGTGCTTCAATTAAAAATTGATCCTCCTCCGAGCAGTTTCTCCTAATCCTCAAAAATTGTCCAGTGGGTATTCCCCTAATTAGCGATTTTGGGTGGTGACTCTGGGCTAAGAGGAGGGTATTAGCTGCAGTTTCTTTTCTGAAAGTACTTGTGTCTATTTTATTTCCACATTTAGTGATTTTTAGGTCGAGAAATGAGAGGGTATCAGCAGAATAGGAATAAGTTAAATGAATATTCCTTTCATTGTTGTTTAGTGAGGATAAGAATTCCAGAAGTTGTTCTACTGAGCCCTCCCATATAACGAGCACGTCGTCGATGTATCTTAACCACAGCGCACAGTGGTCAAGGTACATCGAGGACTTGTACACCACCTCCTCCTCCCAAAGTCCCAAGTGGAGACAGGCATAAGAAGGCGCCCAGGGGGCACCCATACTGGTGCCTCTAATTTGTTGGTAATATTTCCCAAGAAACTGAAAGTAATTGTTGCCTAACATGAACTCCAGTAGTTCTATAATGAATTCATTGTGGGCTCCAAGTAATGGATGATGAGTGTCCAAGAAAGTTTTAGTAGCTTGAATGCCCCACTGGTGGGGAATCGACGTATATAAACTTTCTACATCTATCCCCACCAGTATGGCATTCAGAGGCAAGATAAAATTAGACAGTTTTTGAAGTATATCTCTACTGTCACGGACAAAAGAGGGTAGTTCAGTTATCATATCTTTAATCATCGAGTCCACAAATCTACCTACTCTTTCAAGGGGACCCTTGATGGCTGAAACGATGGGTCTCCCTGGGGGATTGGATAGGGACTTGTGCAGTTTGGGAATGATGTAAAATGTAGGGATTGTTATGTTGTCTACTTTAAGGTATAAATATTCCTTATTAGTGAGTAGGCCTGTTTCCATAGCTAGTTTCAGTTTTGTGTTCAATGTGTCAACAAGGGCAGGAAAAGGGGTCCCAGACAATTTTTTGTAGGTCGAGTTATCACTCAGTAATCTTAGTACTTCATCCTCATAGATTTTCTCGCTGAGTAGGACCACATTTCCGCCCTTGTCACTTCTTTTGATCACCAAATTAGGGGCTTCCTGTAATTCCCGTAGTGCTTTTCGTTCAGGGCCACTTAAATTGTTGGATCCCAGCCATTCCCAGTTAATCTTTTCTAGATCGAATTTGACTTGATCAAGGAAGAGTTGAAGCCATTTGTGCTTGGATAAGGTTGGCATTTTAGTTGACTTGATTCTCAAACTAGATTTCCTTCTAATTGGATGACTGGTTTCAGTCTCTGAATCACTATTGGCATTTTCTTCCAAGAGTGATATTAAATTATGAATAGCCTCTCTTTCCTCTTTATCTAGATTGGGTTCTGGAGTGGGTACATTTTCAGGGTCTTTTTGGTGCCATAGTTTGAAAAGGACTTTTCTAAGGAATAAATTAATATCCTTGAACACTTCAAATTCGTTCATGGGCGCAGTGGGGGAAAAAGATAATCCCTTTTGGAGAAGTGCAATGTGATTAGCCTCCAATTGGAAGTCAGATAGATTAATTATACTCATGTCCGTAAAGGCTGAGTTAGAGGTATTGTTTAGTGTCTTTTCTGACTCCTTAATCTCCCACTGCGTCGATTCTGAGCTGAGTTTCGGTCCCCGCCTCTTCCTTCGGTGTTTCCTCTTCCTATTCCCCTGGGGTGATTCTTTTCCGCTGATTGTTTTGGGCAATCCACTGTTATATTGCCCTGGAGTTCCTCTAAAAAAGTGACAGATTTTTTAGAGCTTTCTTTATCTAGGTCACTATCTGAGGAAGAACCAGTTCTATTCCTACTAGTACGTTGAGAACGTCTAGAGTTTCTTGAGGAAGATCTACTTCTGTTTGGCAAAGTGGGATTAAAGATGTCTCCCTCTTCCCAATCAGTAATATTTTGTCTAAATTTTTCTTGTTTGGTGTGTTTGAGATTTTTTTGTATTCTTTCTATTTCTTTTTTGATGAACTCATTATTTTTGACAAAGTCAGGTTCGTCTTTATGGGATTCAAGGGCCTTTGCACTAATCTCTAGTTCTTCTTTAATCTCCTGAAGTTGTATTTCTTCTTCAGACACAATAATTTTCATTAATGTTAGGCCTCTATTCAGACATTCCTCTTTCCACACTTCCAAGAATCTCGGAGTATGGAGGTGTTCAGCAGGGATTATTCTCTCGCGTAGTCCTCTAGGGACAATATTGTGAGAGATATGTGATTTTAAAGAGGCAATATCCCATTTACGGTTCAAGAATTTGATCATAAGCTTCTTATGGTTTTTAAAAAGTTTGCGTGTTGATTCTAACTCTGTATCATCACTCTTTCCATCAATAGAGAAGGCTGTATCAATCTCATTATCCAAATCTCGATCAATCATATAAGCCATATATGTAATTATGTATACAATTTAAGTTGTATAAACGTCTGTCACTGTGCTAACTCACTGGTATAATTACAATGATGGTGGGATCCACAGGGCTAAGAAAGGGCAAAAGACGCCCCAAAAAATAGCAGACAAAAAAACAGGAGTATTAGCCCGGATCAACCCGTATTAATTTAACGATAATGGTTGGTTTCCACGGGTAAGTATAGACCTATCATGCAGGAAGGGAAGCCTGAATGCAGTTCCAGTTGGCCTTATAAACATATAGTACAAAAAAGGGGGGGGAGAAAAACAGATTGTTTCTCTAAAGAAGGTCAACAAGGAACACTAGGGTCAAATACAAAACCAGCTTTATTGATTACCAAAAATTCTATACCTAATATTAGTAAAAAAGGGGGTGAGGTAGGAAGCAATATGGACAGACGGTTATAGCAAACATATTAAAAATTGGACAACGTTGTCACCAGGGATATTAAAATCAAATGGGAGCCGCGGCCATACACCCACACATTCTCATCATACACACTAGATATAAAGTGTATTCAGGGTGTTCATGCACATTAGGTGGCCATGTCGGAGTAATTTTGGTATTGAGTGTCCAATTAGGCAAGAACAGTCCTATATCACTAGTATGGAGGTAATGTGAGTGGGTGGATGATCTGACAATTCAAGCAATCATGAAAAGGGACCATAGATGGAGCGATCTCTCAAGGGACCATTGCATTTAGTGATTGCGTGGACCACAGCTGGTAAATTAATAGTAAGCGCTTTCCAAGTTGCAGTAGAGCTGATTATGCAGATATCTACAGAGGCAGCAGAATAAATGTTCTTGGAGACAACATTATTGGAAACATAGGAAAACTGACATACGTTTTGTTGCAAGTGCTGGGTGAAGTGAAGGAATCTCACAAATCGCACTATATCCGTCGTCAGACTATGATAGTCCTGAGTGTTGAGGTCTCCCTGTGGACAAATGCCTCTGTATAGTTCATCTAGGGTGTAGATCGGCAAGGAATCTTCTCTCACTGCTTCTCACCATAGAACCGCTGAAGCACCACTGCCGCCAGGTGATACGTGACCATCGGGGAAAGCCTGCATCAGCTGTTGGATCAGCTGTAGGGTCCGTATGGAGATGAGTCAGATCAAATTGCGCGCGGCTCCCAGGGACGTGCTGACGTCACACGGCTGACGCGTTTCACCAGCCAATGAACGCTGGTTTCCTCAGAGCTGGGAGGGGTCAGGTGTAGTGAGTTTAAATAGGCAATAGAGAGTGCAGGTACTACCTGTATCCACTAGATGTCAACCATGGCCCCTCAGTGTAAATCATTCAGCAAGCAGCGCATACATTCTAATTACATCATTAGGATAATAGAGTTGGATATTTACGAGATAAAGACAGAGAAAATGTAAAGAAAAATAAAAAGAAAAGTTATTTTAGCAATTTTAAAGGGGTCAACCTTGGAAAGAGTGAGTTATCAGAGATAATGTTTTAAAAAAATAGAAACTTTATATGCACCAATGAAAAGTCATTTTTATATTTCTAGGAAGGGCTGTAGACTGCATTCAGTGTTTAACCCCACAGGGGCCAAAGCGTTTAAGTAGTACGTCCACATTTTCTCCTTTTGTAGAAGTATGGTGTCAAAATCACCCCTTCTGGGGGGCAGATTAAGCACATAGATTCCTTTGACTAAGAGGCCTGCTGGGTTACTGTCATGAAATTTAGCAAAGTGTACTGGAATAGGTCTGTCATCGTCTTTATTCTTGGTTTTATTCCTGATACCACTGATGTGTTCGCTGATCCTAATCCGGAGCTGACGTTTGGTTTTCCCTATGTAATTTTTATTACAAGGACACGTGAGCATATATATGACACGTGTCGTTGAACAATTAATAAATTGTTTGATTCGATAGTCTTTTCCACCCCTTGGGTCAGCGAACACATCAGTGTGATGCACATATTTGCATATGTTGCAGTGTCCACATGCATGCATGCCTGGAGGGGGTTTTCTCTCAGTAAGCCAATTTTCACTGATTGTTCTGGTATATTCTGAGTGAACCAAAGCGTCACCCAGATTACGTGCCCTTTTAGCCGTAAGTAATGGTCGGGGGCTAATTAAATTAGCAATGAGGGGTGCCGATTTAAGGATGTGCCAGTGTTTGTTTAGGATCTCCTGGACTTGGGTCCATTGCGAGCCAAACCTGGTGATAATTCTGGGAAAGTCACAATGTGATTGGTCTGTTTCCTGGGAGTTTTTCAATGTAGTTAAGAGGTCTTCACGTTTAGTTTTAAGTGCATTATTTTTAGCCTTTTTGAGAGATTTACGTGAGTACCCTCTTTTCCTAAATCTTTTAAACATTTCATGTGCTTCAATTAAAAATTGATCCTCCTCCGAGCAGTTTCTCCTAATCCTCAAAAATTGTCCAGTGGGTATTCCCCTAATTAGCGATTTTGGGTGGTGACTCTGGGCTAAGAGGAGGGTATTAGCTGCAGTTTCTTTTCTGAAAGTACTTGTGTCTATTTTATTTCCACATTTAGTGATTTTTAGGTCGAGAAATGAGAGGGTATCAGCAGAATAGGAATAAGTTAAATGAATATTCCTTTCATTGTTGTTTAGTGAGGATAAGAATTCCAGAAGTTGTTCTACTGAGCCCTCCCATATAACGAGCACGTCGTCGATGTATCTTAACCACAGCGCACAGTGGTCAAGGTACATCGAGGACTTGTACACCACCTCCTCCTCCCAAAGTCCCAAGTGGAGACAGGCATAAGAAGGCGCCCAGGGGGCACCCATACTGGTGCCTCTAATTTGTTGGTAATATTTCCCAAGAAACTGAAAGTAATTGTTGCCTAACATGAACTCCAGTAGTTCTATAATGAATTCATTGTGGGCTCCAAGTAATGGATGATGAGTGTCCAAGAAAGTTTTAGTAGCTTGAATGCCCCACTGGTGGGGAATCGACGTATATAAACTTTCTACATCTATCCCCACCAGTATGGCATTCAGAGGCAAGATAAAATTAGACAGTTTTTGAAGTATATCTCTACTGTCACGGACAAAAGAGGGTAGTTCAGTTATCATATCTTTAATCATCGAGTCCACAAATCTACCTACTCTTTCAAGGGGACCCTTGATGGCTGAAACGATGGGTCTCCCTGGGGGATTGGATAGGGACTTGTGCAGTTTGGGAATGATGTAAAATGTAGGGATTGTTATGTTGTCTACTTTAAGGTATAAATATTCCTTATTAGTGAGTAGGCCTGTTTCCATAGCTAGTTTCAGTTTTGTGTTCAATGTGTCAACAAGGGCAGGAAAAGGGGTCCCAGACAATTTTTTGTAGGTCGAGTTATCACTCAGTAATCTTAGTACTTCATCCTCATAGATTTTCTCGCTGAGTAGGACCACATTTCCGCCCTTGTCACTTCTTTTGATCACCAAATTAGGGGCTTCCTGTAATTCCCGTAGTGCTTTTCGTTCAGGGCCACTTAAATTGTTGGATCCCAGCCATTCCCAGTTAATCTTTTCTAGATCGAATTTGACTTGATCAAGGAAGAGTTGAAGCCATTTGTGCTTGGATAAGGTTGGCATTTTAGTTGACTTGATTCTCAAACTAGATTTCCTTCTAATTGGATGACTGGTTTCAGTCTCTGAATCACTATTGGCATTTTCTTCCAAGAGTGATATTAAATTATGAATAGCCTCTCTTTCCTCTTTATCTAGATTGGGTTCTGGAGTGGGTACATTTTCAGGGTCTTTTTGGTGCCATAGTTTGAAAAGGACTTTTCTAAGGAATAAATTAATATCCTTGAACACTTCAAATTCGTTCATGGGCGCAGTGGGGGAAAAAGATAATCCCTTTTGGAGAAGTGCAATGTGATTAGCCTCCAATTGGAAGTCAGATAGATTAATTATACTCATGTCCGTAAAGGCTGAGTTAGAGGTATTGTTTAGTGTCTTTTCTGACTCCTTAATCTCCCACTGCGTCGATTCTGAGCTGAGTTTCGGTCCCCGCCTCTTCCTTCGGTGTTTCCTCTTCCTATTCCCCTGGGGTGATTCTTTTCCGCTGATTGTTTTGGGCAATCCACTGTTATATTGCCCTGGAGTTCCTCTAAAAAAGTGACAGATTTTTTAGAGCTTTCTTTATCTAGGTCACTATCTGAGGAAGAACCAGTTCTATTCCTACTAGTACGTTGAGAACGTCTAGAGTTTCTTGAGGAAGATCTACTTCTGTTTGGCAAAGTGGGATTAAAGATGTCTCCCTCTTCCCAATCAGTAATATTTTGTCTAAATTTTTCTTGTTTGGTGTGTTTGAGATTTTTTTGTATTCTTTCTATTTCTTTTTTGATGAACTCATTATTTTTGACAAAGTCAGGTTCGTCTTTATGGGATTCAAGGGCCTTTGCACTAATCTCTAGTTCTTCTTTAATCTCCTGAAGTTGTATTTCTTCTTCAGACACAATAATTTTCATTAATGTTAGGCCTCTATTCAGACATTCCTCTTTCCACACTTCCAAGAATCTCGGAGTATGGAGGTGTTCAGCAGGGATTATTCTCTCGCGTAGTCCTCTAGGGACAATATTGTGAGAGATATGTGATTTTAAAGAGGCAATATCCCATTTACGGTTCAAGAATTTGATCATAAGCTTCTTATGGTTTTTAAAAAGTTTGCGTGTTGATTCTAACTCTGTATCATCACTCTTTCCATCAATAGAGAAGGCTGTATCAATCTCATTATCCAAATCTCGATCAATCATATAAGCCATATATGTAATTATGTATACAATTTAAGTTGTATAAACGTCTGTCACTGTGCTAACTCACTGGTATAATTACAATGATGGTGGGATCCACAGGGCTAAGAAAGGGCAAAAGACGCCCCAAAAAATAGCAGACAAAAAAACAGGAGTATTAGCCCGGATCAACCCGTATTAATTTAACGATAATGGTTGGTTTCCACGGGTAAGTATAGACCTATCATGCAGGAAGGGAAGCCTGAATGCAGTTCCAGTTGGCCTTATAAACATATAGTACAAAAAAGGGGGGGGAGAAAAACAGATTGTTTCTCTAAAGAAGGTCAACAAGGAACACTTTTTTGTACTATATGTTTATAAGGCCAACTGGAACTGCATTCAGGCTTCCCTTCCTGCATGATAGGTCTATACTTACCCGTGGAAACCAACCATTATCGTTAAATTAATACGGGTTGATCCGGGCTAATACTCCTGTTTTTTTGTCTGCTATTTTTTGGGGCGTCTTTTGCCCTTTCTTAGCCCTGTGGATCCCACCATCATTGTAATTATACCAGTGAGTTAGCACAGTGACAGACGTTTATACAACTTAAATTGTATACATAATTACATATATGGCTTATATGATTGATCGAGATTTGGATAATGAGATTGATACAGCCTTCTCTATTGATGGAAAGAGTGATGATACAGAGTTAGAATCAACACGCAAACTTTTTAAAAACCATAAGAAGCTTATGATCAAATTCTTGAACCGTAAATGGGATATTGCCTCTTTAAAATCACATATCTCTCACAATATTGTCCCTAGAGGACTACGCGAGAGAATAATCCCTGCTGAACACCTCCATACTCCGAGATTCTTGGAAGTGTGGAAAGAGGAATGTCTGAATAGAGGCCTAACATTAATGAAAATTATTGTGTCTGAAGAAGAAATACAACTTCAGGAGATTAAAGAAGAACTAGAGATTAGTGCAAAGGCCCTTGAATCCCATAAAGACGAACCTGACTTTGTCAAAAATAATGAGTTCATCAAAAAAGAAATAGAAAGAATACAAAAAAATCTCAAACACACCAAACAAGAAAAATTTAGACAAAATATTACTGATTGGGAAGAGGGAGACATCTTTAATCCCACTTTGCCAAACAGAAGTAGATCTTCCTCAAGAAACTCTAGACGTTCTCAACGTACTAGTAGGAATAGAACTGGTTCTTCCTCAGATAGTGACCTAGATAAAGAAAGCTCTAAAAAATCTGTCACTTTTTTAGAGGAACTCCAGGGCAATATAACAGTGGATTGCCCAAAACAATCAGCGGAAAAGAATCACCCCAGGGGAATAGGAAGAGGAAACACCGAAGGAAGAGGCGGGGACCGAAACTCAGCTCAGAATCGACGCAGTGGGAGATTAAGGAGTCAGAAAAGACACTAAACAATACCTCTAACTCAGCCTTTACGGACATGAGTATAATTAATCTATCTGACTTCCAATTGGAGGCTAATCACATTGCACTTCTCCAAAAGGGATTATCTTTTTCCCCCACTGCGCCCATGAACGAATTTGAAGTGTTCAAGGATATTAATTTATTCCTTAGAAAAGTCCTTTTCAAACTATGGCACCAAAAAGACCCTGAAAATGTACCCACTCCAGAACCCAATCTAGATAAAGAGGAAAGAGAGGCTATTCATAATTTAATATCACTCTTGGAAGAAAATGCCAATAGTGATTCAGAGACTGAAACCAGTCATCCAATTAGAAGGAAATCTAGTTTGAGAATCAAGTCAACTAAAATGCCAACCTTATCCAAGCACAAATGGCTTCAACTCTTCCTTGATCAAGTCAAATTCGATCTAGAAAAGATTAACTGGGAATGGCTGGGATCCAACAATTTAAGTGGCCCTGAACGAAAAGCACTACGGGAATTACAGGAAGCCCCTAATTTGGTGATCAAAAGAAGTGACAAGGGCGGAAATGTGGTCCTACTCAGCGAGAAAATCTATGAGGATGAAGTACTAAGATTACTGAGTGATAACTCGACCTACAAAAAATTGTCTGGGACCCCTTTTCCTGCCCTTGTTGACACATTGAACACAAAACTGAAACTAGCTATGGAAACAGGCCTACTCACTAATAAGGAATATTTATACCTTAAAGTAGACAACATAACAATCCCTACATTTTACATCATTCCCAAACTGCACAAGTCCCTATCCAATCCCCCAGGGAGACCCATCGTTTCAGCCATCAAGGGTCCCCTTGAAAGAGTAGGTAGATTTGTGGACTCGATGATTAAAGATATGATAACTGAACTACCCTCTTTTGTCCGTGACAGTAGAGATATACTTCAAAAACTGTCTAATTTTATCTTGCCTCTGAATGCCATACTGGTGGGGATAGATGTAGAAAGTTTATATACGTCGATTCCCCACCAGTGGGGCATTCAAGCTACTAAAACTTTCTTGGACACTCATCATCCATTACTTGGAGCCCACAATGAATTCATTATAGAACTACTGGAGTTCATGTTAGGCAACAATTACTTTCAGTTTCTTGGGAAATATTACCAACAAATTAGAGGCACCAGTATGGGTGCCCCCTGGGCGCCTTCTTATGCCTGTCTCCACTTGGACTTTGGGAGGAGGAGGTGGTGTACAAGTCCTCGATGTACCTTGACCACTGTGCGCTGTGGTTAAGATACATCGACGACGTGCTCGTTATATGGGAGGGCTCAGTAGAACAACTTCTGGAATTCTTATCCTCACTAAACAACAATGAAAGGAATATTCATTTAACTTATTCCTATTCTGCTGATACCCTCTCATTTCTCGACCTAAAAATCACTAAATGTGGAAATAAAATAGACACAAGTACTTTCAGAAAAGAAACTGCAGCTAATACCCTCCTCTTAGCCCAGAGTCACCACCCAAAATCGCTAATTAGGGGAATACCCACTGGACAATTTTTGAGGATTAGGAGAAACTGCTCGGAGGAGGATCAATTTTTAATTGAAGCACATGAAATGTTTAAAAGATTTAGGAAAAGAGGGTACTCACGTAAATCTCTCAAAAAGGCTAAAAATAATGCACTTAAAACTAAACGTGAAGACCTCTTAACTACATTGAAAAACTCCCAGGAAACAGACCAATCACATTGTGACTTTCCCAGAATTATCACCAGGTTTGGCTCGCAATGGACCCAAGTCCAGGAGATCCTAAACAAACACTGGCACATCCTTAAATCGGCACCCCTCATTGCTAATTTAATTAGCCCCCGACCATTACTTACGGCTAAAAGGGCACGTAATCTGGGTGACGCTTTGGTTCACTCAGAATATACCAGAACAATCAGTGAAAATTGGCTTACTGAGAGAAAACCCCCTCCAGGCATGCATGCATGTGGACACTGCAACATATGCAAATATGTGCATCACACTGATGTGTTCGCTGACCCAAGGGGTGGAAAAGACTATCGAATCAAACAATTTATTAATTGTTCAACGACACGTGTCATATATATGCTCACGTGTCCTTGTAATAAAAATTACATAGGGAAAACCAAACGTCAGCTCCGGATTAGGATCAGCGAACACATCAGTGGTATCAGGAATAAAACCAAGAATAAAGACGATGACAGACCTATTCCAGTACACTTTGCTAAATTTCATGACAGTAACCCAGCAGGCCTCTTAGTCAAAGGAATCTATGTGCTTAATCTGCCCCCCAGAAGGGGTGATTTTGACACCATACTTCTACAAAAGGAGAAAATGTGGACGTACTACTTAAACGCTTTGGCCCCTGTGGGGTTAAACACTGAATGCAGTCTACAGCCCTTCCTAGAAATATAAAAATGACTTTTCATTGGTGCATATAAAGTTTCTATTTTTTTAAAACATTATCTCTGATAACTCACTCTTTCCAAGGTTGACCCCTTTAAAATTGCTAAAATAACTTTTCTTTTTATTTTCTTTACATTTTCTCTGTCTTTATCTCGTAAATATCCAACTCTATTATCCTAATGATGTAATTAGAATGTATGCGCTGCTTGCTGAATGATTTACACTGAGGGGCCATGGTTGACATCTAGTGGATACAGGTAGTACCTGCACTCTCTATTGCCTATTTAAACTCACTACACCTGACCCCTCCCAGCTCTGAGGAAACCAGCGTTCATTGGCTGGTGAAACGCGTCAGCCGTGTGACGTCAGCACGTCCCTGGGAGCCGCGCGCAATTTGATCTGACTCATCTCCATACGGACCCTACAGCTGATCCAACAGCTGATGCAGGCTTTCCCCGATGGTCACGTATCACCTGGCGGCAGTGGTGCTTCAGCGGTTCTATGGTGAGAAGCAGTGAGAGAGATTCCTTGCCGATCATCAACCCTTAGATGAACTATACAGAGGCATTTGTCCACAGGGAGACCTCAACACTCAGGACTATCATAGTCTGACGACGGATATAGTGCGATTTGTGAGATTCCTTCACTTCACCCAGCACTTGCAACAAAACGTATGTCAGTTTTCCTATGTTTCCAATAATGTTGTCTCCAAGAACATTTATTCTGCTGCCTCTGTAGATATCTGCATAATCAGCTCTACTGCAACTTGGAAAGCGCTTACTATTAATTTACCAGCTGTGGTCCACGCAATCACTAAATGCAATGGGTCCTTGAGAGATCGCTCCATCTATGTCCCTTTTCATGATTGCTTGAATTGTCAGATCATCTACCCACTCACATTACCTCCATACTAGTGATATAGGACTGTTCTTGCCTAATTGGACACTCAATACCAAAATTACTCCGACATGGCCACCTAATGTGCATGAACACCCTGAATACACTTTATATTCTAGTGTGTATGATGAGAATGTGTGGGTGTATGGCCGCGGCTCCCATTTGATTTTAATATCCCTGGTGACAACGTTGTCCAATTTTTTAATATGTTTGCTATAACCGTCTGTCCATATTGCTTCCTACCTCACCCCCTTTTTTACTAATATTAGGTATAGAATTTTGGTAATCAATAAAGCTGGTTTTGTATTTTGACCCTTAGTGTTCCTTGTTGACCTTCTTTAGAGAAACAATCTG